>CM042261.1:11888158-12335658 GCA_023566225.1 Romanogobio albipinnatus | reverse complement strand
CAAAACACTGAATTTGATGAAGTGTTCGGTTCAGGACCATGGACAGCGCATCCCGACCTCTACCGCTCACTCTGCTTTATATCTCTCTTGCCTTTTTATAGGCTATTTTATATCTGCCATTTGTTCAGTTTAATTTTATTCACTTTAGATATTGACCACTATCTCTCCGTGATTGGTACATGATACCACATCAGTAAGGTTTAGGTTCTCCTTGTGTCTCCAAAACATAAAAACTGTGGTTTTACAGACCACACACACACATCATATATCTTTATAGCCTATGTGCATATAGACTACGCGTGTTCTCTCGGATTTCTGTGTGCGAGAATGGCATCACTTTTAACTGGAATCGGTCTTTTTTCTATATGAGAATAATTCTCATATTCATTGGATGGCCAGAAATGTGTCCGTTAAAGAGAAGATTGAAGCCCGTGGTGTATTTCCGTCGGCTGCGAGGCCTGTCCGCACCTCCGAGTATTCGAGTTGAACTTGGCGGCTGTATTTCATTTTTAAGCCTCTTGCGTGTGTCAGCTCGTCCTGACCCTGATAACAGCGGAGCAGCGGAGCGCGTGCACGAGGGAACGAGCAGCTGTGCGACACCAGGCAATTCAAGAAGCGCGTCTTCTTGTGTTTTTATACCAACACATGTAATGTGTTAAACTAGTATTTTCGCTATCCTTTAGATTTTTTTCTTTGTAAAAAAGTATTATTTGTTTATTGCATTGTAAAAAAAATAATGAATGAATGCATTCACGGTAATAAAAAATAAATAAATAAAAAAGAACAAAAAAGAACAGTAAAGAAAAGAAAAAAGTTTGCTTTATCCTAGCACTTTATAGTAGAAAAATGCGGATATTTTACAGTTATTAACTATGTACAGGTACGTTTAAAATCCATTACGATCCGTTATGTCTACTGGTAATAATACAGATGGACATATAAGGTCACGTGATAAATACACAGAGCACATTGTGCCCAACACAAACACGAAACCCCATTAGAGTAACAAACATGACCCTAAAATAATGCAAAGGATATCAACTACACAAAAATAAGAAACTACGTCTTAAAATAACGTGATTTATTCTCTTTAAATTATAAGGTAATTCAATGTCATTGTTACATATGTTACATGTAGTAAGTAATAACTGTAAAGGATGCATATTTACATTACATAATACTAACCCAAAACCAAACCTTAATCCTAACCCTATAATAGTTACTTAATATTACTCAGTACTTAAATGTATGTAAAATGACTATATATGTGTATGTCTTTCTTGAACATATATGGTAGTTACTTAATATTAATATTACTTAATATTACTCAGTACTTAAATGTATGTAAAATGACTATATATATATATATATATATATATATATATATATATATATATATATATATATATGTGTGTGTGTGTGTGTGTGTGTGTGTGTGTGTGTGTGTGTGTGTGTGTGTGTGTTTGTGTGTGTCTTTCTCGAACATAAATGGTAACTTGCATGCAGTTTTTGCCGTTTTTTGGTGTAGCATTTTGACATTCTTTTTTTCTTTCTTCAGACTGATATAGCCTAAATGTAATATTTAAGTTGAAATATTAGCAGCATCCGATACATTGATCTGGAATTGCACCGATCGGGCTGTATATATTTGAAACGCCACATTGCCTAGAAAGAAGTTGCAGCTTTTGGAAACCACACACATGAATCATCCAGACGTGCTCTTCTAAGCGCACTTTACGTTTCCAGGACAACTGCATATACACATTGTGCTCTGGAACAGTATGGATGCACGGATTCATTCTCCTCCTCACAAGCCGCACAGATGTACCTTGTTATTAATACACTTGAGGATGGAACGATCCTCGGTCTGCTCAGCTGTTTTGAACCCCAGCGAGTGTGTTGTAGGAGTTGCTCAGCCAGCTACATCCACTCCATTTAAGACTCCAGTGGAAAGCTATGCTCGAGGTCTGAACTAACCCTCTTGTGTCTAATGATAGGCGCAGAGATGGTGTGAAATGGTTCAAGAAAAAAATTCCTCAGCCCTTAGTCCATTAAACCTCACCTACGCTTCAGAAACCACCCGTAAGTCACCTGACACGGGTCCCTTTGGAGACATTTTGACACGCTGGCTGTCAGTCTCTTTAAATGAGTTAAACACAAATGCCCTTTTATCACCCTCTTGAGGTCCTTAAATTAATCAGAACTTAAGTGATACAATCAAGATTGTCCTGTTATGATAAAACATAGGTTAACAAATGTCAGCACTTGACTGAAGTGGCGACCTATCATCTAGCTGCTCTAGTTCGTTGCGCTAAAATGCATTCAAATCGGGTTCTCGGCTGAATCCGGAATAAGGAATGTTTGTCTGTTTTGATATTTATTTTTGGCAATGTTTCCCCTTCAGGATAGGCTTTGATTTTGGGTGGTGAGTTAGTGTCAATGAAGTGTGTTAAGGCTGAGTGATGTTAAGCTCTGAAGAGATGACGAGGAGTGGTGGGGTCTGGGCGAGAGAGGAGAAAGAGAGAGAGAGAGAGAGAGCCCAGGGCTGTATAGTTAGTGTGCAAAGAAATGTAATCTGCCCTCCTCCCATGGTGCACACACTCATATCCGCTGTTTAATAGACTTGTGTTCACATCAGTGCCACAGTCCATTTATCCCAAATCTATGAGTTTCATGAAGTGCCTCCGTATTGCAGTTAAGGACATCTGCATTATGTTAATGCAAGTCTGTAGGTAAATGGTACCATCAGCAGTTATGCACCAGATAATTGGAGAAACAGGATTTTCGGGAGACTTTGTGCAGTAATCACTGCTGAGATGAGCCGAACATGCGAGACCTAACATGATTTGGACTGACCTTTGACCCTTGAGAGAGGTGCTGAGTTTTGTCTGAGCTTTGGTGTGTATTTATGCCTGTGTGTGTGTGTGTGTGTGTGTGTGTGTGTGTGTGTGTGTGTGTGTGTGTGTGTGTGTGTGTGTGTGTGTGTGTGTGTGTGTGTGTGTGCTGATAGCAGCGTGGAGCCGGAATGATGTAGTGGGATTGACGTCTGAAGGTGACCTTAGTTCAGCAAGTGGCTTAAACCTATGCCAAGGGCGTTGCTCTAAGCCCAATGCTTTCTTACAACTAGCACCAAAACACCAACCACAGCTTATTTACAACGATGAGCTCGCTTTTTAATGTGAATGAAAGGAAAAGATTATCAGAAGGACTTCTTAGAGAGGCAAGAGCAAGTAACTGTACTGTAGTAGAGGAAACAGTTTTTGTTGTTTTTGAACCTTGTTCATACAGGTTGTTAGGAAATTAGTAGTATACTTATAGTACATAAGTATATATATATATATATATGTGATTTTAATATCAATGATATATTTTAAATTCATAAATTGGAATTTAAATTCAGTTGGCCACCCCCCACATAAAGTTAAATTGGGTTTTAAATGCATCCATGGGAAATTAACTCATCTTAAGATGATGATCTATCTATCGATCTCTGTATATAATGCATATATGTGTGTGTGTGTGTGTGTGTGTACTATCTATACACCTCGGACTGCCGGGTTGTATAGATCAGTGTGTGTGTATAGATGTTAGTGCTGGACAATCGATTAATCACATCCAAAATAAAAGTTTGTGTTTACATAATGTATGTGTGTGTACTGTGTATAATTATTATGAATATAATTATTATATATATATATATATATATATATATATATATATATATATATATATATATATATATATATATATATATATACACACACACATGCATGTATATATTTAAGAAAGATTTTCATGTATATACTGTATATATATATATATATATATTTATATATATATATATATATATATATATATATATTTATATAATTTATATTATATATAAATATAAATATTTGATATAAAATTATAACATATTTGTCTTAAATATATACATGCATATGTTTGCATAATTATTATACACAGTGCACACACATTTATTATGTAAACACAAACTTTTATTTTGGGTGTGATTAATTGTGATTAATCGCTTACCCAGTATATATATATTATTTTCTTTAATGGTGACGGCACAAAAAAATCTACAGTAGTTGATTGATTTACCTACCCAGAGATGTTTATATTATATTTGAGAACGCGTAACACACGTCATCACATGTGCTTTGATAACCAATTACTTTATAACCTTGACATCATTGAATTTCTGTCTGAGTTGTATGACAGTCAATGGCTGCATCCGAAATCGCATACTTCCCTATATAGTAGACGAACAACAGTGTGTGACAAAAGAAGTATGTCCGAATTCACAGTACTACTACTCCCCGCGAGATTCTGAAGTGTGCATGCGATGGACACTTTACTATCCCATGAGGCCACGGGAGAGGATTTGTGAATGATAGTGAAGCGAATTCAAAATAAGTATACTCAAGAGAGTATGTGATTTCGGACGCAGCCATTCATTGTTTGCGGCTACATAGAAATGAATGTGAAGTGCCTAACTGCCGCAACATTGTCCGCGAATTCTCTTAAAACCAGCATTCTTTTGGTATTAAAAAAGTAATATTTAATAGCAACATGTTCATTGATTTAATCACGATTCATTATTTGATAAGCTGTTTCATACTGTATCTTCATACTATAGATATAACTATAGTCATGTTTTTCTTAATGCAAAAGTTAATTAGCATTAGCGTGCTCTTCATTTGCCCACAGAAGTGTCCATCCTGACCTGTTTATGGCCCTGCATGGGCTTTCCCACATTTCACTTTTAAGCTAGTTCCTCTTCTGACCCTCCACACACGTGCACTCCGTGTCAAGCTAAGGACACATCATGGGGTGGAGACAGGACAAGGTTGGTTTGATTTATTACCACAGTCTCCGTTCTTCTTTGCACAAACTGCTCCTGAATTTCAGTCACCTACACAGGTCAGAGGTCAGCATTGGAACACAACCCGAGAAGGGCATTGGATCTGGAAAATTATACCCCAGACTGACCTGAACCTCAATGGGCTATTTTTCCCTTCTCACTATATATAGAAGCATCCTCCCCAATCGCATCCCCGCGGAGCTGTGTGGTCTGGTGAAAGAAACATTTCTAAATACTCCATGCAAAGCCCGTGGAGAGGCAGGAAGGACCAGATAACCTCAGCCTACCTCTCTTCTATCTTAAAATGCTGTGGGACTCTGAAGTTTCTTTAATGCATGAAAGGCTGGAATTAGAGAGATGAAAGAGAAATCTCTGAGCCATAAACGTCAGTCGGACAACAATAGTCATGGATTACAACGAAAACACTGTTTGGATGCACGTCTACAGTCATTTCTAAAAGAAAAGAGAATCAGATTCATAGAATTAAAAGCATGGCAAAGCAAGATATGTGTATGTGTTATATATAAAAGCATGTTGGGGCTGTCTGAGGTGGCTGTTTTATTCGCAGTGAACAGGAACAACAGCTCATCTGTAGACAGTGTCTTTCTCCTCCTCTGATTGCATATCAGATGATAAAATGACAGTTTTTGTTGTAAGATGACAACCGGTACGCATTATCTTCTGGTTGCATTTATGGACAATTACTGTCTTTCAAAGGAATTACCTGTCTTTGCCTACAGGTGGAGCACTGTCACTTGTGCAAGATGCTCTTGCGTATACAATGAGTGCATATTGTATGGCATTTTATTGACATATTCGGGTTGTTTGTGTTCCTTTTATTTGTGAATACGGTTAATGCATGATATCTTCTGCATTTTTCCTTAGTTTTGATTCACATTTGCGCTTAGTTGTTCCACTGGGTGAGGAAATGTTCTGCAGTGAAGTTATTTATTCATCAGAATTTTTAATATATATATATATATACACACACCGATCAGGCATAACATTATGAACACTGACAGGTGAAGTGAATAACACTGATTATCTCTTCATCACAGCACCTGTTAGTGGGTGGGATGTATTAGGCAGCAAGTGAACATTTTGTCCTCAAAGGTGATGTGTTTGAAGCAGGAAAAAATGGGCAAGCGTAAGGATTTGAGGGAGTTTGACAAGAGCCAAATTGTGATGGCTAGACGACTGGGTCAGAGCATCTCTAAAACTAAAACTGCAGCTCTTGTGAGGTGTTCCCGGTCTGCAGTGGTCAGTATCTATCAAAAGTGGTCAAACCGGAAAAGTGGTGAACCGGCGACAGGGTCATGGGCGGCCAAGGCTCAGTGATGCGCGTGGGGGGCTGGGCCGTGTGGTACGTTCAAACAGATGAGCTACTGTAGCTCACACATACATCTTTGCGATTTAGTACTAAATATGCCATCAGTACTTACTAGATTGGAAAGTTGATTCAGTTTACGGTAAAAAATAAATAAATAAATAATTATATATAAATGCTGTTCTTTTGAACTTTCTATTCATTGAAGAATCCTGAAAAATGTTTCCACAAAAAATATTAAGCAGCACAGCTGTTTTCAACATTGATAATAATAATAAAATCAGCAAATCAGTATATTAGAATGATTTCTGAAGGATCATGTGACACTGAAGACTGGAGTAATGATGCTGAAAATTCAGCTTTGCCATCACAGGAATAAATTACCTTTTAAAAGATATAGAAAATTGTGTTTTAAACTGTATTTTTGTAGCCTGACAAGCAACTATTGGAACTCACCATTGGCAGGGCTCAATCCGAGGGGCGGGATAAACAGTTATCGTTCAAATTCCCTCCGCACGCAATAGGATAGCGCTACAACCAACCAGAGCAACGAAGAAGGTGAAGCGGAGCTAGTTGATAGATTAAACTTTTGCCGTATCCGGTCGGCAAAACTTAGAACACATCTTCCTTTCTTAAGAATGACTTCAGTGCCGATCTTTGTTCTTTTCTCAAAGAAAAGCTTAACTCCAAGTCTTCCAGAGTCGCGGCCAAAGCCGATTCAAAAGATTGCTGTTCACCAGCTTCTTTGTTTTCAAGTAGCACGCGGTACCGCCCGCAACTCTACCGTCATTATGTTAAGCCCGCCCACCGACACTATACACGATGTGATTGGCCAAACCAGAGTTTGGTTTTTCCAGTTCGCAAGCCAACGGAGAGTTGCTAGACACCCTGGCTGCAAATGAAATTTGGGTGCGTCTAGATTTCTTGGCTTCAAATATACAGCCTTGGTCAGCATAAGAAAAAAAAACTGATCAGTGGTACACCTCTCCAACCATTGAATGTCTATATCCAAAGTATCTTTGAAATGATTACCATGTGTTTGCTCTGTTTGAAAGTTCCCATGCTCTTCTATGTTGTCCATAAATCATCAATATACCTCTGTGGGATCAGAAAATCTGAACTTGTGTTCCACACAGAAAACACAACCTGTCAACACAACACACTGTGAGGAAATATCTGCAGTTCTACATCTTAGGCTGAATGCGGGAGATTTAGCCATGGTAGACTTGGACATTACAGTTGCTTATGTTGTCTTTGTGTAATTTATAAAGTTAATTAGCTGGCACGTGGATGTGGTTTCTGTACTACATGAAAAAAATCCCATAAACTTGACACAAAGCTACACTCTGTGTCCGGTTCAGCTGTTCTGCATTAGGTGGCTCACCACTCCACTGCATATGCTAACTAACTGCAGTCTGTGTGTGTGTGTGTGTGTGTGTCAGTCATGTTTATTTTACAGAGCCCCAGTTACATTTCTTCTCTCAAAAGCAGTTCTACTTATCTTGAGGCGATCAGTCAATAAGTAATTTTACATGTCACTCCTTATTTTTGGACTAGAATTAGATGGAGAGTGAACGTAAAAAAGCAAGATGAGATGGCTTGCGTGTGGCAAGTGCATTAGAACGCTTCATGACTGCTAACCAGAGGAACAGACCAATCAGAGCGCTTATCACTCCTCATGCAGTGAATGACAGTATTGCATTACATGGCTGGGGCCGGCTGGATTTCACTTCTATTGATTTTCAGAATCACAATTATTCCTCAGCATGTGTGGGCATGCAGCCAACACGAGGTGTCGAGAAAAATCATTGAAAGGAAAAAAGGAGGACATGCTGAAGATTTTGAGCATGGAGGCAAAACAGTAGATTGAGGGACTGATGTCTCTTGACTGACAGTTTCCAAGCCGTGCCAGTAAGCTGAGATCCATTCTGTCATTCGGAGATTTATTAGCATTGTCTGTTTTTTAGGAAGAACAATCCAGTTTCTTCTCTGTCCTCATAACTTTTTCATTCTACCACTTTCATTCTACTTCGAACACAAAATCTGGCTGTTTTTTTTGAAAGGCAAACCGTGTGTGTGTGTGTGTGTGTGTGTGTGGTTCAGGTAAACCCTATGTTATGGGAAATAATGTACCCATAAAACATGGTGTGTGTTTGTAAATCATATATTTTAAGTGGACTTAAATAAATTAAAATGTGTGTGTCTCTGTATATGTGTGTTGTGTGTGTCTCTGTATATATATGTGTATATACACACACACACACACACACACACACACACACACGCACGCACGCACGCACGCACGCACGCACACACACACACACACAATCACACACACAGGGGGGGTTTTGTGAAATGTGGGGACATTCCATAGGCGTAATGGTTTTTATACCGTACAAACCGTATTTTCTATCCCCCTACACTGCCCCTGCCCCTAAACTTAACCCTCACAGGAGACTTTCTGTGAAAAAACCTCATTCTGTGTGAAATATAAGCATTTTGAAAAGTGAGGACATGGGGAACGTCCTCATATTTCACCCTCTTTTTGTAATACCTATGTCATACCCATGTCATTATACACATTTGTGTCCTGATATTTCACAAAAACATGCCCACACAGACACACACACACACACACACACACATACACACACACACACACACACACACACACACACACACACACATACACACACACACACACACACACACACACACACACACACACACACACAGTTTGCCTTTCAAAAAGAACAGCCACACAACACACAACACACACAACACACACATATACAGAGACACGCACACAACACACACACACGCACACGCACACACACACACACATATACAGAGACACAACACACACACATATACATAGACACGCACACACATCACACACACACACATGCACACACATATACAGAGACACACACACACACACACACACAACACACACACAACACACACACAACACACACATATACAGAGACACGCACACAACACACACACACACACACACGCACACACACACACACACACACATATACAGAGACACAACACAAAAAAATGTTCCCATAAAACATGGTGTGTGTGTGTGTGTGTGTGTGTGTGTGTGTCTCTGTATATGTGTGTGTGTGTGTGTGTCTCTGTATATGTGTGTGTTGTGTGTGTGTGTGTCTCTGTATGTGTGTTGTGTGTGTGTGTCTGTATATTTGTGTGTGTGTGTGTGTGTGTGTGTGTGTGTGTTGTGTGTGTGTGCGTGCGTGCGTGCGTGCGTGTGTGTGTGTCTGTATATTTGTGTGTGTGTGTGTGTGTTGTGTGTGTGTGCGTGCGTGCGTTTGTGTGTTTGTTGTTTTTGTTGTGTCTGTGTCTGTGTGTCCAAAAGAACATTGTTCACAAATGTCAATGATTAAAATGTTTGTTTTGTTTGTTTTTTTGTTTGTTTGTTTGTTTGTTTGTTTACAATAGTTAAAATATATTATTATTATTATTATTATATTCTACTGATTATTCATTATTTAATTACATTTATTTGTATTTTTATTTTCAGAATGGTTTAATGTATTTATTAACCTTTGTTGTTTATTATTATTAGTATCATTATCATCATCATCATCATCATCATCATCATCATCATCATCATCATCATCATCATCATCATCATCATCATCATCATCATCATCATCATATATTATCATTATTACTAAATTGTTTTAATATTAATATAGTATATTATATATTTGTTTTTATTCATTTAAAACTACAAAAAAATGAAAAGGCCCAAATTTACAAATGCAACAGTAATAATAACTTATTAATATATTTACTTAATATATTTTATTCAGCAAGTTTTCTGACTTTAGTTTTTTTTCCTTGAGATCCAACACACTTTGCTGATCTGTAATTCTCACGTCTCTAATCCTTCAGTATGCGTCTTAATTAGACAGAGAAAAATCCTTGTAATTAATTGACATGTGAGGGTGTCATTCATGTCAAAGTATTTCCCTGGTTTTGTGAAGCTGATAGCGGTGCACGTGATAGAGACTGAAGGGTGGGCGCATTATGGCGAGGTGATGGATGTGCTCTGTTCTCCCAGAGCAGCCCGAACACCACCGATCTGTCAGCTCTCAAAAGCCATTACTTAAAACATTAGCCTGGCCCCATAGCAGCAGCCACTCAGCCACAGACAGACAGGTAAGCACGATTCTCCTTACGCTGCTCCTGAGGGACGTGGCTGTGGAGCGTGAGCAGGTGTGTGTGTGTGTGTGTGTGAGAGAGAGAGTGCTGACTGACAGCACCACTCACACCTGAACGGGCAGCGTGTTATGATATGTGTTACTCCCTTGTCTCGGCTGAATTCCATTCAGTGTCATTCAATTCTATTCAGTATGATTTAATTTGATTCTACTGGAAAAGGCATTATTTCTGCAAATGTAGATGACGGTAGCCTCTGTTAAAATGTAATTGTCTCTCTGACAGCGTTTCGAGACCACATGGTGTGATGCGAAATCAAATTTCAGACAGTTGTTTAAATTAGTTTTGGGATCATTTGAGGCTCAGTGACTTCTTCGGGTTTAAGACTCCTACTTTTCTGAGTTGTAGCAGAATAATAGACAATCAATGTTTCAAAATCAGTTTTGCTTTACACTCTTAGAAGAAACGGTTCTATATAGACCCTTAAAAGGTTAGGCGCTTTACCCATTGGCCACACTTTAGTTTAGGGTCCGATTCTCACTATTAACTAGGACTTTTGCCTCAATAAACTCATGCTTATTAAAAATTACTGCTTATTAATAGTTAGTAAGGTAGTTGTTAAGTTTAGATATTGGGTAGGATTAGGAATGCAGAATAAGGCATTCATATGGGCTTTATAAGTACTAATAAACAGTCAATATCATAGTCATATCATGCTAATAAGCAACTAGTTAATAGTGAGAATTGGACCCTAAACTAAAGTGTTATCATTTGTTTTTATTTTGATTACATTTTATGAATTAAACTGCTTGTAAACATACTTTATCGCCTGGTATATGTAAGAAATTACATGTATTAATCACTTCTCTATTGCAATGTATGAACAGCTTGTAACAAAACTTAAAAAACAAGAAATTCTTAGTTGCCTCTGAAAGCCATAGGCTGATTTTTATATGAAGGAAAATCAAAAGGGTGTGATGTTTACACACTGTACAAATACCCATTCTGTTTTATGCTACTTGAGAGCATGTGCATCATGATGTAAGTGCACAAGACTGTCCCAGGTCTTAAAAACGGCAAAGCTCAGTGCCCTTAACACACACTAAACCCACACCATCTAAGCATGTGGTGAACGTGATTTCACAACATGTTCCTGCATCAACATCTTTGTTGATCTTGGAACAAAATTCCAATCAACCAATCAAATTTGAGGGACAAGGTTATAGTTTATGTCGAGTTTAGGCTTACAACTAGGGTGAGGTGCTTCAACATCAGTGTTCACATATCATTTCCCTCTGATTTTAGGGATAAGTTATGGGTAGAGTTAGGTTTAGGGGTACGACTACATTTTCTGAAAGGAATGTTGTTCCAGGATCAACAAAATATGTTGCCTTAGCAAAATCATGGGCTGTGTCCGGAATCGCACACTCTCTTGAGTAGGTATTTATTTAGAATAAGTACACTCTAAAAAAAAAAGGTTCTATATGGCACCAAAAATGGTTCTTCAGAGGTTCTTCCCCGGTTCTTTGACTAAGGTGCTATATAGCACCGCTAACTATGGTGCTATATAGCACCGCTACCATATACAGAACATGTTAAGATACGGTGCTATATAGCACCATAGTTAGCGGTGCTATATAGCACCTTAGTCAAAGAACCGGGGAAGAACCTCTGAAGAACCATTTTTGGTGCCATATAGAACCTTTTTTTTTTAGAGTGTAATTACTTCACGACTGTTAAAAAGGTATATTCTATATAGTATGAATGTATTCTGGACGTACTACACTCTAAAAAAAAAGGTTCTTCGTCATAATCATAGATGAACCACTTTTGGTGCTATATAGCACCATATTTTATTAACATGTTCTGTATATGGTAGCGGTGCTATATAGCACCTTAGTCAAAGAACTGCTGAAGAACCTCTGAAGAACCACTGAAGCACTAAAATTGGTGCTATATAGCACTTAAAAAGGTTCCCCTATGATTACGAGCCAAGAAGTAGTTCACTCTAAAAAAAAAAGGTTCTATATGGCACCAAAAAAGGTTCTTGGCTCGTAATCATAGGGGAACCTTTTTTAGTGCTATATAGCACCAATTTTGGTGCTTCAGTGGTTCTTCAGCGGTTCTTCAGAGGTGCTATATAGCACCTTAGTCAAAGAACCGGTGAAGAACCTCTGAAGAACCGCTGAAGAACCACTGAAGCACCAAAATTGGTGCTATATAGCACTAAAAAAGGTTCCCCTATGATTACGAGCCAAGAACCATTTTTGGTGCCATATAGAACCTTTTTTTTTAGAGTGTTCTTCAGCGGTTCTTCAGAGGTTCTTCACCGGTTCTTTGACTAAGTTGCTATATAGCACCGCTAACTATGGTGCTATATAGCACCGCTACCATATGAGAACATGTTAAGATAGAGTGGTTCCTCTATGATTACGACGAAGAACCATTTTTAGTGCCATATAGAACCTTTTTTTTTTAGAGTGTATGCACACTCAGAATCTTGCCACAAGAACATCTGGGAACATTCTGCCTACTCTTTTATGAGTACTGTGAATTCAGACATACTTTTGTGACAGTATGTGAAGTATGTGATTTCGGATGCAGCCATAGTGACACTAAGCATATCCCATCATGCATCATGTTCAAGAACTTGCGTGCCCCGAAATTGGAAAATATTCCACTGTGAGTTAAATTAATTAGATATTATTACATATAATTTAGTAGCAAAATAAAGTGTGGTACATTTTATTGGTGCAAAGATGTGTTTTTTGTACACCTTTGCAACTGCTTTTTATCACTTGTTTGAAGCGCCACAATTATTAAATTGTGTCGTCTGTTACATAGGGACTACTGAACACACTACTAAGAAGCTTATTTTAAAATGCTAAATATTGAAATTTCTAAATAAAGCCGTGTAAACACTTGCATTACTATAAGCGTTTAATCAAAAGTTCTACACACACTTGGGTCTTCACGCCCACTTGGGCCAAATACAGGAAATACGTACATCATGTAAGTAGACAAGTGGTCAGTAGACCGCAAGAGTGGGTATATGGACAGGCCCAAAGTGTGCAACACTAGCTAACGTTAGCTTAGAGATGGATTTCACTGACCTCAACAAACGCACAGCACAAAACAGATTCCAACACAAACTAAAATAAAAAGTTTGCTGTTCACACACAGTAACAGTGACATAAACAATGTTAATCTGTAAGGATTCAATGAAATCAACTAATGACACATGAAATTAATGCAATGTACAGGATAATGCCAAAAGAGCTATTCTGTACTGTAATGACAATGTGTCGTGCAAAGAAAAGGGATTAATTCAAACTAAAGTCTTACATAGCCTGATCTATATACACTCTACAAAATGCTGGGTTAAAAACAACCCAAGTTGGGTTGAAAATGGACAAACCCACCAATTGGGTTGTTTTAACCCAGTGAATGAGTTGTTTTAAGCAAACATTTAACCCAACCGCAGGGTTAAAACAACCCATTTGCTGGGTTTGTCCATTTTCAACTTGGGTTGTTTTTAACTAGTGTTATTTTTGTCACCTATTTTTAATTTAGTCTTAGTCTTGTGCCAAATGTCCTTGTTAGTTTTAGTCATATTTAGTCATTCACATTTCTTTTTTTGTTAGTCAAGTTTGAGCCGACTAAAAGTCTCGTCATTTTAGTCTAATTTTAGTCAAAAGACAAGCGAAGGTATCTTAGTCAAGTTTGAGTCGTCTAAAAGTCTCGTCATTTTAGTATAGTTTTAGTCAAAAGACAACTCAAGGTATCTTAGTCAAGTTTGAGTCGACTAAAAGTCTCGTAATTTTAGTCTAGTTTTAGTCAAAAGACAACCGAAGGTATCTTAGTCAAGTTTGAGTCGACTAAAAGTCTCGTCATTTTAGTCTAATTTTAGTCAAAAGACAAGCGAAGGTATCTTAGTCAAGTTTGAGTCGTCTAAAAGTCTCGTCATTTTAGTATAGTTTTAGTCAAAAGACAACTCAAGGTATCTTAGTCAAGTTTGAGTCGACTAAAAGTCTCGTCATTTTAGTCTAGTTTTAGTCAAAAGACAACCGAAGGTATCTTAGTCAAGTTTTAGTCGACTAAAAGTCTCGTCATTTTAGTCTAATTTTAGTCAAAAGACAACTCAAGGTATCTTAGTCAAGTTTGAGTCGACTAAAAGTCTCGTCATTTTAGTCTAGTTTTAGTCAAAAGACAACCGAAGGTATCTTAGTCAAGTTTTAGTCGACTAAAAGTCTCGTCATTTTAGTCTAATTTTAGTCAAAAGACAACTCAAGGTATCTTAGTCAAGTTTGAGTCGACTAAAAGTCTCGTCATTTTAGTCTAGTTTTAGTCAAAGGAAAACTCAATATATTGTGTGGCAAAATAAGTTACATAAAATATATATAACCTGCATAATGTATGTGCAATAACACCGCAGCTAACTGGTTAATTTACAGATGCCTAAATTCAGCATTGGCTTATGAGAAGATGGGCACAAATATCGATTTCGATCTTGATTCAGTATGAATTCATATGTATATAGCCTACTGCCTTTTAGCACTATTTTAAACTTTTTTGGGGTTAAATTATATTTGCTTGCAATATAAATTATATTTGATTGAATAGATTTACTATTCACTATTATTAACATTTTAAAATGTCTCAAATTTCACAAATAAGTAAGCAGTTATGATCTGTAATAAGTTTTTGAGCAACTAGATAGGCCTACATGTATATTTATTAAAGAGCCATATAGGCACCAGTGGGTAATGGCATTACAAATTAAAATGATTATTTTTCCAGCCACAAAATGACTCAACATTTGCCTCTTTGCATTGGAATTCTCTATTTTAACCTTAATTACTACACTAATTGTAATATAAATAATAAAAATATTTGAAGAAAAATGTTTTAAGTGGTCATTAATGGACCATAATTATTGCACAAATAGTATTTAGTAGCAAAATATCTCCTCAAAATATTCAATAAATATTATTGAACTAAAATATAGGCTATTTATTTAAAAAAATAGTAAAGGTGTATGGTCACATATATGACCACTAATGAGTATAAGTGTGACTAATTAGTAAGGAATACTTGAGGGCTAAATACAAGAAAAACATTAACATTAATGTTAACAATGTTGCATCTCCATCACTCTCCATAATATAATGATACTGTAAATGTGGTTGACGTAATAATCAATGCACACTATGCTGTAGTGTTTACCAAAAATTGCTGCAAACACCTGTATAGTGTCGTGAAGCTGTTGTGTATCCACGGCTTAAGCCATTGTTTTTGGACATTGGTGCAGTCTCATCATCGTCTCGTCTTCGTCATGGAAAAAATGGTCGTTGACGAACATATTTAGTCTCGTCTGACGAAATGAACACTATTTTTAACCCAGCATTTTCTAGCGTGTAGTTTCAGATATACTTTATAATCAAACTATCATAACTGTGTAAGTTGAATTACCTCATCTGTCGACATGATGTCTGTGAATTGCAGAGCTCGTGCAGACATATCCACATAGCAAAGATCAGATGCTTTCTTAACGGCTGCTTTCTCACCGCTGTCATTTTTGTGTTTATTTTGTTATTGAGAGGAAAGCATGCAGCACATATTCATCTAAAATTCACTCTTAGCTGCACGGACGGCGTCAGGATGTTCGTTAACAGTAAATCGCTGCAAAGGAATTTCTAAAATCTTTTTTACTAATTTCTAAGCGAAGAACAAAAAAAGAAACTTGACGTGAGTATATGACATATTGTTCAGTCTCTTGTACGTTTTGGCCGAGGCTCGCTCACGTAGTTTGTGCACGAGTGCGAGCACAAGCAATAAGTTGCTGGCTGCAGTTCACTTAACGGCCACCGGTGTCGCTACTAACAAAGCTTTCTGATTCCCACATAAACATTAACATGAAAAGTATTATGCAAGACATCTCTTCTTAAATAGAAACTTTTTAGCACAAAGGTTCTTTAAAATTGAGTCAAGAACCCTAGGGTTCTATATACACTCAAAAAAAAAGGTTCTATATGGCACCAAAAATGGTTCTTGGCTCAATGGTTCTTCAGTGGTTCTTCAGCGGTTCTTCAGCGGTTCTTTGACTAAGGTGCTATATAGCACCGCTAACTAAGGTGCTATATAGCCCCGCTACCATATGCAGAACATGTTGAGATATGGTGCTATATAGCACTAAAAGTGTTTCCCTATGATTACGACGAAGAACCAATTTTGGTGCCATATAGAACCTTTTTTTTTAGAGTGTAGAGCTATATTATTAGAGCTATTTTTCTATATAAAAAGTGTAAATACCTTTAGCATATGTTGCCATATTTTAGAGGACACACGTCACTGGTACTGGGATGTAGGAAGCAAACAAAAATCTTTTTTCTCTGAATTTATTTATCTTATTTATTTATTTATTTATTTATTTATTAGGCCATAGGACTTTCAGTTGCCATAATTTGCTTTTGATATACTGTATAAATGCAGATTTCAACATTATCTTAGACAAAGCTGTTAGAAAATCACATCGCTATACCCATTTTATTTTGAGAAATGTCATATGAATTGGTTACTTGTGAGATCAGCACTGATTAAATTCAGGTTATCCCGACATGTTCACCTCCTCCACCACTCTTTCTCTTCCAGTTTGTCTGTAGAAATGTGAGAACTATTTAAAGTTGAATTGCTCACACAATTAAAACTGAAAGATCCCTGGCTATTTGAATTTGTTTGTGGAATAAAGGACTTTTATAGGCAGTATAAACAAAACTTTTCATTGTTTTTTCCCCTTTTCTTTTTTAATTTGGACACTTATGTCCAAGTATTAAGTTTTACTGCAGTGCTCCCTTATTTACACAGTAGTTTTCTGTTTGTCCGCACTGTCTCTGTTTCAGATAGTTCACTTATGCTCTATCATGAATGTGATATTTTTCATTCATGGATCACGACGCTTACCATTTGACCTTCTTGAACTACACACACACTCATTGAAAAGTTTGGGATAGGTAAGGGTTATTTAGTTTTTGAAAGAAGTCTCTTATGCTCACGAAGGCTTTGACAAAAAATACAATCATATACAAAAACAGTAATATTGCGAAATATTATAATTGTTTTCTATTTTGATATATTTTTATGTAATTTATTCCTGTGATGGCAAAGCTGAATTTTCAGCACCATTACTCCATTCTTTAGTGTCACATGATCCTTCAGAAATGATTCTAATATGATGATTTGATATGATAAATATGCAGTACCACCTTTATTCCATTTCCTGTCAATTATATTCTACTCTGTTGTATATAGCACACCTGTATGTACAAGAGTGTCTATTTTTGTTATAGTCTATACATATTTGTGTATCTTATTCGCATATCTTTACACTATCTATGTACTGTTCTGGAGGCTTCTTCTGTCACCAAAACACATTCCTTGTGTGTGCAAACATGCTTGGCAATAAAGCTCATTCTGATTTGATGCTTAAGACGCATTTGTACTGTGTAATATTTTTGTGGAAATTCATATATATTTTATACTTTGATGAATAGAAAGTAAAACTGGTTACAATACAAAACAGATTTCTGAGTGGTAGTTTTGGAGTAGAAGATAGAACGATCATTAGGTCTGTATAAAAAACAGAAGTCAAAGGAAAGTGGAAAGTCAGTGACAAAAAAACAAGTGTGTGTGTGTGTGTGTGTGTGTGTGTGGTGTGTGTGTGTGTGTGTGTGTGTGTGTGTGTGTGTGTGTGTGTGTGTGTGTGTGTGTGTGTGTGTGTGTGTGTGTGTGTGTGTGTGTGTGTGTGTGTGTGTGTGTGTGTGTGTGTGTGTGTGTGTGTGTGTGTGCGTGTGTGTGCATGTATCTGTGAAATGAATATATGTGCGTTTGCATGTTTATCTAACATGGACGTTACAAACATTGCACCTACCATATAAGCATAAAAGCAAACACATATTTTCAATACAACCTATAATAATTTTTTATTATTTTTTATTTTTTATTATAATAATCCTAAAAAATAATTTTTTACTCCACATTATTTCAGATAGAAAAACTGCCAAATATGTTTGATCATAAATGCAGGTAAAAGCTTACAGACAAACATGAAATACACTGAGAAGCTGATGATGTCCTCTGGTATAGGAAATGGAGAACGCCACACTCTACGTGTCTGAGTATCTTCAGGGCTTTACTTTGATGTGTTATTAGTCTGTGAAAGTGCATTAGAGCAACGGGACAGTTAGTCTCAGCAAGTAATACATAGTAATCAGAGCAGTGGATAACCCAGAAGGAGGTTTCTGAAATTAGTCTCATAATCTCCACTTGACACGGACACTCACACACACACACACACGCACGCACGCACGCACGCACACACACACACACACAGGGGTTTTTGTGAAATGTGGGGACATTCCATAGGCGTAATGGTTTTTATACCGTACAAACCGTATTTTCTATCCCCCTACACTGCCCCTGCCCCTAAACCTACCCATCACAGGAGACTGTGCAGTTTACTTTCTGTGAAAAAAACTCATTCTGTGTGAAATATAAGCATTTTGAAAAGTGAGGACATGGGGAACGTCCTCATATTTCACCCTCTTTTTGTAATACCTATGTCATACCCATGTCATTATACACATTTGTGTCCTGATATTTCACAAAAACATGCCCACACAGACACACACACACACACACACACACACACACACATGCGCACCCACCCTTAAAAAATATCCCAAGAGCTTGTAAAAATGTAGCAATCACCATAGGGAGCAACACAAACAACAGCAAAAAAAGTGATTTTAGGCTTTACTTTATTGGCGATAGGAGAAATAAATGTTTAATTTGATTTATTAGACAACAGAATAGTGAATATACACTCATTTGTCAAGGACAGCACTATAAAATGTAAACAAAACTTGTTTCCATTGTGGTCATTGCTGTAAAACACAACTTCACTCAGGTTATAAAGGCATTGCATACTATTGCGATTGCAACACAACATTACAAACACACATTTCCAACATTTCCATCACAATTAATCATCCACCCAAAAACACTAATACAAATTCATCATTAAAACAACCTATCTAAAAGCCAACTTTTAACTTTCATACTAAATTCAACCATATTTGACATACTCTTTACATCTAGAGGCAACTTATTCCACTCTTGGGGCCCTGAGTATTCGAAAGACCTAGTACATTGTTTTAAAATGACATCATGTGATATCCATTAGACTCTGCCTGGTATTATAACAATGTTTCTCACATACCCTAGAAGAATACGTATTAAAGTATGTAGGAGCTCTTTTATTAGTTATCTTGAGTATTATTTCATTTAAGGTGTTCAACTCTGCTTTCTATAGATAACCACTTAACATGTCTGAAATGGGAAACATCAATATGTGTAAAACTACTAAAACCTAAAACCAACCGTATCATTTTATTTTGAGATTATATTCTTATCTGGTATGCTTTTAAAAAAAAAACCCTCAAAAACTATTTTCTATTCATGTTCTAGTCATGTTCTGTTGCATCTCCTCAATATGTTAGCGTGCTGCCATAATGTAGAAAAAGGGTGTCAAAATTGTACTTTTAGGGGTACAACAGCTTGTCGCTGAGGCAGTACCCTTAAAAGGACACATTTGTACCTTTTTTACCACAAAAAGGTTCATAGTAGGACCTTAAGGTACGTATTTGTACTCTAAAGTACTAATATGCACCTTTTAGGAGTAAAACAGGTACAAATATGTCATTTTAAGGTTACTGCCCCAGTGACAAGCTGTTGTACCCCTAAAAGTACAATTTTGACACCCTTTTTCTCTGTGTGAACAATGCAGAATCGTCTGAATCCGAGGCATAGTTTACATACAGTTTACACCCAAATTAAAATACTGTAATTATTTGCTCACCTTAATGTCGTTCCAAACCTGTATGACCTCCTATCCACAGTGGAACACAGAATAATATTACAAGTTTCAACTTTTGTCCATGCATTTAAAGTCAGCAGGGTCCAAAACAGCATTAGACCCCATTGACTTTTAGTCTGAAAAAAAGCCAGACATTAATACACACACACACACACACACACACACACACACACACACACACACACACACACACACACACACACACACACACACACACACACACACACACACACACACACACACACACACACACACACACACACACACACACACACACACACAGAATATCATGTGAGGATTGGGGGTCACCTGCTAAGTGCTATTAAGGACATGTACAAAATTTGTCTATGGAGAATAGCATTTCCTGTTGGGAGAAAGGAGACTACAGGCGTTGACCCTCCCTGTGAAATTGTCAGAGATGATAGCGGTGCGTGGCGAAACCATTTAAGGTTAAATCTAGCATACAAAATCCACTTTCATTTGTACTGCTGCTGCTTTCCTGCACCAGCGCAAAAGCAAGCCATTTTGAATTAATCTTTTCTGCTCTCTCTCTCTCTCTCTCTCTCTCTCTCTCTCTCTCTCTCTCTCTCTCTCTCTCTCTCTCTCTCTCTCTCTCTCTCTCTCTCTCTCTCTCTCTCTCTCTCCCCTGCGTTCTCAATCTCACACACACACATGCATGCACACACTCACTTGCTTTCTTCTCATCTATTTGTTTGTGTGTGTGTGTGAGAGAGAATATGAATCCCAGAAACAACTCTAAATACAGCAGAAAGTCATCTGGCCATTTATGGATTCCTCACCCTGTGGTGCATCATGGGAATTCTCTGTCTGCAGCACATCCCATCAAGTGCAGTCATGTCATTATGTTATATATTATATTTTTATTTGTTAATCTCTCTTGCTGTGTGTGATCAACTTTTTATGAATTCCTAAACTTTCTTTCTTTCTTTCTTTCTTTCTTTCTTTCTTTCTTTCTTTCTTTCTTTCTTTCTTTCTTTCTTTCTTTCTTTCTTTCTTTCTTTCTTTCTTTCTTTCTTTCTTTCTTTCTTTCTTTCTTTCTTTCTTTCTAGTAGACAGTACTGTTTCTTTCTATTCTATTCTATTCTATTCTATTCTATTCTATTCTATTATATTATATTATATTATATTATATTATATGTAATTATACGCAGTAGGTTGCTGGCTTCTTTCTTTCTTTCTTTCTTTCTTTCTTTCTTTCTTTCTTTCTTTCTTTCTTTCTTTCTTTCTTTCTTTCTTTCTTTCTTTCTTTCTTTCTTTCTTTCTAGTAGACAGTACTATTTCTTTCTTTTCTATTCTATTCTATTCTATTCTATTCTATTATACTATACGCAATTATACGCAGTTATATGCAGAAGGTTGCTGGTTCGATCCCAGCAGTCGGCACCAGTGTGTCCTTGAGCAAGGCACTTTACTCCATGTTGCTCCAGGGGGATTGTCCCACTGTGCGCACTGTAAGTCGCTTTGGATAAAAGCGTCTGCCAAATGCATAAATGTAAATGTATATTATTATTTTTTTAAAGGCATTTTAATTAATTTCTGAATGGCGTATACAAACCTGTATGTCAATCCCAAAACGGCAAAAGGTAACACATCAATAAGCTATTAATTCCTTTCAAGTTTCCTTTCAGAAAGGTGCGTGATGCAGCTGTGCATGAAATTTATGTGAACGATATGTCAGCTGCTTCTGAGAAACAGGAGTTTGTGTATGCGTATGTTTGTTAGTTTAGCCTGCAGCTTCTCATGTGTCTTAGATTTCAGGAGGCTTCGAGATGAAGTATTTCATGCTCTCTATGTCTATGAACCCGAGCTCATATGCAGTCAGGTACTCTAGAGTCTGTCTTCACGCTGTTGAAAATGAACTTTAGGCTGTGCTCTGTTTAAAGAAGTGCAATCGGGCAACATGCCTTGAATGGAAAGCAATTTGCTGAAGGGTAATTGAAGAGAAGTGATAAGCTCGGCTGTCTCAGGATTCATTGCTTAAATTTCATTAGCAAGGTTTTTTTTTTGGTGGGGGGGGTCTCTTCCAGTGTGAAATTGAGTGTTTATCACGAGTCCCTTTGTAGATTATTTGCTTCTCTTTAACCAAGCACCTTGTGAATTTGCCTTTACCTTGCTTGATATCCTTCTTTTATAGGATGAATTAAATATTCATCTTTCTGGAGAACACTCGCTCTAGTTCTCTTTTCAAAAATAAATCAAAAGCCAGGGACTCAAATAATCTCTTCATAATATAATAGTTAAAAGTGCCAGCAATTAAATAAAGCTACAATATTTCTGAAGGACCTACAGTGACTGCCGTATGGATCTGAAGTGAAAGGAAAGTTGTCCTGTGTCTCGGCCCTCATTTCCATGTCGTAACCACAGGCCACAGACAAAATATCCGAGACATTGAGTAATCTATCAATATCAAGGATCTAATAAGGAGTAAGTCCACCTTTCGCCTTAAGTAGAGCTTCGGTCTTCTTTGTAGAGGTTTTATATAAGTACTGGACTATGCGGTGAGATATTGAGTCATTAATCAATGAGAAAAGTTAGCGAATCTCGCGCTTTACGCTCTTGAACTTCCTTTAAAAGCTCACTGATATTTAGATCTGGTGATTGGAAGCCAAAGCATTTGACTCAATCCCGGTGTCCACAAGACTGCTCTTTAGTACATATGGGTATGATCATCTTTGAATATGGGAATGTTATAGGTGTTTAAAGAGCATGCACAGCAATCTTCAGATCTAATCACTGTCGTGAGATGGTTGCTCGTATCATTACAGATCCCCCACCATGCTTTACAAGCTGACAGCAGACGTTGTGGGTTGAAGCAACCGTAGGATTTCTCCAGATGTAAACCCTACAGGAAAGCCTGTAGAAAATAGCATGGAAGATGATTCATAATGCCAAATAACTTTTCTTGCACTGATCTTAAACTCAAGACAGTTCCAAACTTCAGACAGGGCTACAGTGATACTGAAATCATTTCTAATGCAATACATTTGTGGTATATTACCACCATCCTGTAGAATCGATCCTTTGTAGGTGTTCCTCTTTGCAGATGCACATTGTCCAAGTTGGTCATATGCTGATGTAGTTTCTGAGACTGTTTGCTTTGTTATTTTAATTTTTTCTATTTGGCCTTTTTGAATCCCTGATAATGCCCTAACATTGCTTTGAAAAGTCACAAATACAAAAATGTAGTTGGAACAACAGTTGACAGTTTTTTTTTTTATTTGATTAATTTTATAATCTTCTAAAACTTCAGCTAAAATAGTCTACTACAATGTAACTATATTGATAACTATAACTATAAAATTGTAATAATCATTCGGTGAGAATCGGGAACTCCTCACCACAACTGTAAAAATAACGACACAGATGAATTATTATTGTTGGAATCACATTGTTTTTCACAATTTCTTTTTGACAGCCAATCAGAATCCACCTGACTTTAAAGAGCTTGAGCATTTAAAGTGGCAGATGACAAAACTGCAGTGTGCACGCATAATAAACAGATCGTTATTGAGCACTGATGTGGACTAAAATAGTTATCTTTATAGTTATTGTTCTTGTGAACTGGCCTTAATTCATGAACATTAAACAGTGTATTCGCTATAGTTTAATGTCTATTAAACTATAGCACAGTCGTGTCCCAATGGTTAGAGAGTCGGACTTGTAACCCGAAGGTTGTGGGTTCGAGTCTCAGGTCCGCCCTCAATGCCACGACTGAGGTGAGACCCTTGAGCAAGGCACCGAACCCCCAACTGCTCCCCGGGCGCCACAGCAATATGGCTGCCCACTGCTCTGGGTGTGTGTTCATTACTGTGTGTTTGCACTTGGATGGGTTAAATGCAGAGCACAAATTCCAAGTATCCTTTAGGTGCTCTGGGTGTGTGTTTCACTACTGTGTGTGTGCACATGGATGGGTTAAATGCAGAGCACAAATTCCAAGTATGGGTCACCATACTTGGCCACACTTCACTTCACTTCACTTTCACTCACAAAGGTGGGAGGAAAAACTACAGGCATTAGCCAGTCCTTCTAGAAAAATGCGGCTTTTTTTTGTGATTGTTGCGGGCAAAAATCCTTGATTATGCGGCATGTTTTCTTAAAAAATGCGATGGAAAATGCGGGATATTTATGTCATTTTATGCGATAAAACTTGCAATAACTGCGGTTTGATGAAAAAGAGAAAAAAAGCTAATATTTTTATTGAATATTTAAGTTCTCATCTTGTTTTATTGAAGACCTTAATAAACACATGGCTCAATTTGGACCGATTTCAAAACAATGCATCATGAAGCGTTATGAATCAGTGAGTTGACTCATGATTCGGATCGCGTGTCAAACTGCTGAAATACGTGACTTTGGCGATCTGAACTGCTGAATCGACTCACTGATTCATAACGCTTCAAAGCTTCATGATGCTGTTTTTTTACATCGGTCAACACACCGGGAAACTGCTTTGCGCGGTCTTTTGCTGTTATTTTTGTTGGCAAATGGGAGTTTGCGCTTCATCATGGTTTTACCGATATCTATGGTTTCACCACGGGTTTGCAGCTTTACGATGACGTTCACGTCGGGTAATTACGTCACTTCAAAACGTTCCCATGGCAATAGGCGTAAATGGCGGCTCTTGTGTGAAGTAAACAAACATTTTTCAACTTTCTGCTAATATATATGACTTTTTTGCAACGTAAATGCGGGGATTATGAAATCATGCTAGCCCCGCATATTTTGCATGCGGAAATAGGCAATTTACGCGGCGAAAGTGCGGCGTATTTGAAAAAAATGCGGTCCCCGCATAAATATGCGGACTTTGACTGATTATGCATTAAATCATGCGATCGCATAATCGCGTTTTTCTGGAGGGACTGATTAGCTGTTTGCACTAAGTGAAAATAGCATATTTTCTTAGTGATAGTTGCTATTTACAGAGTTTAAATAGTGATAAATTCTGTTTACACTATGTAAAAATGGCAAATGTATAAATGTAAATAGTATTTAGACGCTTTATACTTATAAATTGTGGCAGATACTAATTGCACCTCAGTGTTGTTGTATTACACAGTATGCAATAATAACATAGAGTGTAAATTATTATATTTATTACAATTATGAAATGCATGCCGTCGTATTGGGACAATAAAGCCCTCCCTCCAGCTACCAATAACCCTAAACACTTTATTATTAAACACACGTTAGACATTTTATTTCCACTTTTCAAATATTTTCTTCATTTTTATTGGAAATAAGTTCCTTTCTGATCTGATATGTGATGGGAAAATGGAGTAGAGCGAGTTTGGCAAAAGGCGGATTACAATGTGGTTTGATTAGTCAAAACTTGCAGCCACGTGCCTTACCCCTAAACTATTGATACTGTTAACAATGCAGCGTCTTCTGTAATTTTTCCAACCAGACGTCAGTTGGCAGAGTTAGTGTAAATAGCCTCTGCCAACAAGGCGGCTATTTGCATTTAGTCTATATAGACATTACGAAAAGGCATTTCTGTGCTTTTGTTAGGGAACACAACATTTCTTTGGGGAACGCAGTAGTCTTGTTTGAAAAACAAAAGTTTTTGGGCAATGTTTTTGCGAGAGACTAGAAAAGCATTGAAATGCACATTTTCTTCCCATCTCATATTATTTTTTCATCACTGTGTCTCAGTAAGTAATCATGTAATAATCCACATTTAGAGGATCATTATTGCAAACAAAACTCCATTAAAATGATACAAGATCCCTCTGTTTAGTGCCGTGGTCCTGATTAACAGTGTATGTTTTGCGATTAATTGTCAAATACTGTTAATTGTATGGCCTTTGCAGCCACATTTTTAAGCATATATTTGAACTCCAGCTTCAAAATGTAAGTATTTTTTAGCATTCCTTGTATATATCCAGTGCGAAAAATAACACCAATCAAAGTGTCAGGGAAATCCAGGCTCAAATGCACATCCTGTTGTTTGCTCTTCATTTCAATTTTAATCATTTTGTTCAGGGCACAGTACAAAAAAAAAACAAAATGAAAATCACACAAATCCAGCCCAAACATCAATGATTGCATTGTGTATTCATAATGTTTACATGGGCAAATAAAGCATCATCCTTCTATCAGCGAAGCCAGTATAGCATTATCTAGATATGATTGCTTCTGGTTTACCTGTCACCAAACAGATGAGCGTGAGATGAAACCGGTCTGTTTTTATCAGGAAGCAAAGAGCCTGTCGGCAGGTTAAAGTGGCAATGGCAGATACTGTAACCTGTAAGTAGCCCTGTCAATGGCCCGCTCCGATGGACATGAGCGTATTGATCTCTGACTTTCAGTTAAATGCTCCTTGAGGGGGTCTCGTGATAGCAGCTCCTGTCTTTTCCCTCGCATCTCTCTCTGTTTCACATTGCATCCACAAATCAATGCGGCACTGTAACACACCACAGGCCGTCTATAAAACTCAGCTGCAGATTTCCAGTGTAGAGACAGTGGCAGAACAGCGCTTCGGTTCTTCTCGGCTGAATTATTTGTGTCCTCAACCACTAAATCATATTGATTAAAGCTTGTCACAGATTTGAAATGAGGTCCTGTGGGGTCACTTGCAGCAGAAATGGCAGTTTATTGGATTACAGGCTTAATTTGATTTTGAGCGACGAGCGTGCATTATAATGGCATCCTCCCTGGAGAGCACTCCTCTTTACCTGACTCTTGAACCCGCCTACCACTTCAACCAAAAGGACAAAACACACACGTATAAATACACTTGACACTAAAAAAAACACGTTTTCTGAAATGTGAAGCCTCTTATTCTGGGCTTTGTGTGTGTGTGTGTGTGTGTGTGTGTGTGTGTGTGTGTGTGTGTGTTTGCATTTGCACTTATTATTGTGTTTGTGGCTCTGAAATGGCACCCTAAACACTCGCAGCCTTCCTACGAGTCCGCACTTTCAGACGTAATGCCGCTTTGACTGTCGGAAAGAAGTCTGCGGCAGAGCTCGCTTCAGTGCAGGCTCGGTAAAAGTAAAAGCGCCTAAAGTGATAAATGAGACACCCTATGGTCTCTTGGACTTAACGGATATGTGCACGCAGCAGCCATTGTAAGTCCACAAGACCGAAAGTGCATATGAAGTGAGCCATTTGGGACAAGACCGTTTTATGCCATTTTACAAGGCCTTGACGCTCTGTCTAGTTCCTGTCTTTATGAAGCCACTCCTCCCGAAAAGCACAATGTGCAATGATTGGTCGGCTGGACAACCAAGTGTGTTGTGATTGGTCAACCACATTGAGTGCATTTCGGAAATGTCATGCCCCTTTCCTTAAAGGGTTAGTTCACCCAAAATTGAAAATAAAGTCAGTAATTACTCACCCTCATGTTGTTCCAACCATGTAAGACCTTCGTTCATCTTCGGAACATAATTTAGTATATTTTTGATGAAATCTGAGAGCTGTCTCACTCCTCCATAGGCTTTCAGAGGGACTGAAACTTGATGGCCCAGAATAGTAAGTAAAAACGTCATTTAAGGAGTCCAAATGACTACAGTGGCTCTGTATTAAGTCTATCATGCGACGAAAATACTTTTTGAGCGGAAAAACAACAAAAATAACGACTTTATCCCACTATTTATCCCACTATATACTCTCTGACGAGAGTTTGCGGGAGTGCCACGACGCATGTTTTCTCGCGCATGCGTCGTGGCACTCCCGCAAACTCTCGTCAGAGGCTCAAATTGAACAATAATAGTGGGATAAAGTCGTTATTTTTGTTGTTTTTCCGCTCAAAAAGTATTTTCGTCGCATGATAGACTTAATACAGAGCCACAGTAGTCATTTGGACTCCTTAAATGACGTTTTTACTTACTATTCTGGGCCATCAAGTTTCAGTCCCTCTGAAAGCCTATGGAGGAGTGAGACAGCTCTCAGATTTCATCAAAAATATACTAAATTATGTTCCGAAGATGAACGAAGGTCTTACATGGTTGGAACAACATGAGGGTGAGTAATTACTGACTTTATTTTCAATTTTGGGTGAACTAACCCTTTAAGGGGAGTTTCAACAAACTAAAACGCAACTCAAGCAGGCCTCACGTCTTTTTTTGAGAATGCCTTGGGCGGGAATTATTTAAATGAGGAATATTTCGAGATGTACGTTCTTAGAAGAAAACTACAATCAAGGCATTTCTGGGAGTTCAGAAACAGTGTGCACAGATATAGAGAATAACTCTGTATCTTTGTGGACCCTTTTCACGGTCAAACAATAACATTACACAAAAAAAAGTTGAAAATGTAAAATATATAATAACTGCATAATATATAACTGCTTTAAATAACGTTAATAACAGTGGATGTTCAGATTTGAGATGTTTTTAACTAACCTATGGATTATGAGTGTGCAACGCAAGGGTTAAATTGGTATTTTCATGGGATAGAAACCCTAAACTGGACTAGATCCAACAAAAAATGGACTTGACTTAAAATAGATTGATGGAATTGATAAGCATTCTGCCAGTAAATTTCATATTTTTAGACCTAGTATTAGTATTAAACTAATTCAAATTTAAACACTGGTCTAGGAAACATAACCCCAAATTATTTTAACTAAATTGAAATTCAATAGCTTTGATCACTTTATTAATTTTTTTGAACAGATTCATGATGTTACAAACTTGCGGCCCCTTCCCATCACGCACTATACGATCCGTCTTTCTGCTGCAGATATAGCCAGCGCAGGTGTCTAATGGCACGGTATAGATCCAGGTCTGCCAAAAAGGAAAATAAATAAAGAATAGCAGTAGAAGAAATCATTTGGAGAAGAGCAGCACAGCTTCAGTTTATTATTCCAGCCTAAAATCTCATTAAGTGTGACATTGAGGATTAGTTCAGAGGGAAAAAGAGTAGAGAGAGAAGTCTCCCACAAATAGCTGTGAGGAGCGACGCGCTGGCTTTTGTTTGCCATCATTAATTCTGCGCTGAAGTGGCTAAGAGGAAGGCCCCGATTCACTGATCAGAGGAGGCTCCCTGAATATGACAGCGGGACAGGTGCCCTCTCTTCCTCTCGCTCTCTTCTCACACGTTCACTTTTCCTCTCTGCGTCTTGCTGCGTCTGTGTTCTTCTCTTTCGCCTTCTCGGCTCTTAATTGGGGTGATTGGGCGGCGGGGCCATCTGCGATGCTGACAAAGGGAAGCCTGCTTTGATTTATGGAGCCTCGGGCCACATTAGTCTCAAGATTTCCACAGTAAATATCAGCGCTCAGCAGCGGAGTTGGCTCAATAAAATCTGCATTGCTCAGGAAGAGAACTGTGGGTTCCTCCGTGGGAATAGTATTGAGATGATATTAGACTTTCACTGTTACACTTTGGGGTGCCATTTTAAAAGTGTAGTAAGCGATTTCTGATAAACGCGGCTGATAAACAAACCCAAAAGGATCACACCCATATCATCAATAAGGTAAAGCAATTTGTGTTACTATGATAATTCAGGTTGAATGTCTAATTGTTATGCTGCATTCACAGCAAATGCGAATAGAGTGTCAAAATTGCGTCTACCGCATCTAGTTGGACGCTTGAACATTTTGAATTCATTCGCGTGTCTAATTCGTATAAAGCGAAATAGACATGCGTTCAAGGCACTCCAGGAGAAATATGTCATAAAACACCACTCTGCCTCTTTTCATTTTTATTTAAAAAATATTTTAAACTTTAATAGCCACACAAATGTGGTCCAGGCAACGCACTACCTACATTATCTTCACTGCATGTATATTTAAATATCCTAAAAAAAATTAAGTTATGAAACTTCTCTTTGCCCTCAGTCAAAACGATTTGGCAGACAACAAATGATAGATTCATAACGCCCGTTAGATCTACACAAGAAGAATTCTATCTCATGTTTAACCACTACAGAGACATCCGAACCAGCGCCTGGATCTCACAACTCCAAAAACGCAAGATAATTTTTTTTAAATAGGCGCTCTCTTTATAAATAAACCACAGATTTGAGCTTTAAACAACTACATTCTCATCTGAAAAAGTCTTAAAACTACATTTTGTGACACAATAGTATTATTTTTAAATTATGCAGGGTTTCTCATCACGTTACTTTACCACGTGACAGCAGCAAGCAGGCTCCTGATTAATGCGCCGCGAATTGACGCCAAAGTAAAAAATTTTCAACTCGGGCGTCAGACGCGTATTCGCTTCAAACGCGTGAATGCACAAAAAGCACCACTCGCGCAAGACGTTCAATTCACGTCAAATTCACATCATTCGCGCGGACTGGCGCCGCAGGACCTCCAGACGCACATCAACACGCCTTTCCATTGACTTAATATTGAAATCACTCGCTCCTGACGCTCTATTCACGTTTGGTGTGAACACAGCATTAGACGCTCCTCTACTCCGTTGATGGAAAAGTCATCCCTTCCATCCCCAAAACAAACACAGTTTTCATGAACAGAGCACCCTACATAACACGATAGTCCAAGTAACTAATATATTACAAATGTGACCAGATTAAGGGGTTGTACTGATTACTAAAAAGGGAACTTAAAGAAAAAACATATATTAGGAGAATAATATCTCACTTTTCGGACACATTTCAGAAGCCGATGCTTAAAACGCACGGTAGATGAGGTTTGACATTCCAGGCTTTTAATAATATTAATGCAAATAAACAAAGAAGCGAAGATGACGCACGAGTATATTCAAGCAAAAGACAGCATATCTCAGTTCTGTGAAACGCAGCAAAACCAACATTACTCTACAATAAAGCAACCTCTGCGTCTGTTTTCAGGCCTTCCCGCTCCTTAAGGTCTCTCCAGTATGGAGCCCCGCACATGCACATGCAGTAAAAAACTAGTAGGCTAAATCGTGCGCACGATTTACTATTTCGTTCCCTCGATTTATAAAGCGTGCGTACGTTTTACTAATTTGTTCCCTCGATTTGCTAAATCATGCGCATGATTTATAAATTGAGGGAACAAAATAGTAAATTGTTAGCCTGGATGCCAGCCGAACTTAGCCCCGCCCACAACAATTTAACTCGGGCAGTTCGGTCTGGACTTGATCCATAGAGAAGAAATTATGCCCGAAAAGAAACTGTTCGGACCAATGAAATTGTCAGGGCGGGCTTAAGACGATGATGGACAGATGATAAACAGTAACGTAATCATCCACGTCATCAAAGGCGCTTGGGTTGAATTTGTTCTAATCTTAAACTGAGAACTTGTTCGTATATGCATTCACCTTCACTATTTCTCTCAGAAATGATGATAGTGTTGGTAAGTATTCTGTGTATCCTTAAATTCTTTTTTTACAACACCGGGAAAGATCGTTTACACTCATCCTTTTCTTCTAACGTTACTTTTTCCAGCGTGCGTGCAGACAGGGTTGCCAACAAAAACCCGCCCAATAGCTTTCTGAGAGGGGGGGGGGGGGAGTTCTCCGGGAAAAATGGCATTTGGGGGGTAAAATATGTGTTATTTTGGCAGGGCTACCTGCTAAAATTCGCATTCCTGGGTCTGTATATCATATAATTGGGGTTGCTTCAACCCGCGGACTTGGCAACACAGTGCAGTTGAGTTCTGTTGACATTTGACAACTAACGTTATGCGTCGCTCCGTTGCTCTGATTGGTTGTAGGTCTATCCAATTCAGGTCTTTCCTGGTTCGGTTGAAACACGCCCCATAATCACAGCCCAACGGAGCAGTATCAGACTCAAATTCTGACTAGAATTGAGTATGACAACGTCAGGCTAGTAAATTGTGCGCATGATTTATAATTCGAGGGAACGAATTAGTAAAACGTGCGCACGATTTATAAATAGAGGGAATGAAATAGTAAATCGTGCGCATGATTTATAAATCGAGGGAACAAATTAGTAAATCGTGTTTACTTTTTTTTCTTGCATGTCATGTGCGGGGCTCCGTACTCCAGGGCTGGAAAGCTTCTTTTTAAAGTTACATTCCCCTGGCCTTTTCCTCTTTTGTATTTAATCTGCAAGCTCTCTCTTTCTATAGTCATTCTGCTAATGTCTGTCTTGTGCATTGAGCCAAGTCTCCACTCCCCCCATCATGAGTGGACATGCCCCTTACTGCTGATTGGCTACAGGTGTGTTTTGGTGCTTGGTCCGATCCACTTTTCAACAGCATTTTTCAGAAAATGCTTACTGCACCTTTAAAGGGACAGCGTTCTATACTTTTGTAGCATTTTGCATATTGAGTATAATGTTAGTAAATGTTGGTGCATAGTAGAGCTGATTGATTAATCGTTAAAAGATTGTGATCTTGATTCAAACACCCACACAATCTTATTACTAAATGACAATGATTCGGCAAGTATGATCACAGTGAACATTCAAATCTGCGTTGGAGCTTTCCGCTGAGTCAGAGGGAGCAGTTTTCATTTATAAATATGAAACAGCTTCACAAACAGTCTTTTCAATCACACAGTATGATTATTTCAGAGTTAAAATAATTCAATTGATCACACAAGTACTGGGATAAAAGTTTATTGTTCCGATGTATGAACACTGATGTCTACTGTTCAGCAAAATACCTTTGAAAGTAACTTGAAGCTTCAAATAAAGATTGTATCAATTACATTGTTATAACCAGTAGGTGGCGACCAATGACTGTTAAAAAAGTGTATTTGTCATTGACTCTTTAGTCTTTATGAGTAAGTCATTGAATCATTCATTCAAACCGATTTATTTTTAAATAATTTATCTATACATACATATATACATACAAAAGTCGCAATTCTCACTTTGTCAGGAATCGTGCAGCTCTAGTTCATAGACTGTAATTTAATATCTCTAACTTTCAAGTTGTTAGCTAGTATGTTATGTGTAGCAGTGTAGCTATTGTGCCGTTAAATTACTATGTTCACCCAATCAGTGTTTGACAGCTGTATTTAAAAACAGGTGTGTGAGACTGTGAGTCACAAATTCTTCTGTTCAGCTTACATACAGTATGCTATTTGAGCCGCAGCTGTATGAACGAGTAATCAATGTCAATTCCATTTTTGTTCTCTCACTTGCTTAAGGCGAATATCACCTGTAACTATAGTGAACATGACTAAATTAAAAATCAAAGATGGCAACGTCCTTAACATCAGAAATGATCAAGCCTACAAAGTACATCTGTCAAATTGAAAACTGACACCGTTTACACAGAATGCATTTTTTTGCATTCCACTGTGCTATTTTTCCATTGTTTTTCTATGCAAACATGCACTTTGCTCACGTCTCACATCTTCTGTACGGTCTATGTGTTACACTTCTGTTGCAGTACTACTAGACATAGTTCAAATAAGTTAATTAATACCTAAATAGGAACATAGTAGTATACTTAAAGTGCAAAAATAATATATAAATACTTAAATAGTAAACTACAAGTATGATGTTATGTTCACCAAACTTACAATACTTGCAGTATAAAACTAGTAGTTTACTGAGCGTATATTTCGAAGTGTACTTTCATATACAAAAAAATGTGAGTAAAATCAGAATACCTATACGTTCACTTGTAGTACTTGCAGTACAAATGAAACACTTAGTTGTAAACTTGTTGTGTACTCAGTTTACTACTGTTACACTTCAAGTATACTTAAAAGAATACTTTTATAAAAAGTATATTAAAAAGTGGGCCAATTTAGTCCCAAGTATTGAAACAGTAAACTTACAAATATACTTCTAGTATATTGCTATTAGTATATTTACTACATAAAGTAATTAAAATTTAAATATACTTAATAAAGTGAAGTTGAAATATGGTTATCTTTTGTAAGGGATTTTATGCTGCTTTTTAAGTTTACCAATTCAAATCCATGCAAGACGAACGTTCTCTTTCGGGCATTGAGTTTATCTTTTGAAAACGTGTCGTTTTTCATTCCTCAGTGCAATGTCTCGCCTTTTAAATGCAATAATGGGACCCACTTTATATTAGGTGTCTTTAACTACAGTGTATTAACATTTAAATTAATAATTTGAGACAATGCACTTATTGTTTACACGTTTTTTACAATGTAAATAACAATTCTTTAAAAAAAAAAAAATACCTGCATGTAATTACAGCTGTAATTAATCTCTGTAATTACATCTATAATTACTCTGTTGACCCTTACCTTACCGCTTAACCAACTCATAAATCTACCCATACCTGTTGGGGCAGTCATGGCCCGTTGGGGCAGTCATGGCCCGTTGGGGCAGTCATGGCCCGTTGGGGCAGTCATGGCCCGTTGGGGCAGTCATGGCCCGTTGGGGCAGTCATGGCCTAGTGGTTGGGGAGTTAAACTGGTAACCCAAAGGTTGCTGGTTCGATTCCAGAACCGGTGGGAAATGACTGAGGTGCCCTTGAGCAAGGCACCTAACCCCTAATCGCTCCCCGGGCGCCACACAAGGCTGCCCACTGCTCTGGGTGTTTGTATACACGTTTGCAGTGTGTGTGTGTTAACTACTCACTACTCTGCTCCTAATGTGTGTGCATTAACTGGATGGGTTAAATGCAGAGGTCAAATTCCAAGTATGGGTCACCATACTTGGCCGTCACGTGTCACTTTGTCACTTTTGTCACCAAAACGGTCCCAAAACTTATCCGTATTCCACCTCAGTAGCAGCAAAAGTGTTTTGCAATATAATATTAACATTGTATATATTTTTTTGATGAAGTACAGTTGAGGACACCTAATATAAAGTGAAAAGTGCATAAACAAGTTCGGCCAGTTCACACAGAAGACATTTTTTCGTTCCACTTTACACTGCTTTTTATTAGTTTACCAATGCAAATTTTTGCTAACGAACTTTGTTGGCTGTTGCACAGTGTCTCACTGTTCTTTCGCCATACCGAGCATGATAATTGCATTTTTATAGTATCATGTCAAGTTAAAAACATGTTGTTTTTCATTCCTCAGAGAAACTTCTCACCTTTTAAAATCAAAAACATGTTCTGTGTGGATGGGCCCCGTGAGGCCGGTTCACACAGAACATGTTTTAAATTCCACTTTATGGTGCTTTTAATAGATTACCAATGTAAATCTATTAGAAGGACATTGTTGACCATTGTGCAGTCTCTCTTTGCTGTTTCGGTGTCTCAAGTAGAGAGTTGCGTTTTTGTAGTGCCATGCATGTGAAGGTAAATGTTTAACTTTGAAAAATGTGCAATTTTCCATTCCTCAGTGCTGCCAAAGTCCCTTTAAGACAAGTCATTTCACTTGGCAGCAATCTTTGAAACACCTCTCAGACATGCAAGTGCAGCTCATAGGGAAACATAAAATTCTCTAAAACTGTTCGCCAAGCTTACGATTAAATTTCATATTTGATACTGTACATACACCAATGAAATCTGGCAACAACTGTCTCAAATTTAGTTTTTAAACGCTCAAATCATTACAAAAAACGGCATATTTCCAGGCTGGATCAGAATAGTTTCACGTAGCCAGACCTTCAGACCGGGACTCTATCGCAGCTTTCAGGACTGCTAAAGAGGAAATTTGACTGACATGTAAGGCAACCAATCACAGTTTGTTTTGTTTTCCGTGTCATGTTTATAGGAGTGAAAATGTAAAGTCGATGTCCCTGCAATAACATCCTGTAGAATTTAACCAATCAGATGACGACTTTGAAACTCCTGAAGTGTTTCCAGATAAGTGTACCATATGCATCAGCCGTTCAGCCAACGGTCCGTGGGGGTGACGTCTGAGGCTGAGACTAGGATCAGGATAATGCACATACGCAGTCCTAAGCGTGCCTCACTATAGGAAGTGCACATCTGAGCGTTTCTATGTAACGGAGGCCAGCTAGTAGTTGCTGTGCACTCCTCTGATCTCAAGAGGCTAGAGGTTGCAGCCTTTAGCCTCCTTGTTAGACCGTCCGAATCTCATGCCTCCCGTTTGGAGTGGGCGGTTCGAACAGAAGGGGTTATATTGGTGCCGTGACCCGGGTGGGAGTGAGGTTTAGGGGGGTGAGTGTAACGGAGGCCAGCTAGTAGTCACTGTGCAAGTAAACCTCACTCCTCTGATCTCAAGAGACGCTCTAGCGACTGATGCTAGAGGTTGCAGACTATTATGCTGGCGGACCCGGGTTCAAGTCCCGCTTGGAGCGGGCGGTTCGAACAGAAGGGGTTACATTGGTGCCGTCACCCGGATGGGAGTGAGGTTTAGGGGGGTGAGTGTAACGGAGGCAGGTAGTAGTCGCTGTGCAAATAAACCTCACTCCTCTGATCTCAAAAGACGCTCTAGCGACTGCCGTTAGAGGTTGCAGACTCTCATGCTGGCAGACCCGGGTTCAAGTCCCGCTTGGAGCAGGTGGTTCGAACAGAAGGGTTTACATCTATAGGAACCGGAGCTTCTAACGGCAGCTGCATTGATACGATTACTTTACCAATCAGCGATTGGCTCTTGTTTAGCTGGTGGGACTTATTCCCCCATAATGCATGTTGCACTTTCTCTCATTCATTATAATACAAGTCTTTCTATACATAAAGTCTTTGGTGCAGCGTCTCATGTTTTAAATTGTTAGGGTTTACAGTTTAGGACCCAGGACCAGTAGTGAAAAATGAAGACCAAGAGTTGGGAGTTAGATTAATTAAAGAGAAATTTACTGAAGAATAGTTTGCAGTTTCATCAGCAGAAGCCAGCTTCAAGTCTCACAAGGAGTTCACAACAGTCTCACCGCCTCCACCTCTCGTACATACAATTTCTGAACAGTTATACTGTTTTCAAGGTCTAACCACGTCATTATTGCCATGTGGAATGATTCTGATTAGCAGAGAAAATGCAGAGTCACGGTAAATTTCCACACATGGATAGATAGCAAAACATATCACTAAACTAGGTAGACTAGTTGTCGCCCCATCACAAGATTTAGATCACAATGACCCAGGAGGTCATAGAAAGGCGTCTTCAGGTCTGGCATCATCTGCAGAAAAGCCCATCTCCAATACTGGATCTGCACAGAACATGCAACACACATACAAAAGCACTAGGGTATCGCACTCTAGTCAGTGTCAGTGAATCCTTACCTTTATCAAAAGAACACATAATACTAAAACAGAGATACAGCAATTTCTCTCCTTCGAGAGAAAAGTACACATAAGTGATCTTCTTTATTCTTTAATGACTAAATATAGGAAAGCAGAGAAAGAGATACATAATTTGATTATCCTTGATTATTCAGGTTATGTAAATAATAAAAAGAAACACTGAGAAGGATAGGTGTCTAAAAGAAGAGACACAGGTATCTGACCTGCCCCTTCAAAATGCACTTTTCATCCCCTGAGAACAAGAACTGCTGATCGTTTACTGCTGCTTTGGGAATGTGTGTTAGATACGAGTTTCTGTCATGCATTTTAATATTCTCATTTGGTTGTTTCGTAAATGCAGAAAAGGCATCTCATACAGAGCATCTCAGATGATATGAAATGTGGAACATTTTCTGTATGGTGTTACACTTCTGTTGCAATACCTACTTGACAGTGTGTCAGGGGAGTCCACGGTCATTGTTACAAACGCACACTGGCTGCTATACACAACGAGCGTGACAGCCTGCTTTAATGGTGCGTCTAACGGCCTTCTTATGACACCATTAGGCAGTTCTAGTGCATGGTCACAGCCTGATATTCCATGGCTGCTTAGCAGCTGTCCAACTCTTGCAGCAAGCGTGTCTCTGCCCCAGCGGCCCATCCTAAAGCACAGTGCTTAGTTATGTCGCTAATGGGCCCATGCAATGCCTCGCACTCCTACAAACCAAACGCACACAGTAGGCAGCAAGGAAGGGGGTGGGGGGAGGGTGGCAGAGCCTGCGAGTGCTTTGTTAGCAGAAGTGGAATTAGTTGAAATCCATCTTCATTTTTGCCTTTCCTTTTCATTTCTCTCAGGACGGCCGCAGCATGAGGCGCCTTGTTTAAGCATCTAGGTTGTGGATGGCACGCATTGCTGAGGAGGAAGAAGATATGCACCATTTTATCTCATCACCCAGGCTGTAAATGTTGTTTGGGAGATTGTTAAAGTGAGGTGCCGGAATGATCCACTGAGTAGTTTTATGGCATATTGTTTTGTACGGTGGAGGTTTTGGCCTCGATTTAGCGGTTTTATTGATAAGGACCATGTTTTCTCTGGAACATTTATCTCAGGTGGACATTATGATCCTTTATTCATTTTTTTGTAATTCTCCTTTCACTCTGCGTTTAGTGTATTTCTGTGGGATAAAGGTAAGTGGTGGAATGTGCAGTCGGGGTCACAGCTGAGGGCGTTCTTTCTCTACTCAGAGATATATCTGCTTCCTCTGCTCATTCTCTTACTACTTTCACTTTACAAGAGCTATTATAACTATGGCCATTATTGGCTGGCCTTTGGTCCTCCTGCTATTTGGACGTCAACTCTGTCAAAGAGACAGTATGACTCTGAAAGGAAGTTACTCTCCACAGCAAGTGTACTTACCCTCCACAATGTAGGCATGTAAGTGTGGGAATTTTTTCTGGGGTTATAGGTAATATCATAATAAAAAAATAAATATAAAGTTTTTTTTTTTACTATAAATTATATATTAGATTTTTTTTAAATTTTAGTTATACAAGTTCAGCCTCAGCTTCAGGGTGTCATCGGGTGCGTCTCAATCAGCTCCCTAGTTCAGTAGTCAGGGCACTGATCAGGGAGTCAGCCCATTGACTTATGTCCTGATCAGTGCCCTGACTACTGAACTAGGGAGCTGATTGAGACGCACTCATTGTCATGTTCTGTTTTGTCATGGACTTCCTGTCACATGTTTCCTTGTTCAGTTTTCCCACCAGTCAGTCCCCATGGTAACCCTCATTAGTTAAGTTCCTTCCAGCTTAGTCCTGTTTATTACCTCATTGCCGTTTGCTATCTAGTTCTCCCTTTTCTCTCAGTCCTTGTCTGATCTCTGTTGTGTAAAGTGGTGTGTTCCTGTCTTCCTGTTCACGTGGATTAAAACTTACAGTTTGCACTAGACTCATCTTCTGCCATCTTCCTACTTACACACACCCGTGACACAGGGGGTGTCCTTTAATTTAAAGAAAAAAGAAGAAGAATGTGTTTTCAGTCAATGTTATGATGAAGAAAGAAAAATATTACTTAAAATATATTTAAAATTATTAATATATAAATATATATTTTTAGTATTATTACCAGTATTGCTATGTAATTCTAATATATATGTGTGTGTGTGTGTGTGTATATATATATATACAATTTGAAGAAATAAAATCAGAAGAATGTTTTCCGTGAATGTTATGAAGAAAGATAAATATACTACTAATCATAATAATTTATAATATCAATAAGCATAGCCATATTTATACATTTACATTTTTAATAATTAAATGCATATTTTTAAATAGAATGTATAAAATATAAAGCAATATATGTATGTTCAATTTATTCTAATAATTTATTCTAAGTATATAATGATTAAAAATGTAAATGTATAAATATTGATATGCTTAAATTATTATTACTATTATACATTGTACTTTTTTCATAACGTTCACTGAAAACACCTTCTTCTGTTCTTTTTTCTTTCTTCAAATTAATGGACACCCCCTGAAGCTGAGGCTGATTATGATTTTAAAAGGTTAATTTAAATGTTCTCCTTTAATGCACCTCTTTTAAATATGTGGACACCTGCAAAAATGCTGGGAACAACCACATTGTAATGTTTCACTTACTAAGTAAGCAGCCCACACGATGTAATCAATGTGTCAATAATATGCTAGCTAACACTGTAGTTGACTTATTGATGCATATTAATACCTTAATTAGTGCAAATTAACATTCAAATGGAAACACAAATGTGCGGCAATAACATAATTGCATTTTCAGTATTAGCCTGTGTAATTATTCCATTTAATCTGCTATCATTAATTACGACCAAATGTAAAGCTGTGGTTTATGTTAGGCAAGCAGGGTCTGACTCTCGCCGTTAGTTAGGACTGCAGTGCAGTCATAGAGCATGTGTTTCAAGGTTAAAAACAGTCAGTGGTGTTCAACTGCTCACTACATTTTTAATTCTTCAGTTTGAAGTGCATAGTTTTCTTTAATAATTTGGCACACCATTCTGTACACGAGTATTTATAATTTAGATAAATATTATTTGGCAAGTTACTCAATGTGACTTTCTCTGATAACTATTCAGTGTGAACATTATGATTTTTTTATTTCTGTTACATTTTTGAGAATCTGAGAATATAAAATAAATAATATTATTTATTATAGTTTTTATTAGTGGTGATTTAATGAGTATGTTGACATTCTGTGCTATATCTGTTAGAATATTTGCACAATAAAACCCTATTCTACCCTATAAAACTACTATTCAGATGGACATCTTTGGCCGTTGTATCACATCTTGCATTGCTCTTTGAGTGTCCTACCATAGCTTCTGTGTTTTATAGATGCTGTGTCAAGTAAAAAATGATCCAAAATAGCCCTTCACGCAACCCACTAAGCGGTTGATTTATAAAATATCATTTTACACATCCCCAGTTGTTTGAATGAAAAATGTTTGCATTTGTAAAAGCCTTTTAATTTGTATAATGTTTGATGATGTTCGGCTTGCTGTTGGGATTATAGCCAATATGATCCATTCTGTCTGCCTTGAAGTTCATAAAGCAGGCAGACTCATTAAGACTCACACCAGGCACTCAGATTCATGTACACACGCTGCTCTTGCTGACCTGATGCAGTGCAGTGCCTGGGGGAGCCCAGCTGTTTGTGCCTGGCTGGCTGGCTGTCAGTGGGTGAGGTGGGAAGGGCTTGGCCGTGACTCCCCTCTGAATGTGTTTACCAGATGCACTGTTGCCTCAGGTGAGCACTGCAGCTGGCTCCGTAAAGCTCCAGCAGTCGGGCTGGATCCAAGCCCATCATGGCAAGACAGACTGGACAGACCGAGGCTTGCATTCAGACATCCGCTGTGTGTGCAGGCTTTATGCCCAGGAGATCTGATTCCTGGCCAGTGTTTTGCTGTTTGTGCTTTCCACGTGTGAGCTTTTTAAGGTCGCCAAAGGTGGACAGGCACAGACTAGCCATAGGCAAAGAGTTGGACACTGGAGACAGGCCTGTTTTGCTGTTGTTGAATGCAAGTCTGTTGGATTTACCTTTTGAACTGGCTTTTTTTGTCATGTAAGAGCTTTGTATTAAGCAGTTAGTCAGTCATTATCACAAATAAACCCCTTCAGGGTGGCTCCTCTGTTAGGGTGTAGTACAGGGGTCTCCAAACTCGGTCCTGGAGGGCCGCTGTCCTGCAGAGTTTAGCGCCAACCCCAAATAAACACACCTGAACCAGCTAATCAGTGTCTTACAAGGCCCTAGTTAGACACCGATTAGCTGGTTCAGGTGTGTTTAATTGGGGTTGGAGCTAAACTCTGCAGGACAGCAGCCCTCCAGGACCGATTTTGGAGACCCCTGGTGTAGTATGTAAAACTTTGCAAAAAAAAAAAACATACTGAATGAGTGTCAGAATAGTATAAACAGAATAAAATAGTATAAAAATAAAGAATAAAAATGAGAAATAAGTATAAAACAGTATGAAAATAATGTACAGAAAACAGATTTTACTTATTTTAGCTAACTAGCTGACTGTATCCTGTGTATGTTACGTACTGTAGACTATAATCCATTGGATGATGAATACATAAACATGAATACACATTTTTCCCCTCAACATTTTGTTAAAACAAGCACTATAAAGATCCATTTATTAATGCAAGTGCCCTCCCAGTCAGTCAGGCTGCATTGAACTTCACACAAATAGCTCCTTGAAACTTGTTCAGCCTTGGAATGTTTGTATTGCCCCTTCAGCAATTAGACATTAATAAATAATAACTCTGTCTTTAATCATGCTCCCAGTGTGCAAAACATATTACTCTCCTTTAGTACAGGGCAAGGCATCTTACTCCATACATGGGGAAGAGTAATGTTCCTTAATTTCTTTGAAACATATCTGAACTCTCTTCCCAAGGTTTTTCATCACTATTGTGGATGTTTGTCAGGTGAATGATGAGTTTAAAAAGGCATGAGCACGAGCAGACCGCTCAATTCCCAAGTTTTTATGTTAAACTTCTCTTAATTTGCATTTTAAACCACTCTTCAAGTCACATATCGATTACCTTTCAAGGTTCGCGATGTGAAATCCTTAAGTGAGCCACGTGGCCTCGCTCCCACACAGCGCTGTGTTTAAAATGGACCTGCATCGCCCTCGCACGTGCTGTGAGGCAATTCTGTCCGAAGGGTCGAGCAGATTGGTAGCGAGACCTTATTTTCTAACTATCGATCCCAGGGGTAGCCCTCGAGATGCAAAAACCACCGCAAGACGGATCTGCTGTCAGGTCTTACAGTAGAAATCAGGCAATCAATGTCACGGCGAGCCGCCAGGCCCTGTATGGACCTAATTCCACTCATCTGCACTAAATGGAGAGAACCCAGTGGTTCATCAATCATCAATTCAAGGAGCACTGGCTGGTTAATAGTCTGCTCTTTACTCAAAGAATAGTCACCGGTATTATCAGGGAGGGCCGACGGAGATCCCCTCCCCAACCGCACGACGTGGCGAGTTTGATCGCTGTATTCTTTTTCTCATTTGCCACGCTCCGTTCTATTTCCCAGACGGCTCCTGTCAGCTAACAACGTTGCAAATTGAAGCTTGCGGGCTCGATCGATTATCTTTTTTCCCCCCTCTTCCTAATCCATTTGATCTGTCTGTTGAGTAGGAGACTACATGATTGTGTGGGGGTGAGGGGTCAATATCTCCCGGATCAAGAGTAATATCTACTTAATTCCTTTTTCCTGTCGAGCGGCACAGGATGAAATGCTCACTTGCTTTGCATTATGCGTCTTCTGTAGCTCTTTAAGGTTAATATGGCTTAATAATGTCCTCTCCATCTTCCTTTCTTAGGTTTCAAGTGCCCACGGTTCTATCCCGGGGAAGTCGGAGCTGCTCAAATCAGGGAGCCCCAAGTCGACACTAAAGCATATATGGACAGAAAGCAGTAAGGACTTATCCATCAGTCGACTTCTATCACAGACTCTCCATGGGAAGGAAAACGCAACAGCCCTGGACCTGCACTATGACACTCCAGAGCCTTACTCAGAGCAGGACCTGTGGGACTGGCTGAGGAATACCACGGACCTGCAGGACTCTAGGCCTCGAGCCAAACGGCGGCCGATGGTCAAGACGGGCAAGTTCAAGAAAATGTTCGGCTGGGGAGATTTCCACTCCAACATCAAAACGGTCAAGCTCAACCTCTTGATCACCGGCAAGATCGTCGACCACGGCAACGGAACCTTCAGCGTCTACTTCCGCCATAACTCCACGGGCCAGGGCAATGTGTCTGTCAGCCTGGTCCCGCCCACCAAAATCGTCGAGTTTGACTTGACGGCCCAGCAGTCGGTCATCGACGCCAAGGATTCCAAGTCCTTCAACTGCCGCATCGAGTACGAGAAGGTGGAGAGGGGCTCCAAAAACACGCTCTGCAACTTCGACCCGTCCAAGACATGTTACCAGGAGCAGACGCAAAGCCATGTGTCCTGGCTCTGCTCGAAGCCCTTCAAAGTCATTTGCATTTACATCTCCTTCTACAGCACCGACTACAAGCTAGTGCAGAAAGTCTGCCCAGATTATAACTACCATAGCGATACTCCTTACTTCCCCTCTGGCTGAAGGTAGCTGCTGACACCACCTACACGAAGGACAACGAGAGGCAAAGGATGGAGCTCTCTCCCCATCCACAACAAATACATGTTCCCTGTACCGTCCATACCATGCGTTCATGGCCTGGATCTATAAAAACAACTTGACAAGAGAAGAATTTGGCTGTTTGCACTTTCGTTTGAGTGCTTTTGTTTGATTACTTGGTATCCTTTAAGTTCCTACACTTATTATTATTATTAATTTATTGTTTATATCTTAGGGGCAACCACAGGGGTGTTGCTTGTACGACCCTGTAAACTCACAGTTTTGTCCTGTAATGTTCCGTTTTAATTTAGAAATGTGTAAGTGTTTGGTTTCTCAGACTATTTGTTTAATTAGTTTATTTGTAGAAGTACATATACGTTTCTTAGAACTGCCAAGAGGCCACGAGGGTGTAGATACAGTAGGACTTTTACGTTTAGATGGTAGTTCGCCTCAGAAGCGATGTCGCAGGAGAATTATTCGCAATCAGAATCTCAATGTTCCCTCCACCTTCAAACTTTTGAACAGCCCTGGAGTCCCTACACGTTCTTGAGTAATTCATCCCAGCCCGAAGGCCCAAAGATGAGGAGAATGGCTTGGTTCTGCTGGTTATGAACAGGCCTTAACTACAGGCATGTTTTCTACCTATTACAAAAAAGCTGTACTGTAATAATTGCGGATTGTTCGGCCCAAGCTGTCTCCTGTAGTTTAATAAGATCCAGGAATGGTTGGAGGGCTTGCTCATTGTCACTTATAATACACTGTAATGTAATGAATTCTATATCCTAGAGCCTAATTTGTATGAATGGTTTGTATTGTACATAGTTGATCCTGATGGAGCTGCTTCTGTATATGCCTTCATTCATTGTCTGTTAACCCAAAGCCCTACACACTCTCTCTCTCTCTCTCTCTCTCTCTCTCTCTGCACCTCATTCCATATATGCTTGTTCTCGGTTCCTCGGACAAAGAAACTGATGTTGCTGATGTAGATGTGAACTCCATGAAATCCATGCTCTTGTACAGGGGCTGTAAAACTGTCAAAATATATATTAGAAGTACTTATCATCTGTATGATCATGTTTACTTTCAGGGGGAACAAGGGGATGGAGATGTACAAATGAATAAAATACTGAAAGTTTTATCAGGTGAAGTCTTTCTTGTTGTGTGTTATTCAGAATGTTCTATATGAAAATCTTACTTTCGATATACTTATCTTAACAGTAAATTCATACATACAATATCAGGCAAATGTAGTCAGAAGTAATATGCAGTTTAAGGGGTCATATGACATCATTAATCTTTTAAAGCCTGTTTAAAGCAAGAAGAACTGTATACCCTTGTTGCCACGGGATTTGGTATAGTCTACTGAGAGGGGAGATCTTTCATTTGCAGATGCCATATGTCTCAGTGGCAGGAAGTGGAGATGGTGAGACCGGCAGACCGATAGTGTCGGTTTCAGGAGCAGGTACTGCCACAGAAAGCTCCAGTGCAGCAGTAAGGATCAGCGGCCCGCTGTAAAGTGATTAGGGCCTCCGGCGGGAACAATCCACTGAGTTTAGCTGGCTCACAACTTATCAGTAATTAAAGAGGGCACTAGGTTTGTGTCTTCCATCGCCTGTCCACAGGGGTTTTGCAGACAGACTCATTTCTTCAGCTGTTTGAAGTTTGTCTTAAATTTACTCTTTCTAATTATCCTAAAAGATGAGGTTGTGCACTGTCAGTATCTATCTATCTATCTATCTATCTATCTATCTATCTATCTATCTATCTATCTATCTATCTATCTATCTATCTATCTATCTATCTATCTATCTATCTATCTATCTATCTATCTATCTATCTATCTATCTATCTATCTATCTATCTATCTATCTATCTATCTATCTATCTATCTATCTATCTATCTATCTGTCTGTCTGTCTGTCTGTCTGTCTGTCTATTTATCTATCATTGTCTGTCTGTCTGTCTGTATCTATCTATCTATCATCGTCTGTCTGTCTGTCTGTCTGTCTATCTATCTATCTATCTATCTGTCTGTCTGTCTATCATCGTCTGTCTATCTATCATCGTCTGTCTGTCTGTCTGTCTGTCTATCATCGTCTGTCTATCTATCATCGTCTGTCTATATGTCTGTCTATCTATCTACTTCCTTCCTTCCTTCCTTCCTTCCTTCCTTCCTTCCTTCCTTCCTTCCTTCTATGTTGTTTAATGTAATATACAAAGTTAAGCATTAAAGCAGTATTTCAGTGCATCAAATAAATATATTTATGGTATTTTTATACCTAATATAAATGCATTCACTTATTCATAAAACAATTCACTAAATAATACATAAATAAACAGAATAATTGCATTTGTATTGTTAAAAAAATCCATTATATTACGCAAATATATATGTTTGGCTAGTTGTTACTGGTTGCTCAAAACCTATTAAATGATAATGTTCTTAATCAACTTGTTTGGTCCATTGGCAGCTCCCCTCCTGCGCAGGAATGAGAGACAGAACTGCATTTCTCCCTCTGGTGGGTCAGAACACTTCGATCTCTATAACACAACCTGCGGCAGACTCATAATTAAGTGACAGAATAACCAAATGCAGTATTTATTCAATTATGACACCCACAGCCGCACCCTCCCCCTCTTTTGGCTGAGCCCGTTTCCGCCGCATGGAGGGGCCTGACTATATCACGGGGTGTATTTAACTCAGATGTTGCTCGATACAGATTATGCGCTAAACACCTTCATGATAAATAGCTTTAACACCTCCAGATCAGATTTAGTAGCTTTCTTTCCCTGCTTAGCACTTCACAGCCATCCCAGGGGGGACAAAGCATGCCTTAAAGTCAGGGAAATTCCCAACAATGGGTTTTGGTCTCCTGCCCAACATTAAGCCATCCCAGCCAATCCCATCCCACTCCGAGCTCTGCTTTTGCCTCTGCAGAATTTCTGTTTTAATCAGAAGCGGAATGGAAAAGGACCCTGTGTGCCTCTGGGATATTTTTCCATTAACCATTCTGACACATGACTGACTGTGGGGGATTATTGGTTTTTGAAGAACTATTAACAGCTGTACATTTGCATTTTAATACAGTTCTCCTCCACTACTAATGCAATTTTGGTTCGTAGCTTTGTTGCCGCCTTGTTCCTAGAGCAATTCAGGGTAACAGGCCCTCTGGCTTTAATCATTTTAATTGCCATGAAAAATTTGTTTTCATTAATCACTCCTGAATCTCAGCTACTGTGAGAGCGAGCACGCCATTACTGCTCCTCCTTAAAATTGTTACTCATCATTTCCTGAAAGTTTGCTACAGCGATGGGCAAATTTCTCTCTCAGACTTTTAAATGGCTGGAGGGGGCCATTTCAGGCCAGCACTCAATTTTTTTGTTTATTAAATGTGGGGAAAGGACGTGAAATATGGGCTATTAGGATAGAGGAATGTCTAATATAAAAAAAAAAAGTATTTTTTTCTACTTCATTGTTCTAGCTTTTAAAGATAAAACATTTTTGAGCACAATTTATGAGTCTCCACACCCCTAATAACAAATCAAAACACATTTTATGGCTGAAAACACATTCAGGGTTCTCAACCTAAATGCATCCCCGGCTTTCATTGGTGTACTGCGGGTCATCCGTGTGAACTTTCTGTGCATTTACAGCTTATTCAGATGTAACATTTCCTTTGATTTTTACGCAAGAAGGTGAGGCAGCGGCCCGGGCTGGGTCTGTGGAGAGATGGTAACCTTTGCTAAAGCACCTCCATTACCATTTCTGCATGCTGTCTGGATTCATCTCCCTCTCCAGCAGCCAGAAGGTTAGCACGCCACATTAGGCATTATGCATGAAGGTGTCATTTGAGACACAATACAACATTTTCAAACACCACTGATATTTCCAGCTTTGTTTCAGTCACCTTCCTATTCGTTGGACATTGTACTATAAAAGTGATAATTAACACCAGACGATATCACAGGGCCATGCACCAGGGTTTTGAATGTTTGCCAATTAGCCTATATCAGAATTCAGCTTGTAATTTGCTTCCTCGAGAAATCTTATTGGATGTTTTTACAGTACATTTTTAAACATTTCACCTGCACACATTGGTAATGTTAAAGGGGAATATTAAAGTCTTATCAATGGGAACGTTGGTCTTTTGAAATTTCATTGTGCTTTTAGAACATACCCATCATTTCAGAACACATCTTCCTTCAAAAAAATAAACAAAATAAATTACAATTTGGCTGCAGAAACAATTATTCATGCAACTTTATGAGGTGTCTATATGTCGACATCCAGGCCTACATTTACACATCATCTACTGGGCACTTAGTTCCAGAAGAGAGATTCAAATACTTTTAAAATGTACACAAAAACACATTGATACGACGAAGAGGAAGTAAGTAGACAAAAAAGAAGATGAGCTGCTAATGCTGCTTGCCAGTTAGCAAACTGTGTCCGTATACCTAGGCAGCTGACTCATTGCTTCGCTGCCTTATCAGACAAGGTAAGGCAGCGTTTGTGCATGAAGGCACCTCACGAAACTAATTTCGGACAGACTTCTTAGGCAGTGTAACCGTTTAATGATCTACAGCAAAAAGAGAGCTTTGGTGAGAACTAAACAAATATTTAATTACTACATTAGTAATTTCTCGCTAGAAATGACATCAGAAGGGGAAAATGTTGGTAAAAAACGTACATTTACACACAAACTGACCAGCAAACGCAACTCTAAGACGCCATCTTTTTTTCACAGCTCAACTGTCACAGAATGGAAAGCACAGGATTGTGAGATATCAAAGGCAGCGAAGGATACATGCTGCCTTCAAAAACTGATCAGATGAAGGTATCTCAGGAGACAGGAAGTGAAGCTAACATTAGATTCGGACGTGCCTTGATGCCTTCCTAGCTTGAAATGTGTCCTCCGAAGGCAGCATTTTCCAGGTTTCAGACGCAACCAGTGTTTTTTTTTGGCAAGCACAAAGTAAATACTGTCTCTCTTCTTCTGTGTGGCAAGCGAGTGTCAGAAGCGTAAAGTGGCGCAGCACCACCTTGTGTACTGGGAGCGCCATCTACTGAATTTGCACGTTCACTTGGCGAATCGCCAGTGAAAATCGCTTGGGTGTAAACACAAAGACGCGCTGAAAAACATCTCGAAAAACGCTGGCGCACGCGCGATAATCTTCCCGGTGTGCACAGGCCTTTAATCGATAGATTGAAGTGCTCTTCCATGTGAAGACTGCGCAGTGCGCGAGCGCCAAGAGAACACTTGCGCCAATGATAACAGCGGCAACGACCACTCGGCATGATTCAAAAAGCAACACATCCCAGTGCCACATCTCCTCTTATTTAACACAAACAAACTTATTGCTATTCAAGAGATGTTTCTTTTGTATGAGATGTTTCAAAAAGTGGTGGGGACAATATCGACCCTGGCAAAACATGGTGGGGACATGTCCCACCTGCAAATTATGCCTATACATGATTCATTTGGCAGTGGCTATTCACACTAAGTGCGAATAGAATGTTACTTACTAAGTGAAATAGCAGTGAAAATAGTGATATATTCTATTTACACCATGTAAAAGTAGCAGTTCTTTGCAATATGTGTAAATAGTAATTACATGCAATTTATACTTTATTTTAACAGATACATATTTGCACCTCAGTATCGTTGTATATTAACAGAATGCAATAATAACATAGGGTGTAAATTATTAAATTTATTACAATTATTAAATGGATGCCGCCTTAATGGGACAATAAAAGCCCTCTCTACCCCTACCCCTAACCCTACCCAATAAATGCCTTTATTATTATTATTAAATATAATTTCGTTAGGCACTTTATTTCCACTTTAAGAACATTTTCTTAATTTTTATTGAAAGAAAATGTCTTTCTGGTGTGATATGTGATGGGAAAAGGGAGAAGAGCGAGCTCGCCAAAAGGTCGATTGCGTTAAAACCAAGATCCTTAAACCTTACACTCTACTGACTGAAGACGCTAAAATACATGTTTTTTTTTTATCTTGTTTGGCCCAACCAGGCATTGTGAATAGCACTTGCCAACAAGGCACGCTATTTGCACTTTGGTGTAAATAGACGTTAATGGGCAAAACTCTCCTCCCATAAATTTTGCGTCTGAAAGGGAAACTCCTACAAATGCACATACAATTAAAGCTGCAAGCAGCATTTATCGGGGTTCAAGCAGTTAAGGCCTTTAAGGCCTTTAAGCACACAAGCATCAAAAGACATTAAGTTTTATTTAGCAAGCATTTAACAACTGCCATCATAGATGAAAAAGTCAATTTACAGCCTATACAGGCAGTTTACCATAGGAAATATATGGTTTTAAAGTGTTTTTACAGTTATAGCACCTTTTGCCTGAGTCTTCTTATAGTCTTGCCTGATCTCCACCACTTTTATTAGTAGTACTCAAAGTGTGCCCATACTGTATATATGTGTCAGATTTGTTGTAAATATGTAATTTTAATAAGGAGTTTAGACAATTATATTCAGTGGCGTAAAGATCGAGCCAACACCGGGCCCTTAAGTAGGATTATCAAGGCGGGCCCCAGTCCCAATTCAAAACAAATTTCATCACAATCCATCATTGTTCGTTTCAAACATGTGAGAGCATCAAAATGATCCATGGGTGAAATTGATTGGATTTAATTTATTTTTTTGTCAGTTCCTATCATAATTTTAACATTTTGGCGTTATTGTTTAGCTATTTACCTATGTTTTCAAATTTCCTTTTTTTTTTGTTGTCTCGATCAGACTAATGGCTTTGAAGATAAACACAATTTTTTAAAGCTCTAAATGACACTTACAAAAACCATAAGGCGAAACCTGGCATGTTTGGTATTGTTGGACTCGGAAAGGATTCTTAGGAGGTCACTCCTGTGAAAAAAACACGGGCTTGAAACTTCTAAGGCTCCTTCAAGGCATTGTGCCAATGACGTATACTGAGTTTTTTGAGATACACCAATGTTCTCATAGACTATCATGGCACCCTGGACAAAGACACTGCATGCCAATTTTCAGTAGACTAACGGTTGGGTGCCCTTATAGCTATTTTCATGATTTCTTTCACTGTTATAGTGCCACCAAGTGGCCAATTGTCACAATTTTTTTCATGTCAACTCAGATTGAGCTTATGAACATGTGTCCCAAATTTAGCGAAAATATCTCTTCCAATTCACAAGTTATAACCATTTTATAGCACCACCAAGTGGCCAATTGTCATGATTTTTTTTCACGTGACCTCAGAATGAGCTCATGAACATGTGTCCCAAGTTTTGCGAAAATATCTCTTTCTGTTCACAAGTTATAACCGTTTTATAGTGCCATCTAGTGGCCAATTGTTGCGATTTTTTCCAAGTGATCTCAGATTGAGCTCACGAAGATGTATCCCAAGGTTAGCAAAAAAAATCTCTTTCCGTTCACAATTTATAATCATTTTAGTAAAAATGGCCCTGGTGCCATCAAAGTTTTTGGTTCCCCTTATCGACCGTTAACTGAAATTTAGAATTTTTGGGATGATTATTGATTGTCGGACTCCAGAGAATAGTCTTGCAGTGGTTTGGTTCCGATCGGGCAAAAAACCTAGGAGAAGTTTGCAAAAATAGGTTTTTCAAAAAACTGCAATTTACTCAAAATTGGCGCTTGAAGGGCGAGCAAATCTGAGATAGTCATTGTCCGCCTAGATCCAAGGATTCCAAAGATATAAGACACTTGATCTTGGGATAAACAGTCTAAGAGTTATGAGCAATTTTGAACTTTTGGTTGCAGTAGCGCCACCTATGGGCCAATCGGGGTCATACTCTGATAGGTTGTCCCCAAACTGAGGCCTACCATCTGGCCAGGTTTCATGTCTCTAGGCCTTACGGTTTGGCCTGCACAATGCGTTTTACGAAACCTTACAATTACAATAGGGTTTCAGCATTTCATGCTTGAACCCCTAATAAAGTCAGCTGCAAAAATAACACTGCCCACACCTTTTTCAGCACTAATTTCTCACTGCATGTCTTTAGTAAATCCTGACAGTAGTTTTTAACGCCAAAATGCTGGCGCATGCTTTTAGTAAATCTGGCTCTTTGTATCTTATGCATTTGTTGTTACAATATCGGCATTAAAAGGTGTTGTATTTTTTTATGACACGCAGATGTTTTTATTGCCAGAAAGATAATAATTGTCCTATGACATTAACTTATATACTCTATGCCAGGGGTGCCCAAACTTTTTCCTATGAAGGGCCAAAAATCAAACTTGATTGACAGCCGTGGGCCAAAAGTAAATTTTGCATCTTAAATCAAACTGTATTACATTAAAGTTGCTATGGGTCATAATATTTAAAATAAATATAAAACAACTTTAATCTGATTAACTAATGCAGTTTTATTTGTAAAGTTTAGCATTTTAATGAACAATTAAATGGGCAACAATCCCCAAGTGTTCAATGTACAATAAAGTTCAATGCCAAATACACAAGCAATAATAAAACCATGTGGTTGCAATGTCAGTGACCTAATGAGAGATATGAAGCTGGTCCTTATTTTTCAGAAGTTTTTCAAGATTGGGCGTTTATTGGCGTCATGTGTTGCAAAACACGCGGTGCTGCACCTTGAATTGCACATTTACAATATTTTTTTATTAATTTACATTTAATTTAAACATTTAATTTCAGTTTACTCTGTTGTAGTTCAACAATAAAACAAACAAAATTGTTATGTCAAATTAGAAATGACAGGGGGGCCTAGTCTGGGCATCTCTGCTCTATGCCAAGGACCCCCAAATATGATGAACCTTTAATGAGGGACCCCCTTCCTAAAATCCATCTATATATTTTATGTATAAAAAAAAAACATTTAAACTGTTAGATCAATAGTAAGTGTGACATTATAAAAACAACATATTGTTTCCAAACTTACATTGACTATACTTAACGTTGGATGTATAAACATGAAGAAGAACATTTTCAATTAAAAATGATTTGTATAAGCAACTTTCACAATAAATGTATGTAAGCAGCTTACATACTGTCTTACAAGCCCATTGAGTGAGATAAAGGGGACTATAGGGAGAAAAACTCACTTAAAAGATACACAGTAAACATATAAAAATCTGGAAAGTATACGGCAAGAAAGGAGAGAAACATTTAGAAATGAAACAGTAGACTAACCATTTATTCTCTGAAATTTTCTGGGGACCCCTTAGAACCTTGAGAACCCCTACAGCACCACGATAAAATAAAAAGAGGCCGAAGCGCAGGAATTGGTTCTCTGTTCAGCCAATCAGAAGATGTTTGATGCGCTTTCTGCCTCTCAACCATTTAGCGCGAGAGGGCACTCCAAATATGGGCAACCGCACGTGCTAATGCAGTTTGAACTTTTTACTAGTTTGGAGTGCGATACGGGGGTTTAACTTCAAACAGCACGAGGCAGAACCATAAAGAAGACGAAAGTGAAAGACGGTCAAGATTTTCAACACTGGTTATGGAGAAGAGATCTTCAAAACAGGTAGGCCTACAGATCTTGCTTTGCTTGTCTTGACAGGTTCTTCGCTAAAGAAAGGGCGTGTCTAATTCGGTTGCGAGACGACCTCAAAGAGTACTATTTACAAATGGGAAACTCGGAAATTTTGTTGTCAGGTTGTGACTTTGAAAGGGTCGTGTCGGTTTGAAACATTACAGAAATTAAGACTCTAGTAAATGGTAATGAATGGATTTTCCACCATTTTGAATATTTGCGTTTATAAAGCGTACAAAGTAACTTTTTAGGAGGACTTAAATGCTCCATAATATTCTAGTGGAAGTTTGGTTAAATCACTTAAAGCAGGTTTTTTTTTTTTTTTTTAACTTTATGATGCCAAGGACCCCCAAATATGACGAACCTTCCTAAAATCCATCTATTTTTATGTACGAAAATCAGATAAATAGTTAGTGTGACATTATAAATACAACATATTGTTTCCTAACTTAATTTGGCTATTGATGTTGGATGTAGCTATAAACCTGAAGAAGAACATTTTCAATTAAAAATAATTTGTATAAGCAATTTTCACAATAAATGTATGTAAGCAGCTTACGTACTGCATTAAGAAAACTGCCTTACAACCCCAGTGAGCAAGATAGAGGACTATAGTGAGAAAAACTCACTTAAGATACAAAGCAAAAAAATTCTGCAATACTCCAAGAAAGTTGAGAAACATGAAACAGAAATGAACCAGTTAGAATATTCAGTAGACTTCATCCATTTTTGTTTTTGTCTTTTTATTCTCTGAAATTTTCTGGGGACCCCATAGAACTTTCTGGAGGACCCCTGCAGGGACCCCAGTTTGAAAACCCTGACTTAAAGCACCATTAACCAGGAAAAGTTGCTAAAGCTTTTCCAAAGACATTTTTCCATGGTCACAAAATTCAACTGTCTAAAGTTTTACCAGCCTATACACATCAACAACTTAAATCTGTAAAACAAATCCTTACTCAGGGGAGATTTTCAGCACTTGAAAAGTGCATGGACATTGTTTTCATGGATCGCTGATCCCTTATGCAGAAATGAACCATGCCTGTTTTCCACATGGCTGTATTTGTCTTTTTCTCGGCTCGTTCTCCGGATTAGAGTTAATGAAGTGATCCATGGGGGAAAAGACCACTTCACTCTAAACTACAGTATGATCTAAAAAGGAAACTGTGGAGATTTCACATTTTTGAGCTCTATCTGTATTAAACAAGTTTTTTTGAACCAAGTAGCACATCTTTGAAGAAAATAAGGTAATATCATCTAAAATATCATGTACAGTAAATTACCTTTATGTATACTGATAAACAGTTAATGCTAGTACATGAATTAATGTCCACACAGTAGAATCAATGATACAATAATACAGATCATGTGTGAAATGCATGTAAGGGCACACATTGCCTAAATGTTTTCATTTACCATGTTTACTATATTAATTATGTTATGGACATGAGCATGATATAGTAGCAGTGAAAGCTATCTGTTTTCAAAATGTTATAGGCTAGATTTTCCACTAACAAGCTACTTGACACACTGAATTGGACATTCAGCTTTACTTTTTATACCTCTACTATTTAATTACATGCTGCTGTTTTGTCAAAATAGGTTTGACTCAGTTGCAGGGCCAATTAGAGTATATTTATACAAGTTCTACAAGTTTAATGTTGTCACCCTTGAGATCCATTGTTTTTGTGCCAAATAAATACTGAAACGATTGTTAAAAAAGCCATATAATTTCATAGTTATATTTAAAATATATTTCACCCTTTATTAGCCTCAATGTTGTCAAATATTTTTTGCTTGTAGCATGTAGTGTTACTCATTTATTCAAAAGAGTATAGTTTGACTTAAAGGGATTTTTCATTTAAACATTGCTCAACCAAATCTGCTTGATGCGCGAGAATGAACCTCATTGGTTCTTGTGGAAGTTCAAACGTGCTGCGTAACATGAGAATGAACCTCATTGGTTCTTGTGGAAGTTCAAACGTGCTGTGTAACACGAGAATGAACCTCACTGGTTCTTGTGGAAGCTCAAACGTGCTGCGTAACATGAGAATGAACCTCTTTGGTTCTTGTGGAAGTTCAAACGTGCTGTGTAACACGAGAATGAACCTCATTGGTTCTTGTGGAAGTTCAAACGTGCTGCGTAACATGAGAATGAACCTCATTGGTTCTTGTGGAAGTTCAAACGTGCTGTGTAACACGAGAATGAACCTCATTGGTTCTTGTGGAAGCTCAAACGTGCTGTGTAACACGAGAATGAACCTCATTGGTTCTTGTGGAAGTTCAAACGTGCTGTGTAACACGAGAATGAACCTCATTGGTTCTTGTGGAAGCTCAAACGTGCTGTGTAACACGAGAATGAACCTCACTGGTTCTTGTGGAAGCTCAAACGTGCTGCGTAACATGAGAATGAACCTCTTTGGTTCTTGTGGAAGTTCAAACGTGCTGTGTAACACGAGAATGAACCTCATTGGTTCTTGTGGAAGTTCAAACGTGCTGTGTAACACGAGAATGAACCTCACTGGTTCTTGTGGAAGCTCAAACGTGCTGCGTAACAGGAGAATGAACCTCATTGGTTCTTGTGGAAGTTCAAACGTGCTGTGTAACACGAGCATGAACCTCATTGGTTCTTGCTGAATCTCAAACGTGCTGTGTAACACGAGAATGAACCTCATTGGTTCTTGCTGAAGCTCAAACGTGCTGCGTAACACGAGAATGAACCTCATTGGTTCTTGCTGAAGCTCAAACGTGCTGTGTAACACGAGAATGAACCTCATTGGTTCTTGCTGAAGCTCAAACGTGCTGTGTAACACGAGAATGAACCTCATTGGTTCTCGTGCATAAAGCGAACATGCTTGAGGTTCTGTTTAGCTCAACTGATATGTGAGTTGATTAATGATTATATGTTAATAAAAGCCTAAATTCAATCTCTTCATCATATAAAGCAACCGTCTCCTCAGAAAATGTGGGCAATTCATATAGATTATCTCAAGATCTCTTTATGAACTTTTTGAAGCGTCAAAGTGGTAGTTCGTAGTTGCATAGCTCTCAATGAGGGACAGAAAGCTCTCAGATTTCATAAAATAAAATTGTGTTCCGAAGCTGAACAAAAGTCTTACAGTTTCAAATTAGCTTCAAAGTTGGACAAAATTGTGTACTTTTTCAAACAAACACTGTTAAAACCAAGAATACACCTTAATAAAATAACCTAAAATGTTACTTGACCTCTATATCTATCTTAGAAAGTAAAGGGCAACCTTACAGTTGAGTGAGCAGGCCGTCTGAATTATTTAGAAAGAATATGATGATGTATTACAGCGTGTGTGTGTGAGATAGAGAGAGAGAAATACCGGCTAGTTATCATCATTCACCCTCACCGTAAGTAAACATAAATATTAATGAAAAAACATCACTCAACAAAGCCCTTTTGTACCTGGGCTTGTCAAGTTTGTTACTGATAAACAAAGCAAGGTGAGTCTGGCATTGAGATGTATTGGGGAAAGGTAAAGAAAGAAAGAGTGAAGGGGGCGTGCAGTATAGTATGGGTAAAAGCACTGTTTGGATTTGCAGCACCATCCTAAACCCACCCTTAATAAGATTAATGTAGCCTCCAGCCATGCTGTTCCGCCTGGCAGAGGATCAATCGAAAAAAGTCAAGACCATATTAAAAGGATTATAGATTAGCAATTAGATGTCTTTTGACTGGGGGAAAAAAGATACTCAATGAGGTGAAATACGGCTCTATATTTTCACCTCAGTCTAAGTCAGCAGTTCAGAGGTAAAAGAGGCAATACCGAGAGCGCAATGGTAAAAGAGAGGGAGATTGTCAGGACAGCCTTTTCCTAGGTGATCTCTCCCGGGAAGGCTTTCCAATCATTAGCAGCCAAGGCCTGGGACACTAGACGATTTTCATATCTTAACCGATTTTAAAACTGGGAGACCACAGACATAAGGGCACACCTGACAATTGTAACATTTCACAGTGAGATGAGATCTCACGGAGACTCGCGAGATCAAACGTGACTTGAGAAGAAAAACAAATGGAGGATGATTGATGTTGTCAGCTGGTTCTCCTGGTGTGGGTTTTGTTTAACAGGAAGAAAAACAAAGGAGAAAAAAGGAATATAGGTGATTCTTTCTCAATACTCAACTTTCGTGGCATACACTCACGGCCTTCCCACGAGTTCGCACTTTGGTGACGTAACGCCGGGAAGAAGTCTGCTGCAGAGCTCGCTCCTGTATAGGCTCGGCAAAAGTTTGCATCGAGACCGCAAAGGGGCGCTCGGGAGCACCCTTCTTATACCTAAAGACGGGTTTCCACCGTTTTATTATTACGGACATTGGCCGCGCGATTGCTGAGACAATGTGCGCCATCGGACAGAAAGAGTAAGACTGATATTTACTGAATGCAGTAGAACGAACCTCGCAAGACTTTTAAGGGCGTTTTCACACCTGAAAGTCCGCACCAAGGTCCGAACCGAAGTTCATGTTTTGATACATTTTATACATTTGGTAAGTTTTGGTTTGGTTTCACATTGCAATTATGCAAGCGCACTAAAGAACTTTACATGACACATGTCATCATCTATGTGGGCTGCATCTGGACATTGACGTCAGATGCACGTCCGTTTACAAACCAATCAGTGTCTTTGACCAGAATGAATGAACGGGCGCATATCGTTGCCACTATTGAACAGTGCGCATTGCTTGACTATTTTCTTTTTGTTACGTTTAAAAGTGGACATTTCAAGCTTTATATACACATATTTCTCATTTTTGTGAGACAAGTGGCCTGCTGAGTTTTGGTTTATTTGAGACTCGCTCCAGTTCATGTGCAAAGCATGTGATCGCTCCCGCGATTATTGTCTGCTATAGACTATTTGCTTCTTATTTATTAAATCCAGGCAATTATCTGATTAAACGTTGATTAAAATTAAGATACAATTTATACTAAACGAAATTCACATTAAAGAAAGGCTTTCTAAGCAAAATCATACAAAATTTCTATCAAAATCATTTCTGACCTTCTGTCTTCTGACATATTGTGCATCTTTTCACTTTTCATAATCAATGTAGCCTAGATTGAATTTAAAAATAACATTCTAATATTTAAACATAAACAGGAACTTCCTGTAAATGGTCTGAAAGTCTGAACCGTACAGAAAATGCTTTCACACTAGAAACTAGGGGTGGCACGGTTCACAAAACCCACGGTTCGGTTCGTATCACGGTTTTAGGGTCACGGTTTTCGGTTCTGTACGGTTCTTGTTGTTGTTGTTTTTTTATCGTTAACACTCAAGAAATTTACTTCAGCATATGATATATAGCTTAATCATCCAAAATTAGGATACAGTATTAAAAAATTGTTATATCATGTAGAAGTTGTTTCTTAACTGGCTGTCTACAGAGTCCGACACATTGGAGTAATATTTTTCATGTTAATCATGTCAATTTTGATCAGAACAATGCACTTTAATTCAGCTGACCTGATTAACAAATTTCACCATGAAGTGTTCCGTGTGTTTCACAATCACCATATGACATCCAGCTCTGTGAAAAGAAAAAAAAAAATACACGAAAACACAACACTGCCAGAAGTTTTTGCCCAAACTTCAAAGGCATGTTTAAATTATTAAAACTAGAAGCATCTTAACTTTTAAATGTTCTAAACATTTATCATGTGAACTACTTATATACAGCATGTTATATGCATGTGTGTATGAGACAGAGGGGAACACGGTCGCATCTGCAGCAGATATATGCTGCCCATCATAAATCAAAGCATGAGACAGACAGGGGTCGGAGGAGAACACCCGAAAATATGACAGAATGGACAGTATTTGTCTGTATTTGCAATACACGAGCCGCGGTTCAGCTGCGCGAGACAAACACTGCCAGTGTGTGAATGCGCGCGCGCATATGCACTGCATCTGCCCTGCCTGCTATAACACACACACACACACACACACACACACACACACACACACACACACACACACACACACACACACACACACACACACACACACACACACACACACACACCTCTTATTTCACACGAAAAGGACACCCACTGTCTGAGGTAACATACGGGCATGAGGATACATTGCGCATGCGTCGAAACCGTGCGACGCACACGCTCCGAACCGAGACAAGCGAACCGAATGGTTCGGGTTTTTTTCATGTACCGTGCCACCCCTACTAGAAACGAACAGAACCTTTGTTCAGTTTGATCCGGAACGAGACTACCTCATTTTGTCAGACCAAATTTTATCTGTTTGGTCCGGACTGTGGTACGGGGGAGGTTTCACACCTGTACTTTTGATGCGGACCAAACTGAAAAGTCTGAAAATACGGACCAAACAAGGTAGGTGTGAAAACGCCCTAAAAATGCCAGTTGAAATAAAATGCTGCGTGAGCAATCAGCATATTCAGCGCCCAAGTCCCACCCATGAAAGTTCCTGAACTTTGAAAAAGTACTACCTCGCGAGCAGAGCCGTTTGGAGGGGGAAATATTTACCCGGAACTTCATTTAGACCCTGGTTCCTGCGGTCGAAACACACCGAGTATCACCCCAAAGTTCCTGGTTCCTGGGGAAAGTTCCTGTGGTGGAAACGCGGCTTTTGTGGCTGCCAAATTTCAACATCTGGTTGGTGAAGCTTGCTCACTCTCATTGGCTACTGCGGGTATCACGTCAAAGGCAGCCCGATCAAGAGTCTTGTGCTCATGTGGGCTCCGACACGATCGGGAGCAGTAAAATAATCGTAATGACGCCACACAATTGAGGATTGTTTGGGACAAAAAATTGGTTGCAAGAAGCCTTGAATCGTGCAACACCCCCTAGATCGTTGAGTTGTTGCAAACCGGGCCCAAAATCTGGCTTAAAATCTTGAAGTGTGTGGCCAGTCTAAGTCAGACCGAATCAATGCAGGTTGAAGATGTGCCTTGTTTTACCTACTATGAACATATTAGTTCCTCCCTCTCACATCATATTAACTTCTTCAAGAGAAAACGTCTTTTTACGTATACTTATTTGTTTCCATTTTAAATCTGATCTAGGAGGCCCTGTCAATCATTTCAGTGTAATGACACATGATGGACCTTCTCATGCTGAAACCCATCCAGCAACTTATTTGGGGTTGTTGTGACTTTTTCCCATCGGTTGATTTCACAAAATACAGCTTTAGTCAACTGCTGGGGTGGGAAGTGGACTGTGTCCAATGTATATTGATTTATGGCCCACCTCACCCCCCTGTTTTACTAGTGGTGTAGAATGCAGTGTGCAAGCATGTCCACTAACAAATGGACTACTTCATTGGTTGTGACAGCTCCATTGGGTTTGATGGACAGGAACTAATTTCTCCATCATACGCAAATAAAAACAAAAAGAATGGGACTGCATAAGTTGCTTATTAGAGCCAGGTGTTGAGCAAACCCTATAAATGCTAATATTCCCTGCGTTCCTGCGGCTTTCAACTCCTTTGGTGACAGAACCAAAATTTCGGAAATTTCTAGTGCCGTTTTTAGTGGGGCAAGAGGCAAAGAACCAGTGCACTTAAGATTCAATTAAAGATAAATGGATTTGTCGGCTGTCTAATTTTAATTATAATGCTACAAAGAGTGCAATTTCTAAATTATCTCTGCTTAAGTGTAGCTAGATTATGTGTTTTGTTTGGTATAAACATTGATAACATAATGAGATATAATCTAATTAATGTTCCCTTTTAAAGGCCTCTTTTTAACTTTACTGTGCATACAACATCTAAATGCTGTATCAAAACAATATAGTTCACATACACGGGCTAAGATACTATATAAACCCATTATCCCAGCAAAATGTACCATATATGGTGACTTAGAGCCTGGCGGAGGACAAAAGAATCAGCCACAAAAAGCAAGATGCCATAAACCAACACGAGGCAACACACAGGTCGACATGCTGTAGCTGTACTGTATCAGCCTTATCAGTCACTGTTGCTCCAGTTACCAGGGAGAAAAACTTGTGGATAAACCACGTTTGACATCTGTTGACCAATGGACGTTTAGAAGTAGTTTGGACAAGTGTGTCAGGTCATTTGTACTGAAAACCCAGAGGAAAAGCATTTGCTGAAAGGTTGCTGTCAGGACAGGAGGTGCAATATCAGAATTGTAATTTAAAATTTTGTTTGGGGAAGGTTTTACTCCTGCTCAAAGTGTGTTCTTTCATAGGGCAAGACACTTTATGGAGATGTTTGCTGAGCATTAACTTTGTCTTCAAAGATAAGCAAAAATACAAGACGGTTGTTGACATACAGTAAGAGTCTTTACCTTATTTTTCAATGGAAGTAAGCTATTTTCTGTGAATCTGTGGAGACTTCTGATTCATTCGCTGCTATAGGGAAGTAACAGGAAGAATAAAAACAATGCTGTAAATGGTAAAATAATTTGCGCTGCAAACCAGTATGTTTATGGAAATGGAAGTGATTTTACAAGTCAACAGGAAGGTTACATTTGCTAGAATATGTCCCAACATCGCAAAGAACCAACAGGAAAAGTGTCTGTTGCAGCATACTTGTTGTAAATTAATACAGACTTCAGCATATTCTGAATCACTAACATAAAGTAATAACCAACACCCTCCTGTTATGTGCAATTAGCAATATAATCCTTCAGACAAAAAAATAAAATAACTTTTTGCTGTACCAAAATCACAGCTTTTATACAAAAATATAGAATCCTGTACCAGCAGCTCTCATACAAAAGTGGTGCTTGTGGACTTCAGCATATTCTGAATAACTATTAACATACAGCTGCTCTTATACACAAATAAATAGTCTAAGACTTATGACTTAAAACTAAATCCTGAGCACAGTGGACATTTTTGCTGTATACCACAATCAAAAACAGCTTTTGTGAAATTAACATCTAAACACTAAATTAACATCTGCAGAGAATACGGACGCAAATCCTTGACCATAAAATTTGCGTTAGAGTTTGTGATCCTCTGGTTGGCAGCAACTACCGGTAGGCTACAACCGAGCGTTGGAAACGTGTAATATGGTTTCTCATGTTTGTCGTGTTTCGAAAATATTTTAGTTTAGTTTGACATACTTGCATATAGTGTGGTTCTTGTCCAGGTAATTTTCCCCTTCAACTTCATGGAAGCCAAAGAGCTTCCATATAATAGCTTTTAATGCAGAGGGTGCTGGGCGGATTTCTTGCTCTGCCATCATGCGTCTCTGTTATGTGCACTTCCCGTGCTTCAGAGTTGTGCCTTTTGCGTTCCGTCAACAGTGCGTTATCAATATTTAGAAAATTATTTTTTTGGCTTTTTTTTTTTTTTTTATCGATTCAGAATCATCCACGTCCACATCACGATGCATCTAAGAATCAAAATTCCCCTACCCCTAATTAGTGTTATCAAAAGTACTGACTGCGATACCAAGTCGGTACTGACATTTTTAAAATGTGACTCTTTGAGCGCTGTTGAGCAAAATCATAAACACCACTGATTGGCCATTGTGCTCACGCGCTCATCAAATATGTCTGTGATTGGCTACAATGACCAGCGCTTCAAAAACATCTTGTAATATACATCAGTGACGCTTTTCACAGAGTGCTTGCATAGATACACACGGGAGCGTTTGAATGCAGGTGCCTATCAGCCTACCGGTCTGCTGGTCGACGTCTGCTTGGTCTTTCAGATGCTCCTGCTCCTGCTTTCAAAACACTTTCAAACATTTCCGCATGCTTACAATCGCTCCCATGTGTTGATCTTTGTAGCTAGGGATTGCACAATATTGGATTTTTGCCGATATCCGATATGCCGATATTTTTCAACTCATTTTGGCTGATTGGTCTCCTTACTAAAAGGATACTTGTTAAAGATAAATAAATGTTAATAAATTAATTTTTATAATAAGAGTATCTTTTCTCTAAAAATAACAATAATAAAGTCAGTGATTTGTCACCCCAGACAGATGCAGTTGTAATCTAAATATTTTATTTTTGGATTTAATATTTGTGCACATGAAGTGGGGGTTGCATGGCATCAGTTGATGCTGTCATTAGCCTCAAATAAAAAAAAATACAATTATTTTAGTGCTCCTTGGATTATTTTTCATTATCCATTTCATAAAATTGTATTACAGATTAATAAACTGTATATAAAAGTATTTAATTTGAAAAAAAGTGTCATGCTTGTGATTTGGCATCATTACTGCTTTATTTATTCAGAAAAAGAACTTCAATTTATATGTGTACCGTATTCTACTTTTCATTTTATTACTGTAACAACAGCGCCCCCCTATATATATATATTCTAGCAGGCAGGCGCTAGGACCTGGAGGAGGCTTCTGCTGCTGTGGAGGCTGCTGCGGGAGACACGATTGTTTTTGGCTAGTTTTGTTGTGAAAACCCAGCTACCCTGCGTTGACGGTCAAGGCAGCATTTAAAAACTGTCAATATAAATCATATAATCATAAAATCATAATGTGCTTGTTTTAGCTTGTTTTCACTTCAAGAATGACCACACTGCTGACATGATCTTATCGCTATAGCAGTCGCTATAGCACACGTGAGTTATTGCAGGCTCGTATAAACACGTTATCATATCGGCAAGGCATATCGGCATAATTTTTTCATATCTGCCGATTTTTATATTTTATGCGTTTATTCCGATGTCATGCCGATAATATCGTGCATCCCTAATTGTAGCCAATCACAGACACATCCGATGAGCGCATGAGCACAATGGGCAGTCAGAGTTGATTCCAGCTCAACAGCGCTCAAAGCTTCACATTTTTGTTAAATTTCAGTACCGACTTGGTATCACGGTCTGTACTTTTAACAACACTACCCCTGAAATCAAGCAGCATAACTGACAATTTTTGTACAGTACAGTTAAAATAAACGAAAGCGGACGAGACCGGAAGCCTCGACACAATCAAGTTACAGGTGTGGAGATGGTGGTCCAGTGGGTTAAACCATGGAACTGATACGCAGAAGGTTGCTGGTTCGATCCCAGCGGTCACCACCAGTGTGTCCTTGAGCAAGGCACTTTACTCCATGTTGCTCCAGGGGGATTGTCCCTGTAATAAGGGCACTGTAAGTCGCTTTGGATAAAAGCGTCTGCCAAATGCATAAATATAAATGTATATATATAAATATATACCCTGCGTTGACGGTCATGTCCTTCTGTACATTCACAAATTCAAGGCAGCATTTAAAAACTGTCAATATAAATCACCATACATGCAATGTATATGCTTGTTTTAGCTTGTTTTCACTTCAAGAATGACCACACTGCTGACATGATCTTATCGCTATAGCAGTCGCTATAGCACACGTGAGTTATTGCAGGCTCGTATAAACACGTTATCATATCGGCAAGGCATATCGGCATAATTTTTTCATATCTGCCGATTTTTATATTTTATGCGTTTATTCCGATGTCGCGCCGATAATATCGTGCATCCCTAATTGTAGCCAATCACAGACACATCCGATGAGCGCATGAGCACAATGGGCAGTCAGAGTTGATTCCAGCTCAACAGCGCTCAAAGCTTCACATTTTTGTTAAATTTCAGTACCGACTTGGTATCACGGTCTGTACTTTTAACAACACTACCCCTGAAATTAAGCAGCATAACTGACAGTTTTTGTACAGTACAGTTAAATTAAACGAAAGCGGACGAGACCGGAAGCCTCGACACAATCAAGTTACAGGTGTGGCATCCGCTCTTACGTTAAGAATAAGGTGAATAGAGGTCATTACAAATAATCTGAACAGCATATGTTTGAGTGGACTTGAGCACAGACATTGGTATCTTGGTATCTTGGTATTTGGGCAATTTTGAGCATAGTGTGAGACATTGTTGAAATCTCTTCTGAAACTCTACAAGAGACACAGAACCAGTAGCCTGACGTTGTCATACTCAATTCTAGTCAGAATTTGAGTCTGATACTGCTCCGTTGGGCTGTGATTATGGGGCGTGTTTCAACCGAACCAGGAAAGACCTCAATTGGATAGACCTACAACCAATCAGAGCAACGGAGCGACGCATAACGTTAGTTGTCAAATGTCAACAGAACTCAACTGCACTGTGTTGCCAAGTCCGTGGGTTGAAGCGACCCCAATTATGTGATATACAGACCCAGGAATGCGAATTTTAGCAGGTAGCCCTGCCAAAATAACACATTTTACCCCCCCCCCCCCCCCCCCACCCGGAAAGCTATTGGGCTTGTTTTTGGCTAGTTTTGAGTAGCAATTGGGACAGTTTTGCTGTAAAAACTTGGCAACCCTGTCTGCACGCACGCTAGAATAAGTCACGTTAGAAGAAGAAGATGAGTGTAAACGATATTTGCCGGTGTTGTAAAAAAAGAATTTAAGGATACACAGAGTACTTACCAACACGATCATCATTTCTGAGAGAAATAGTAAAGGTGAATGCATATACGAACAAGTTCTCCATTTAGGATTAGAACAAATTCAACCCAAGCGCCTTTGATGACGTGGATGATTACGTTACTGTTGATCATCTGTCCATCATCGTCTAAAGCCTGCCCTGACAATTTCATTGGTCCGAACAGTTTCTGTTCGGGCATAATTACTTCTCTATGGATCAAGTCCAGACCGAACTGCCCGTGCAAAAAATTTTGTGGGCGGGGCTAAGTTCGTCTGGCATCCAGGCTACAGAACCAGAGGCGTGAAGTAAAATTAGCTCTCTATTTGGTCTTATTGTAAGAAACAATTGAGATATTAAAGAGATATCCAAAATCTGAAATGAAATTAAAGAAACTTCACTCCAGTGATATTAAAAGCTTAGAAAATGTTGCTGCAATATTGGCACCACATTGAGATAGTATGACCAGTCATTAACATTTTATCTCTGTAATCCCCTCCTATAATTTTGGTTAATTAATACATTGATAAGGGTGACAGATACATCTGCAAATAGGGTACATCTGTAATTGCATGTGAAAAGTTTTACATGCTACATCCACACAAACAGGTGTCAGTATGACGTCTAAAGTCTCCCTGTACTCATGGTCCAGTTTGTCCCTGCTGGTAGATACTGTAACTAAGCCATCTCAGGGCCAAAATATATTTTCCCATTGACGCTCATTCACAATGATGTCTTCTACAGACTGTGCGATTTTGGCAATCCTATAAGACCATTACAAATCATACTGTACGACATGGTTCGACAAGACTGTATGATGATGACACCTATTGAATCGTAGGCTACGCCGCAAGCTAGTATAGAAGAATAAAATGTCATCACCATGCACTAGTGGTAAACAAATCGAGCAAGATGAATCGCACATTGGCAATTGTGTTTTTTTATGTGTGCTGAAAACAAGAGGATTAAGTGAAAGAGGAGAATATGGAAGTGGTCATGGCTAGGGAAAAGATACAAACTTGGCATGACAATTTTGTAAATGGAGCTTGAGGTAAGCAGTTTTAAGTTTTAGCACCATATCGTGTTGATCAATATGCCATTTCATGTTGCACTTTTATTAGCTGGTCAGAAGATGTAGGTCGTAGCAGCAAACACACTGTGAGATGATCATGCTAAATTTCTGACACTGTCAGAAAATGATCACAGGCTATCTTTGGTTGAAAGACAGTGACAACGGCTGTCTTTTAACCTCTCTCACAGTACGACATAAGAACACCGTTTAGGACCCATGGCCACAAACAATCTGGCATCTTTCATCTGGGACACACTGTAAAAAAAATCCCTGTAACATTTATGGTAAAAAAACGGCAACTGTGGTTGCCAGAACTTTACCATAAAAAATACAGCAGTAACGTTTTAGGTTTTTCGGGACAGCTCCATATAATTTAAAGGTTTATAATGTAATATTTACGGTTAAATTTTTATTTTATTTTACAGTTCAGAACCGTATAATTTAAAGGTTTATATTGTAATAATTACGTTAACACTGCAAACAATTTACGGTAAAAAACATATTTCATTAACTGAAATAATGTTAAATTACCAACCTATTGAAATACTAATATCTGTTATGTACCTTTGATATATACGGACAACCACCAATCACAGTGGTGATGAGAATCACACGATGAATCAAAGCTCATCACAAGCAGCTTTTAGGACGACAATACTAATATATTGTACAGAAACTTTCTGTTAACCAATTAACTGTTTTTCACCGTAGCATTTTTACAGTAAAATACCGTTAAAATCATAATCATTTTTTACAGTACAGCCCAAATTACCAAGCCTTAGTGGTGTATTTTGATGAAATATGAAAGCAAATATTGCTGCAAGTAATATATAAATTGATAATATGAAATATTGAAAATATTTTATAATATTATAGTAGATGTGTTGTCAGTTAATTGAATCACATTGTTTTGGGGGACAAAAAATAGATATAATGATATTTAAATTTTAAATTAAAATTCGCAAGTGTTCGATTCTCAGTGAGGAAAAATACGTTATTGTTTATCTAATTTACACATCAATCTAACTGATAATATTAACATCATGATATTAAATGAAGCTTTCTTTTTCAGTATCCTGATGAGCTGACAGTCTCTAAACAGTGTCCGAGTAGCTCAGGCGATACTGTAAGTATGTCCTTTTCTCCTCTCTTTCTTTGAGTGGCCAGCTTCATCAGTGAATCATGACAAAATCCCAGCATGCATAATGGCGGCTGTCAGCCTGGCTGTAAAGAGGACCATGAAGAACTTCCTCTAGAGTTATCGTTATCATGTGTAAAGCCTTGTACTTAGCCCTGTCACCTGTAATTAGCATCAGCGGAGAGCAGCCGTGGAGTTTTCACATTGTTCTATGACAAACCGTCAAAGCTCTCTCTCTCTCTCTCTCTCTCTCTCTCTCTCTCTCTCTCTCTCTCTCTCTCTCTCTCTCTGTGCCTCCCTCTATCGTTCAATAAGGGGACAGTCAATGCTGAGAGGAGATGTTTGGTAACTGATACTTCTGAGGCCCTAAAATGGATATTTTTCATGTTACATCATCCACACCTCTCACTTGGCATTTTATTTACATTGTGTTTGATGGAAATGGCCTGTCAGCGGTGTCAGATAGTTACGCAAAGATTGATTTCCTCTATCTAGAAACATTTTCTATTGGATTCTGACACTTAATTGTGTAAAAGATTGATCTGCTGTAATTACTGAATCAGAGGTTATGACTAGAGCAAAAGATTTCCCAAATGATTTCAGTGGATTGAAGTTCTCTGGTCTCCTTATTTTCTAATTTAGGAATTTGGTTATCCATAGCAATTTATAGCTCACCTCTTTTAGTAGCACTGAAGTTGATGGAATTTATTGGAAACTAAACAGCTTCTTAAATGATGTATTATGAAGAGTCAACACCAAAAAAGTAAATAAAAATAACTAAGTTAAAATGTAAAAAAAAAACACTTAAGACGCTGTCCGTGTTCAGAGGGTTAACCGGACTGAATGAGAGAAGGCGGGTGCGTGTCAACTCGCTGTCGGTCAGAGAGGAGAGCGCAGCTGGTATCAATACTGTTGAAAATGAGTATCGTATCGTTTCAGATATTTCAGTATCGATACATATCGAAATATCAATATTTTTGACAACACTACAGTGGGGTTAATGCTGCATTAACACCAAACACGAATAGAGCATCAAATTCGTGTCTACCGTGTCTAGTTGGACGCTTGGTCATAAAACGCCACTCTGCCTCTTTTCATTTTCATAAAAAATATATATTAAGCATTAATAGCCACACAAATGTGGTCCAGGCAACTCCTACATTATCTTCAATGCATGTATATTTAAATATCCTTAAAAAAATAAAGTTATGAAACTTCTCTTTGCCCTCAGTCAAAACGATTTGGCATGCAACAAATGATAAGCAAAGATCGCCCGTTAGATCCACAGAAGATGCATCACTACAGGACATCAGAGCTAGCGGCAAATGTCAGAAGGACCGGCCGAGGAAAGGCTGCCCTCGCCGGGTTAATTAGTGCCCGGTGATTGCCTGGATCTCACAACTCCAAAACAAGATTATTATTTTTTAAATAGGCCCTCTCTTTATAAATAAACCACAGATTTGAGCTTTAAACAACTACATTCTCACCTCATTTTGTGACACAATAGTAGTAATTTTAAATTATGCAGGGTTTCTCATCACGTCACTTTACCACGTGACAGCAGCAAGCAGGTTATTGGTCCTTATTGGTTAACGCAGCGCGAATTGACGCCAAAGTTCACATTTTTCAACTCGGGCGTCAGACGCGAATTCGCTTCAAACGCGTGAATGCATAAAATACGTGTAACGCGCGTATCGCGCAAGACGACTGCAAATGAGGCAGAATCGCGTCCATCGCGCCGTGCGAAACGTGTCTATCGTGCCGCAGGACCTCCATACGCGCGTTAACATGCCTTTCCATTGACTTAACATTAAAATGACTCGCTCATTTACATTTACATTTAGTCATTTAGCAGACGCTTTTATCTAAAACGACTTACAAATGAGAGCAATAGAAGCAGCTAGACCAGTCAAGGGCAACAGATGCTCAAGTCGCGTTTGGTGTGAACGCAGCATAGTAAAGACCTTCTGAAGCGAATTGATGCATTTGTGTAAGAAAAATATCCATATTTAAAACTTTATAAAGTAAAGTTTCGGCCGATTGCCTTTCGTATTCAGTTTATGGAAAAAGTGTTGAAAGTGCCACTGCAGTTCATAGGCTTACGCTACCAGTTATGCTCGTCAGACGTCGCGTACGCATCTTGAACTCCGAGAAGGCACTTTCAACACTTTTCCGGAAGGCGATTGGCCGGAACTTTAGCCTTTCAGACTGGACACGCACCAAGAATGGCAGCCGCGCTTACCTCAGCTCTGTTCAGCTCTTCGCTCTCGTGATGAATGAAATCTGACACTGCTGCATTTGTGTCGTGACTTTCGTCCGGCTCACTCACACTTTATTGAAAAGACACGTTCAGTTTTTAATTGTAGTGTCTATTCTCTAACTGAATGAAATGATTGTATTTCTATGAAAATCAAAACGACGGTGGGGGTGGTGTCATGGTGGGCAAGTGATAACAAGTAGCCGTGGCTTTGGGAATGGCCTCTTAGGGCAGTGAAGCAAGTGCATTCTGGCAGTTGTGTTCTTTCATCCACATGAGACAAAAATAAATGTTTTGTCTTTTCTCAGTCTAGAAGGCACCAAATTTAAAAATAATTTCACATTTCTACTTCATAAATTACCCATTTTAAATACACATTCATCTTCTTAGCGCTGAAGTACCCCTTTAAAACAAAAACTAAAAACAAAAAAACATTCAAGCAAATGTTTTACTCGGACAAGTGAATGACGGATTTACTTGTCCGAAGGACAAGCACGTGAACAGGCTTGATGTCAAGCCCTGTATTTTATAAATTGCCATTGTGTAGTTATTATATTTCAGCTTTGCAGTTTTAACACTTTTTAAATGTTAACTGGCAATGTTAATTCGCATGCAGACCCAGTAATGCCATTTTTTGTTGTTTTGTTTTTTGGGGCAGCATTTGTGTTACTTCAGGGGTAGATTTCATTATTTTAGTGACTTGTGGACATTAAAATCCAATGAGAAGCAGGAGGGAGAACATTAGTTTATTAAAATGTTGCTGCACTGGCGGCACCTTAATGGCTTCAGTGCTTCATTTTTTAGCAGATAACAATATAATGCCTTTCTACCTATTTGTGCCTGAAGGAGACGTTTTTGCATAATGAAAACATTTAATCTGCTTTGCTTTTCCTTGAGCTGTCTCACTGGGGACAGAAGCCTGTGTGTAATATCAGTATGGCCAGGTAACTCTATGGCCATATAGCGGTTATAATTCCTAAGGTTCATTAAAGCTTCTCCGGAAATTAATACAATTGGCTAGAGAGCTGTGTAATTAAAGTGAGAGGGCCACTGGCAGATTGGTTTAAGCCTATTTTAGGGTCTTGTGTCTTTCTTAGGGCTGTAAGAAACCATATGAACAGTCATATTAGAGAAAAAAATAAAAAATAAATCTGAAAGCTTGTGTATTTGCAGTGTAAAACCACCCAGGGCGTTTAGCTTCGTCTAGCTGCAGCACATCAATTTCAGATTAAGTGTCAGCGAGGCCTTAATCAGCAGTCTGAGGTTATGACCACTAAAATGGCAGCACTGCATTCACTCTCATTTATGACTAATACTGAAAACTGACTTGGAGTGTGATAGAAGTTGAGCCTCATTTCTCCTGTTAAGGACAGTCTGATGCAATGGTACAGTAATTAACTGATATTTGTGCTGGATGTATAACTCTGCTCCCCTGTAAATTTAATGTAATCGAACGTCTGACCTATTTTTGACAGAATAATTCACTTTTTTTAACTGGATTTTACTCTGGATACTAGAAAAATATACACTACAATTTAAAAGTTTGGGATTGGCAAGATTTTTGTATTGTTTCCGAAACAAGGTGGAAATTATTTGATCAAAAATACAGCAATATTGTGAAATATTATTACATTTTTAAATAACTATGTTCTATTTTAATATATTTTAAAATGTAATATAATGCTACAGTAAAGCTGAATCTTCAGCATTGTTACTCAGATCACACTGTCCTTCACAAATCATTCTAATATGTTGATTTTCTGCTTAAGAAACCTTTCTTCTTATCAACGTTATACAGTTATGCCACTTATTAATTTAGTGGAAACCTAAATATAATTTTTTCAGGACTTTTCGATGAATAGAAAGTTCAAGAGAACATGATTTATTAGAATTTTTTTATAACAATGTAAAACTTTACGGTCACTTGTAATCAATTTAATGTATCCTTGCTAAATAAAAATTATATATAAATTAAAAAATATTTAAATAAAATGTAAATACATATAATTATATAATTTATTTAAAATTTAAATAAATTACAGTTGAACCTCTTGTGTCAGTGGCTGGGGGTGGGGTTACCGTGACCAACAAGACTAACACAAAATTGTGACCGCCATTTTTGAATAGCAGCTAATCGAGCTAATAACTGCTAGATTGTAATCTCTGCCTATACAAATCACGGTGAGCTGCGCGAATGCGTTGGATTCGCTGTGTTTTAATGCCGATGTAGGATCACAAAGCCATATGCATCAATAGTAACGCAACGTTCGCCATTGTTGATGGAAGGATGCACAAGATGCATCGGCGCTGTGCAGACCGATCGCCGTATGACATCAAAGAGAGCATACGACTCCTTATGCTTTTGAATAGCTCTTGCGCTACTTTGATATCATACGCTGATCGGTCTGCGCCGCGCCGATGCGTCTCGAACAAGACTGGTGTGTTTGTGTTTCCCGCTGCCTCACTAGCATTGCTGAGAAAGATGAGACGCATACAGTGACGTAAGACTGGCTCTGTGCTGGCTCTCTAGTATGTGGAAAGGCAAACCGGTTCTTAGAAGGCTCATCAGTCGAACCATTTCCGAACCGACACTAGCACTAGTTCTGAACTAGCACCTGGTTCATGCTGGTGGAAAAGGGGTAAATGTTTGAACCATTAGGTGCACATGGTCCTCCAGAATTATTTGGTAGTCCTTGGCAGTGACATGCCCATCAAACACAGCAGGGAATGCCATGATATTGCAGTCCAAACCATCACTGATCCACCCCCGTGTTTCACTCTGGGCAGCAACAATCCAGGTGTTCAGCCTCTGAACTAACAAGACCAACACAGGACCCCGAAGTGTCCGCAGAGACCGTGTCAATTAGTCTCCCCCTGCAACTGCCTTTTGACACGGCATCTCAATAAACCCGTCTCCAGCGTGATGACTCCGATTGTTCGAATATTACAATTAAATAATACTTAAATCGATATGTCATCCGCAATAAACCTGTCTCCAGCGTGATGACTCCGATTGTTCGAATATTACAATTAAATAATACTTAAATCGATATGTCATCCGCAATAAACCCGTCTCCAGCGTGTTGCCTCCGATCATTCGAATATTGCACTTTAATAATTATTTAATCAACGTCATCCTCAATTAACCCGTCTCTAGCGTGTTGCCTCCGATCATTCGAATATTGCACTATAATAATTATTTAATCAACGTCATCCTCAATTAACCCGTCTCTAGCGTGTTGCCTCCAGTCCTTCGAATATTCCGATCTATTATGACCTCTGACCTGTAAAGCTGCCAGAATAATAATAATAATACGCTGTTTGTTAATTGGCCAGAGGAGAACTGGCACCCCGACTGAGCCTGGTTTCTCCCAAGGTTTATTTTTCTCCATTAGGTCACCTGATGGGGTTTTGGTTTCCTTGCCACTGTTGCCTCTGGCTTGGCGTGCTCAGTTGGGGACACTAAAATTTTTCAACTAAACATCGAAATAAATCTAATTAATAAACTAAATTAACCATATAAACTAAATTACTGATCTAATTATTGATCTAAAGCCCACATTGTCACCGTATGGAAATTTAAATGAACTGATGACATCAAATGGCTATATGGCTGAATAAAATTATGCTGCATTATTTTCCTGTTTAACACTGTAAAGCTGCTTTGAAACAAACTACATTGTTAAAAGCGCTATATAAATAAAGTTGACTTGACTTGACTTGACTGTTGGCACCATTGAAACCAACGTTTGGCATTGGCACAAGTGACCAAAGGTTTGGCTATTGCAGCCTGACCATAAATTTTGACCCTATGGAGCTTCAGACTAACAGTTTTGACGGAAACAGGAGAGTCTAGTTGCTCATTTAATGGATACAATCCGGGTTAATACTCGCACATGCCTTTCAGACTTCCTATTGTGGCGTTTCGTCCTAAATGGTGGTATGCCGACATTACCCTGGATAACATAGCTTTCAATATACCACAAAGACTTGGTGTCCTGGTCACAGATGATCCAGTGAGATGCGCACCAAAAGTTTGTCCTCTTTTGCACTCTGATAATGTCTCCCATAATGTTTTGTGGATTGCAATATTTTATATACAGCTGTGCTTTTGCTCTGCTAATTCAACCTTCACACCACCAGGCCTGAGGGACTTATAGGGATAAGGCTATAATTAGATTAAGGTTAGGGTAAGGGTTTGGGTTAGGCATTTAGTTGTGATGGGTAGGGTTATTAGGGTAAGGAGCTAGAGATTGTGAGGATATTCATTGACACAATGCAAAGATAGATGTACGTGTGTGTGTGTGTGTGTGTGTGTGTTCATGTTTCTATCCCGCTGGGGACCTCAACCTGAATGCACACCGACTCACGGGGGCTCGTGTCACTGTTGGGGACATAAATTGAGGTCCCCATGAGGAAACAAGTTTATAAATCTTACAGAATTAGTTTTTTTTTTTTTTTGAAAATGTAAAAATGCAGAAAGTTTTCTGTGATGGTTGGGTTGGTGTAAGGGGATAGAATATACAGTTTCCTCATAGAGCTCTGTGATGCATTAAAACGGGAAGTTAAAGATTGTAATTGTCAGATTTTTGTCCACCAGTACAAGTTAATCTTTAAAACATATCTGGATAGGGCTTATCTCCTTAAGCAATGTGTGAGTATGCATGAGTATTAATCATATGCATGGATTGATAACTGTGCCTTTAAAGTGTGTCTTGAAAGTTATTAACTGATATTACTGCTGATGATTCTATATTATTCCGGATATCCACATCAAAAAGCAGTACCATGTTCTGAAGTGCCACAGTGTAGTCAAAGGGCCTTGTGCATATAAAGCCGTCAGTGGTCCACACACACATCTGCCTTATTCGCAAATGTGAACACTGTAGGCTTTTTTCCCCTCCTAAGCTTGATGTGGTTAATTGGATATTATGCAGGCAAAAGTGATTGTGGCAAAGTGGTTTAGTGCATGGTGGCAGACAGTGTTCTGTGCTGCAGATGGGAGGATTGAAGGGATGCGCAGGTCTAAAGCAGGCTTTGGATCCATCTCTGCAGGTTACAGGATGAAGGAGTGGTGATTAGAGAGAGTGACAGGAACATAGGGAAATAAGCAGAGACTAAAGGCACAGCATTCACTTTTATTAGGTGTTTGAACACGTGTGTCCACAGTGTGCGTAACACAACCAGCCTATAATGGTAAAAATCCACCCAATATTTTTTTACAATACCCATCAATCATTATCAATCTCTCTCATAACGCTATGTTTCATAATTTCCTACTCCTACGTAAGAGTATAGGGAAACCCCGCCCATGACTGTTGATGATCTTCCCTTTTAGCATAGACACACCCCTGACTGAGAAGCACAGAGACCGCCATCTCTGTTTACTCCCTGTATCAGCTAGCTAGAGTATTTCAATGGCTGCGTCCGAAACCTGGAAAATGCTGCCTTCGGAGGACACATTTCAAGCTAGGAAGGCATCAAGGCACGTCCGAATCTAATGTTAGCTTCACTTCCTGTCTCCTGAGATACCTTCATCTGATTGATTTTTGAATTCAGCATAAATGTATCCTTCGCTGCCTTTGATATCTCACAATCCTGTGTTCCATTCTGCGACAGTTGAGCTGGGGAAAAAAAGATGGCGTCCAAAAGTTGCATTTGCTGGTCAGTTTGTGTGTAAATGTACGTTTTTTTTTACCAACATTTTCCACTTCTGATGTCATTTCTAGCGAGAAATTACTAATGTAGTAATTAAATATTTGTTTAGTTCTCACCAAAGCTCTCTCTATTTTGCTGTAGATACTTAAACGGTTACACTGCCTAAGAAGTCTGTCCGAAATTAGTTTCATGAGGTGCCTTCATCCACAAACGCTTCCTTACAAGCCATTACAAATGTTCTGTTGTTGGATGTACCAATGAACATACGGGTCTCAGACTCCCGGCATCTGAGCCACCGAGGACACAGTGGTTGAATTTCATTTTTGAAAGAAATGTGACAAAGAATGTGAGTAAAATGTCAAATCATTTTACGCATGACTGCTTCACCAACGACGGTGTTTTCTTTTTTCAGTGTTTACATTTGAGCACACACGTACACACACAATATTATATGATGTATGTAAATAGAGTACATGTTGGATAGTGCTTTATTTTACTGAAACTACTAGCAACAAGAAGAAGGTGAACAAATAAACACTTTCTGTCTCCAAATCAGAGACGGGAGGGGAAAACATGCTGAAAAAAACACAAAAAGTGCTTTTCTCTTCATTTGTGACTGTCACCATTGGTACATAATGCAACAAGGATTGCTTAAGTCAACATATTTTAAGAATAGGCCTACCTATCTATGTGTAAATTATCTATGTGTAAATACCTATCTAATGTGAAAATTCTGACAATCCATGGCATTTAATATTTTGTCTTTCACATTTGTTTTTCTTCAGAAAAAAATGAACAAAATTAATAATTTGAGTTGGGGAAGTTTCCCGAAAGGTGGTTGATTTGACACGGAATGAGCAAGCTGTATTTTTTTTGTGCCAATTTTGTGATTTCGGCATTGTCTTGTTGGGTATCGTGTTTATCTCTTATCATGGTACAATTGCTTATGCTGTTGTGTTCCTACTTTGTGAGGTGCTTTGGACAAATTTCATGTATGTTTAATTTGATTTAGTATATGTAAATGTAATGTAAAATGCCTGTCGCTCTCCTTAAACTGGACATGGCTGACAACCTGGCATAATAAATTATATCTGCATTTATTTATTTTTCTACAAAGCTATTAAAATCTTTCAAATTTAGTTTCCGTACCAGACACACATAAACTATTCTTCCTATCAGACTTTTATTATACTTTTTACAGTAACACAAACGAGCAAAATATAAAAGCCATCACTGAGCACTCCATTGTATAGTTTATGTATACAAGTAAAGCATAAAAGCTGTTTGTAATCATGGTTCAGTTGCTTAGTGCTTATCTAAATTGTAATATTAAATCAAATATTCGTATTGCTGCAAAGTGAAATATACTGGCACTGATCCCTCAACCCTGTGTAATATTCACCCAAATATTATTCTGTTGCATATTGTTTTGTTTAACATGCTTATTGTACTCGTATGAATAAAAACAGTCACATGTTATTGCTGATGATGCTCAGATGTCTGCAGTAAGCCAAATAACATGAAGGTCCTGCGAATAACCAGTTTATCAGTGGACAGTGATACTAATAATTTTAGCAATTTTTATCCAGAAAACAGACACCTGGATGCTGCCAGATCCTGCTGAGAACACTGTGTTTTCCTCGCATCTGTTTTTCCCCTCTCTTCACTGTGAGTCAATTGCATGTTTTCCCCTTCCGTCTCTGATTTGGAGACAGAAAGTGCTTATTTGTTCACCTTCTTCTTGTTGCTAGTAGTTTCAGTAAAATAAAGCACTATCCAACATGTATTATCTTCATCTGTGCCACTACTCTATTTACATACATCATATAATATTGTGTGTGTACGTGTGTGTGTGTGTGTGTGTGTGTGTGTGTGTGTGTGTGTGTGCGTGTGTGTGTTCAAATATAAACACTGAAAATAGAAAACAACATTGTACATTTTCACAATACAATACTACTGGCAGGACTACTGGCAGTCAGCGACTACGTCCATAGAATACAATAGTAATACATTTCTGTTATAATTAATAATTAGTCATTTTTCGATGCACAGGGTACTCCATTGATTTCAGTTGTTTGCCCAATGTGTCAGATCAAGACGAATTTAATTGTTTGCAGTTGTAAAAGCAGACATGATTTTATGAACATTTATAGGCTCCTTTTATATTTTGGATCACTCCTACCCTAAACCTACCCACTTCTCAACAATATAAAACACGTAACAGGCAAATAAAAGTACAGTCACAGGTATTAACAGAAAATGATTTATTAAAAACAGTATAAAAGTGTTAACTCATGATGATCATGATCATGAGTTGATTGTAAAGGTCCCATGGCATGGATTTTTTATTTTATTTTATAATTTATTCTGAGGTTTACTTATATTGTTAGTATGATTTTTACATCATAAAATGTCATAATTTAGAAATAAAAGGCATTTTTTCTATACTGATGTTTGCCCTGAATGCCCTGTTTCAAGGGGCGTGTCTGCTGTGTGACTTCAGTAAAAACGCCCACTGTTGTGATTGGCTGACATCTTTGCATTTGAAATGAGTATCAGATCTTGTAGCGGAGGAGGCGAGGTCTACGAGGCACGAGCCTGCTGTCAGAGAGACAGATGGACCTGAGTTCACTTCTCATCAGTTCTCTCAGCACGTCTCAGTTCAGTGAACTGTTGTAGTTACTGGCATATACTTCAGGTTATTAGTTTATTTCTAGTCGGAGGGATTGTCACTCATGTCAGAAAGTTAGTAACTTTTTTAACCGGACATCAATGGACCAGAGACGGAGCGATTGTTAACAAAGTTATATATTGTAACTACTGAGTTGTTAGAGCGCTGTCAGCGCGAGTTTATTTTGTTTGTATCTGAGAGTTCTGAATAAACACGAGTCCCAGTCACGCCGACCCGTCTTCCTCCTTATTCCAACTTTGTAACACATGTAATGTACCATTACAGCTGTCGACATGAACGAGATACGAGTAAGTGTTGATTATAGCATTATTTTTAGATATTTTCCTATTATATGAAAAAGCGTCAGCATTGAGTACACAGCGCATTGAGTACACAGCGCAAACAAAGACAACAGCGCAGTAATCGAATGCAATCCAGTTTATTGTGGGGATAGCTTGCTAGCCTAGCCCGGATATGCTCACGCTTACCCCCCTTCTGCTTAATCTCGCGCTGTGTATGGCGCCTCCGCTGTGTGTGTGTGATGCACTACTGGGGGTCGGTGATGTTGAAGGCCGACCGGTCAGTGCAGCTCGAGCTTCGGCGTGCGTGAGGTTTATCTCTAAATATGTGGCTCTGCCGATGTTGAGCAGAAACTCACGATTGTATGCACATTTTAGAACAGATAGACGCAACGAGGACGTACAAAAACACTGACTCACAAGATAGAAAACACGAAAACACCATTCTGTGTCGGGAGAGAGAGAAGCTGCAGCGTGTGCACGAATAATAAAGTTCTGTGTGAACTTGAATAATTAGCTACACATCAGAAATCACTGATCACAGATCAGGAGGAACTGAAAAAAGACTTCTGTTTTCATTTGTACATCCAAACACTGAGAAACTGCCAGCATTCACTCGTTCACAAGCCATGATCTCTCGAGGACAAACAAATATGGTGCTCGCATGGGCGTGCCAAATTCTCTGGGCGGAGGAAAGGGAGGTAACCATTTCTGTTGTGACGTCATAACAGGAAAATTCAAGATCAGCTCGTCTGAGCTGTCATTTTCTCAAAGGCAGAGAAAGACAGCCAGAATTTGGTTTACACCGATCAAAATTTCTAGCCATTTGGGGAACTCATATTAATGTTGAAAAACCTCATAAAATGAAAATTTCATGCCATGGGACCTTTAATGTTTTATTCGCTGAAATTATGATCCCGCTGCTTCATGAACGCACACGCTCCACTCAGTCATATTTCATTCAAAAGATACACCCGACTCCTTAGCAGGATGTGATCGGTCACGAGACACACGATAAATGTTTTATAAATGAGGCCCCTGGTCCAGTGAAACCATACTGCTTTTAAAATACTCTGAAAAGTGAACTAGAACCGGCAGATAACAGACGCGTCATCTAAGATGCTGGGCATGTTGGGATGTGAGGACTCTTCTCACTCTATTACTCAGGAATTAAGATATTGAATCATCACTTCCAGCCTATTAATATGGAGGCATGCACTGCAGCTAGACTGGCATGACAGGAAATGAAAAATCCTCATCATCTGATTAATTGTATTTGCGTTTGCCAAAGCCACTCTCGCTTCAGGAGGAAATGAGACACAGGAAGTCACTAAGAGGGAACAGGGCCCAACGCCTGCAAGGAACTCCGAGACTGCAGGCAAACCAAGTCTGAGGAGGATCAGCCCGGCATTCAAGACGTGCCACAGATTAAAATGCGTTCAGCTTTAAGTAGTCGTTGATTTTTGGCTGCAGGCGGCTCTTAGTCTGTTTCTTTGCATAATTAACACATATTGGAAAAATCCACGCTATAATGTGATGCCCAGAAACAAAGCAAATAAAGCTCTCATTGTATGAATAGATTATAATTACATTCTGTTGCTAAATGATTATCAAAGGCAGGCTGACATTGGTTCCTCTGTAAGTGCTGAAATATTTCAGGCTCTTCATTATAATTTGCTGATAGTGAATGAGCACCATTTGGATTTTCACCAGTGTTTAAGTTCTTTGAAGTAATTAATTATGAGATAATTGGAGCATGTATTTTTTGGGCTATTATCAGCTTTAATTTCTTTACATGTAATAAAAACATGGTTAAATACTTTGCAGTTACATTGCAGTAAATTTACAAATGATTGCCGAAATCACCATATATGGAGCTTACAACGCCTAGTTTTACTATGCATAACCTCATCTGCATATCACTTCGTAATATTCCCATCCACGTGACACCATGTTTAACACTGTCAAAGATACAAGACATTGAAAAATATTAAATACGGGCTATAATGCCATTTGTGCCTTACACATTACATTGATGAAAATCATCCAAAATAATTTGTATGTTTTAAAATAAATATTTCAAATTTTCAAAAAAATCTAAATACTTCTCAGAATTTTTTTGAATAAAGTTGATTCATTGATTTCCACGGGCCAAATGGTATTTTAATGCAAAATATTTTGTTCACTTAAAACAATTCAAATGAAATCAAATTCATGCAGTTTTACTGGTAATGTGAACATATAGGATGTATAGGCTAATGGAAAAAGATAGGCATACTTATCTATTGCAGTGTAAATAATTGTCTGACTCAGCACATCACTGACAAAGGATTTTAACAAAAGAAACATACAAATCTTATCTTTTTCTTCAAGTTGTAGGCTATCCTTCAAATACAGTGGGATTTCTTTACACTCTACACTCACCTAAAGGATTATTAGGAACACCATACTAATACTGTGTTTGACCCCCTTTCGCCTTCAGAACTGCCTTAATTCTACGTGGCATTGATTCAACAAGGTGCTGAAAGCATTCTTTAGAAATGTTGGCCCATATTGATAGGGTAGCATCTTGCAGTTGATGGAGATTTGTGGGATGCACATCCAGGGCACGAAGCTCCCATTCCACCTCATCCGAAAGATTCTCTATTGGGTTGAGATCTGGTGACTGTGGGGACCATTTTAGTACAGTGAACTCATTGTCATGTTCAAGAAACCAATTTGAAATGATTCAAGCTTTGTGACATGGTGCATTATCCTGCTGGAAGTAGCCATAAGAGGATGGGAACATGGTGGTCATAAAGGGATGGACATGGTCAGAAACAATGCTCAGGTAGGCCGTGGCATTTAAACGATGCCCAATTGGCACCAAGGGGCCTAAAGTGTGCAAAGAAAACATCCCCCACACCATTACACCACCACCACCAGCCTGCACAGTGGTAACAAGGCATGATGGATCCATGTTCTCATTCCGTTTATGCAAAATTCTGACTCTTTTCTGAATGTCTCAACAGAAATCGAGACTCATCAGACTAGGCAACATTTTTCCAGTCTTCAACTGTCCAATTTTGGTGAGCTTGTGCAAATTGTAGCCTCTTTTTCCTATTTGTAGTGGAGATGAGTGGTACCCGGTGGGGTCTCTGCTGTTGTAGCCCATCCACCTCAAGGTTGTGAGTGTTGTGGCTTCACAAATGCTTTGCTGCATACCTCGGTTGTAACGAGTGGTTATTTCAGTCAAAGTTGCTCTTCTATCAGCTTGAATCAGTCGGCCCATTCTCCTCTGACCGAATGGTTGTGCGTGAAAATCCCAGTAACTGAGTAGATTGTGAAATACTCAGACCGGCCCGTCTGGCACCAACAACCATGCCACGCTCAAAATTGCTTAAATCACCTTTCTTTCCCATTCTGACATTCAGTTTGGAGTTCAGGAGATTGTCTTGATCAGGACCACACCCCTAAATGCATTGAAGCAACTGCCATGTGATTGGTTGATTAGATAATTGCATTAATGATAAATTGAACAGGTGTTCCTAATAATCCTTTAGGTGAGTGTGTATATATATATATATATATATATATATATATATATATATATATATATATATATATATATATATATATATATATATATATATATATATATATATATATATATATATATATTTGTATATATGGGCTGTCAAATCGATTAATCTAAGGTGAATGTTGCTGAACAACATATTTTATTTTTCACCATTTCCAATAAAGCTGTAATTTTGTCAAGTTATGCTACAAGTGAGAAAGTATTATTTCATTGTATGTATTTAGGAGTCCCCAAATGGATATCATATCCTTCACCATCAAATATATACTTCAGGGTTTATTTTGCGATAATGACTTGGCTCATCTGTACTGTATTTCTTGCATATTATTATATATTATTCCCAAACATGCAAAATAGTTGAATCGTTCAGTCCAATTAAAATGTGACTTTAGCATTAATACATTACCTGAGTTGGAGAATATTAGCTTTGGGGAATCCTTCTGATTAATCTTTGCGACTCGACTCATCAGTGGATCAATCTGTCTGGTAATAAAAGAGCACAGAGGGATACGCTCACCTCTCTCATCTCTTTGCCAAACAGAGAATAAAGTTTAACCTTTATGAGATTGAGATTTCATTTTTCTTGATCCCTCTCTCTAATTAGAAAAAGGTGTGCTTCAAACCTCAGCTTGGAGGTGTATGTAAATATATAATGATGATGGATTTAGAGTTTTTTTAATCTCTTTCTCCAAATGCAAATAGCTGGACCCTCTCAACTTAATTAAATGTCCAAATGAACTTCCAAGAAAATAAACAGCTTTTGTATTTCTAGTACGAGGTTATTTAAGAAACTCAGCTCGACCTCATTTTTAGCTCACATTGCAGAAAGACAAATATAAATGCAAACACTGAAAAATTTGATGAATTCCATCACACAGGGATCTAAAAGACAGATCTCCATATCAGACTTTACTTGGCCATTTGTACTACACCAGCTTATTGACCCCTTCTGTTACACCATGTTTCTTCATACTCTCTACATCACCATCCAAGCACCTAATTCATCACCACTGTAACTGTGCCTTTGGTCTGGAACCTGCCTGCGCAAGTCTGATACATCATTCAAGGTGTGTGAGGCATGGAAGCGCACAGCAAGACCCTCTGAGAAAACAGCCCACTGTGTGGAATGGATCGATAAGGATGTTGACCTGCCCTCTCAAAGACCTGTGCCTGAAAGGAACATCATTCCTCTTGTGGACAGTAATTTCATATGGCACTGTATAGTTAAACACAGTCTGTTTGTGCAGCTTGGTTGGTTTATACCGTTGAGGACAAGATTTGTTATTTATTCAGGTTTGCCACACTTTTGGATTTCCATGAATCTTTCTTTTTTAAAGGCACACTATGTAATGTTTGAATTTTGTTCAAAATTTGCAAAACGAGTCAATCCTTCTTCCCAAACGTGTTTTTGTCTTTCCCTGATAAGCCTATTATAAGTGTTTATTTTTTAGATGTGTGGGGATGGTTTTCGTGCGTCACTCGACCATGTGTGTCTCGTCATATCTGTAAATAGAGAAAAGTTGCTCTGGCTACTTTGATGCGTGTATGGTGTGGGAGTGGCATAGGTTTGTTGTCACAAAGAGCTAGAAAAGTTAATATGAAGCGTGTTAAATCACAAACAGCTGTTTTAAAGAAATGCGGAACAGAGGAGAGTCTGCTCAGCATTTGTTTAAAGGTGTCATGAACTGGCTTTTTACATTTTTGTATGCTGTTGTCTGAGGTCTACTTGTAATGTTCACATGGTTTTTACATTCAAAAACATTATATTGTATAAGTAATAGGCTATTTTTTGCCCTGGTTTTGAGACTCTCACAAGACAGCACTGAAGACTTGGAAGTAAACGCCTACTGCTGTGATTGGATAAGCTTTGAATATTTAATGAGCTTCGGCTCCTCATTAATGTACGTGCGAGGCATTGTTTTGAAAGCGTGTAGGAAAACAGCAACCAGAATGATTCACCCACAGGGCTCGCAAAAGGTCTTTATCAAACAAACACAATGATTTATCTCTCATCCACCCACGATTAATATGAGTGTTATTTTATATTACTTGGCCCGCCCGATCAGTGGATATATGCGCGCGCGCCAAGTACGTTGCAGACAGCATGATCAAAACTTCCACGATTGTATTTTTCCTTCAAATATCAAGTCAAGAGAGTGAACATCACACATCTAGAAAGGAATGTTATTTCACTATTTAAGATGATGCGTATTGGTAGCCCGTCTGGAAAACACATAGCCCCAGGATGTTGGGCTTTGCGAGCCCTGTGACAGCGTGGTAAGTTATGTTTAGTTTGACATGTACACAATGTAACATATATTGTATTGTTATAGATCAAATACAATCACATTATAAAAACATTTGTTACTCACATTAGTGTGTTGCTTCATTCATTCATGTAATCTTATCCTGTCTGCAAATCCAGTCTCTTGTTTACAAACGAATCTGGTGAAATGAACATACGTGCAATGTCTTCCCCACGGGAGCTGGATATTCATTAAAAATAAAGTTCAACCACACATTTCCAATATTAGAATCCGGCTTCAAAAGCGGCCACTCAACTGAGACTGCCCTGCTCTCGGTTACGGAGGCACTGAGACTCCACAGTACTTATCTTACTGGATTTGTCTGCTGCTTTTGACACAGTTAACCACCAGATCCTCCTGTCAACTCTCATGAAGATGGGCATCTCAGGAACTGCTCTCCAGTGGCTCAAGTCTTACCTCTCAGGTAGGTCCTTCAGGGTGTCATGGAGAGGTGAAGTGTCTAAGTCACATCATCTAGCCACTGGAGTTCCACAGGGCTCAGTGCTTGGACCACTTCTCTTCTCCATCTACATGTCATCACTGGGATCTGTCATTCAGAAACATGGCTTTTCCTATCACTGCTATGCCGACGACACTCAACTCTACTTCTCATTTCAACCAGATGATCCCACGGTTGGTGTTCGTATCGCCGCCTGCCTAACAGACATTTCTGCCTGGATGAAGGAACATCACCTGCAACTCAACCTTGCAAAGACAGAACTGCTCGTGGTCTCAGCCAACCCAGCACTTCATCACAATCTCTCCATTCAGCTAGGATCATCAACCATAACTCCGTCCAGGACAGCCAGGAATCTTGGAGTTGTGATTGATGATCAGCTAAAATTCACTGATCACATTACTGCAACAACCCGGTCCTGCAGATTTGCGTTATACAACATTAGGAAGATTAGACCCTTCCTATCAGAGCATGCCACACAACTCCTGGTCCAAGCTCTTGTTCTCTCCAGACTGGACTACTGTAATGCTCTTCTAGCGGGCCTTCCGGCATGTACTATCAAACCCTTGCAACTGATCCAGAATGCAGCGGCAAGGGTGGTCTTTAACGAGCCGAAGAGAGCACACATCACGCCTCTCTTCATCAGTCTCCACTGGCTCCCAATAGCCGCTCGCATCAAATTCAAGACACTGGTGCTCGCCTTCAAAGCAACCACTGGCTCTGCACCAAGATACCTAAACTCGCTTGTGCAGACTTACACACCCTCCAGGAGCTTACGTTCTGCCAGTGAACGACGCCTTGTGGTGCCATCCCAAAGAGGCATGAAATCACTCTCACGGACCTTTTCCTGGACTGCCCCCACCCTGTGGAATGACCTGCCTATCTCAATTCGAGCAGCCGAGTCTGTAGCCATTTTCAAAAAACAGCTAAAGACACATCTCTTCCAGCAGCACCTGATCAATCAAGAATAGCACTTAACATTCTATTCATTTTCTGTCTGTCTGTCTGTCTGTCTGTCTAAAAAAAAAAAAAAAAACACCTTCTGTCCTGTGTGTTCTGTGCTAGATTAACTGAGACTTGTTACAGCACTTACGTACTGTTACATACTGTTGCCCTTGACTGTTCTAGCTGCTTCTATTGCTCTCATTTGTAAGTCGCTTTGGATAAAAGCGTCTGCTAAATGACTAAATGTAATGTAAATGTAGAATCCGAAGGAAGCTTATGCAGCGACTGTGTTCTTCCACAACCAAGCACAGCGCAATATCTTGCCATCTTCAGCACGTTTATTGCTCGGAAGCACGATCTGTTTAGCTCCACGAGTCTGTGGGTGGGGCTACAGAATCAGGCGTACATATTTTTCTGTTAAAGGTGTCATGAACTGGCTTTTTTATTTTTTATACTGTTGTCTGAGGTCAACTTATGACTTTTTTTACATTCAAAAACATCATAAGTAATAGCCTACTTTCTGCCTTGGTTTTGAGACTCTCTGAAAAACGATCGGTTTTGATGGGCGTGCCGCACTGAAGACTTGGAAGTACATGCCCACGGCTAGGATTGGATAAGATTTGCATATTTAATGAGCTTCTGCTCCCCTGTCAGTGACAGCATGTGGCAAACGGCAACCAGAATGAATAACCCAGCCCACAGCCAGGGCTCGCAAAATTTCTTTATCAAACAAACACAATGATTAATTTCTCATCCACCCACCATTGATTGGAATGTTATTTCTGTATCATTTCGCTTGATCATCAGTGAATATAACCGCAAACCGTACACGCGCGCGCACGAGAGCCTGTCTGAAAAACCCATAGCCCTGGGACGAGTCCGAGTCTGATCACAAATGAACTAGGGCTGTCAAAATTGCTCAAAAATGACGTTCGAATATTCCCTCTAAAAAAAACATATTCGAACGATTCGAATATCTGGTTGCACATTTTGTCAATGAAGCGACATGAAACAGTAAATAATCAAACCAGTGGAAGCAGTATATTTATCCTTTATTCATGCAATATCTATTCAGTCAGTACCTCGGTTCCATTGCTTGACAGAACTCCCTGAAGCCTGCCCCATTCGCGACACTGATCGGTCTCATGTCCTTACAAATGAACAAAATTAATTTCTCCGTTATGGCCTCTTGTCGTGTTGGAGACAAAGAGCTTGTGTCAGGCAACACAAAGTAAGGGTGGTCCAGTTTGCACACACAAATGAGTTGCTTATATTTACAAAATGAGCCTACAAAAGCATAAACAAGCCCGTTTAATAAAGAAAAGTTCACGAAACTAAGTGAAAACTCACAAAAGTGTTTAGTGAAATTAGGAAACATTTAAGAGATCATAAATTTAGTTGTATAAGTTAACGTTACATTTCTACATACATTTTGTTCTCATGTCACAAGTAATATCAAGGTTTATTTTGATCTGTTTTACACAACTCTTTTGTAGTGTGGTTTTCGTTGAAGTGTACTAAAATAAATATCGTCACCTGTGTACATTAGCCCACTTCTTCTCGATGCTTTTTCTTGATGGTTTATATAGAACACTTACGCCGAGTCGCCCTCTGTCGTTTCAAAGAATAGCTGCAATTTGTATGATACAGCTGCAAATAAGTATTTGAACACCTGTCTATCAGCTAGAATTCTGACCCTCAAAGACCTGTTAGTCTGCCTTTAAAATGTCCACCTCCACTCCATTTATTATCCTAAATTAGATGCACCTGTTTGAGGTCGTTAGCTGCATAAAGACACCTATCCACCCATACAATCAGTAAGAATCCAACTACTAACATGGCCAAGACCAAAGAGCTGTCCAAAGACACTAGAGACAAAATTGTACACCTCCATGAGGCTGGAAAGGGCTACAGGGAAATTGCCAAGCAGCTTGGTGAAAAAAGGTCCACTGTTGGAGCAATCATTAGAAAATGGAAGAAGCTTAACATGACTGTCAATCTCCCTCGGACTGGGGCTCCATACAAGATCTCACCTCGTGGGGTCTCAATGATCCTAAGAAAGGTGAGAAATCTACTACACGGGAGGAGCTGGTCAATGACCTAAAAAGAGCTGGGACCACCGTTTCCAAGGTTACTGTTGGTAATACACTAAGACGTCATGGTTTGAAATCATGCATGGCATGGAAAGTTCCCCTGCTTAAACCAGCACATGTCAAGGCCCGTCTTAAGTTTGCCAATGACCATTTGGATGATCCAGAGGAGTCATGGGAGAAAGTCATGAGGTCAGATGAGACCAAAATAGAACTTTTTGGTCATAATTCCACTAAACGTGTTTGGAGGAAGAAGAATGATGAGTACCATCCCAAGAACACCATCCCTACTGTGGAGGGAGCTCAAACTCCGTGTTTCTCAGCGACAGGCCAGAAACCTGACTGATCTAGAGAAGATCTGTGTGGAGGAGTGGGCCAAAATCCCTCCTGCAGTGTGTGCAAACCTGGTGAAAAACTACAGGAAACGTTTGACCTCTGTAATTGCAAACAAAGGCTACTGTACCAAATATTAACATTGATTTTCTCAGGTGTTTATTTGCAGCTGTATCATACAAATAAATAGTTAAAAAATTCTGGATTTTTTTTTTAGATTATGTCTCTCACAGTGGACATGCACATACGATGACAATTTCAGATCCCTCCATGATTTCTAAGTGGGAGAACTTGCAAAATAGCAGGGTGTTCAAATAATTATTTTCCTGACTGTATATATAATGTATAGTATGTGTGTGAAATAGCACAATGCCAGCTTCTCATCTCCATCCCTTTTTCTCGCAGTCACCTTATCCTTTCTGACCTGCATATTTCCCTTTCCAAAGCTGAGCTTTGGTTGATACAGTCTTTGCAAACTGATTTTGTTCTGTCGCTCGTTTAAAACTTCTAACGTAACACAGCTGTTTAGTTTAGCTACACAGCTTATCTCGTGCAAAATGTCATGCCTAAGAAAACAACAGGATGCACTTTTCTGTCTCCGTCTCCTTGAACATCGTTCTGGCTCACATGCACAAAAATGATCCAAAACTGACATGAGAAATATATCTATCTATAGAAACCTTTAAGTGCCTACTTTTTACTTAGAATTTAATTTTTTTTTCTCAGTGGTGAAAAACGTAGCCTATTTAATAGACTTTCAGCTACTGCTAACATTACAGCAATGTAAGCTCTACAAATAAACCTATACCTTTCTTTTCAAAGAACTGGGTTTTTGCCCGAAATGCTGAAATAAGAAATAATGATGATGAAAATTATGATTTTGTTTTATTTGTTACTCTTTGGCAGATTATACATTTATAATTTCTGTTACATTACTACTAATACTGTTACTACTAATAAAACCGATGTCTGGGGGCCCCAAAAGTGGCAAACCAAACAAGAATATTTAGAAGTGAGCGGAAATCGTCAGAGCTCTTTGCAGAGTTCTGCGCTCACAAAGTCCATTCAGGCCTGGCTATGAAGAATCAGAAGATTCTAGAAAGTGCGAGAAAGAATGAGGATGTTCAGATTGACATTTGTGAGTCAGCCCAGCTGCGAGGCAGCATTAATCAGACCCAGGGTGCAATCAGGGGAGATGCTGTTCCAATCATTAAGAGGAGGTGAGAGGAGAGGAGCAGTGCCAGCACCTTAAGAGGCTTCAGCGTTCCACCAGAACCATTGTGCACATAAAGGAGTGTCGGACTTGTCTAGTAATCAGGCTAGAGAAACGATGGATGGAGTGAACGAGAGAGAAAGAAAGGGAGCGAGAGGGAGCGAACACATTCCCTGAAGACTGTCAAGTGGCGCCAAGCTAATAATCAGTTTGTTCTTGGCTGATTAGGAGCTAATCATGGCCCAAACAGAGCACAGGGCCCACAGTTAGCAGCACTGATCCTACATCCCTGTCTTCACTTAACACGTGACGGTCTGCCTAGACAGATGGAGGGAGAGGGAGAGAAATCAACAGCTATTGGGTATTAAGGAGCTTCCCTGGTGTTCAAAGAGCGACAATATTTACTCTCTGATGAGTTCTGATTTGCATCCGAATGCAAGCACAGGAAGTCAAGGATAAATAGATGAACACAAGGTAAAACAAAGAACGTCAGGCCATTTTAGTTCTTCAAGGGTCGTTTCTTCTGTTTTTCATTGATTTGTCTATCCTTCATGATGAAGAGGATGTTTTTTTAATATACACAGGAATGCACGCTGTAATTATTCTTTCAAAAACATGCTCTTTTTGGACTGATTTTTAAGAAATCAGCCTTGTCAGACAAACAATTAGTGCTGCCAGTCATATTTGGCAGAGAAATAAATCCCATCATTCACAGCCAGTAGCACCATGCCCATTCAAACAGTGAGAACGTCAGGGATTTATGAGGGTTTTTTCTTAAATGCAATATATTATCATAGTAATATTAGTAATACTTTGCAATAAGGTTTCATCTGTTAGCATTAGTTAACACAAACTAAAACATACATAAGTATGTATTAATTTTGTTTAATGTTAGTTTCTACATTTACTAATAGTACATTTTTTAAATCATAACAGTATCTGTTAAAGAGGACCTATTATGCCCTTTGTTGTTTGGGTCTAATAGAATACATTTTCATGGTTAAATGCTCAAAAAAACACATTAATTTTCACATAATTTACATTGTTGCCGCACCTCTCTTCCCAGTCTGTCAGTAACTCTCTGTTTAATTCCTATCTCTGAAGCCCCTCCTTCTGAAAAGCACAATGTGCTCTGTTTGGTCGGCTGGACCAGTATGTTGTGATTGGTCGAGTGTGTTTCAGAAATGTCGCCCCTTACCATAACAGCAACTTTCAACACACTACTAAAGCACCTCAACCAGACCACGCCACTTTTTTGTGTATGTCTTGTGGGAGAATTAATTAAAAGGTAAAATGGGGTCTCATTCAATAATAATTGCGTACTCTATTCGTATTTATATGCACATTTGCATAATTCACGAACACGAACTTGTTCTTAACCTCGTTCTAAATGTTGATGGATTCTGAGTATTCTAAATGAGCGACTGCGTGCACAGGGTAAATAATTTACGGACCCACTTTATATTAGATGGCCTTAACTACTATATACCAACATTTAAATAATAATTTGATACAGTGTACTTATTGTGTACATACATGTTTTTACATTGGACTTACATTTAAAAAAAATACCTGCATGTATTTACATCTGTAATTAATTTCATTAATTACTTTATAATTACACTGTTGACACTTCCCTTACACCAAACCCTACCCTTAAACTTACCCATACCACCACACCTGTCCCTAATCTTACCCGTATTCCACCTCAATATCCGCAAAAGGGTTGTGCAATACAATATGAACACAATATGTACATTGTACTTATTTTTTTATGTAAGTACATAGTAGTTAAGGCCACTTAATATAAAGTGGGACCTAATTTACATAAAACACGCCCAAACAATGTCCTTATAAGGGGCTTCCACACCCTTTTCTTCCGTCACTCTCAGCAAACATGACTCTCTCTAAAGACGAGAGATCCCCGAACAATGTCAAGAATGCGATCCTCAAAACAAGTTTAAATGCAATAAACACCTTTTATACAAACATTACAGACCTCTTATTAGCCAGCTGTACACACGTATCTGTGTTTTTATGCAAAGCTATCTCGCAGCTCGAGCTACAATATAATGCACCTTGTCTAACTCTTTTATTGATATGAAGTTCAGGAGCAAGGCCACGCCTCAACAAATCAGCTTATTCCCTGTCTACATATTTATACTGAACCAACCTTCACAACACTGTATGTCTCAGTTTCATGACCCCACCCACCCTTCCCTCATCCCTTACAGTATACATTAAAATAATATTAAATGATAGTCTTGTTTGAATAATGATAGTCTATCAATATTGATGCATGATGCCCCTGTTCACAGCTGATTTAGTCGCTTCAAACCAGCATGCATGTTTCATCACTTAACTTGCACAGAGTTTCCTGGCTCTCCAGCACCGACTCAAACATGCATCTTTCCAACACTAGCACAAACCGCACCCTCCCCTCCCCCACTCTGGAGCCTGTGAAATTGGGCCGAACTAATTAGAATTTAAATGAAACCATAATTGGACATTTTGTGCTTGTCAAGCGATGAGAGACAGATGGGCTTGTAATTACATTACAAGTCTGACATCATGGCGGTGTGTACGTGTGGTGTTCAGTGTGCCCTTCATGGCGAGCAAGCTGGTAACAGCACAAGTTCAAAGGCAATTTAGGCCTCGTCTCTTTAATCACGCACTGACAGCGTCCAAACTCTGCCTCTAATTCTCACTCTCGACAGTCGCATCCAACCACAACAGGTATCTTGGTGTAAACACGACACTATTTTTAAGTTGGGCCTGAGAGAAGCCTCAAGGACCTTTGGAATGAATTGATTTATATTGATGTTCACATTCCTGAAGGAATCATTTATTTTCAATTTGATTCAGTTGTGATTCATTATTCTTGTCTCATATTTTAATTAAGTTGGGATAGCTAGGTAAAATGTTATATTTTCAATTGTTAAAACAATATATTTGACCAAAGGGAGTCAAAAATGTAATTAATCACAGATTTACTTTTGATGTTCATTTAATAACTATTTGTGCATTTGTGATGTGTCGAATACATTCACCACACTTCACAAAAAGAAACGATTTCAGTTTGTGTAGAGCATGATGCAATAATAACCAGACATTTTTTGTGTGAATCGTTTCTTTTTCTTTCTTTTTTTAGGTCATTACATTGTTTGGAGCATAAGAAATAAATATATTTTTGATGAAAGATATTTTATTCCTATGTTATGCTATGTCATCTTGTAGAGTTCAGCATGACAATTTATTAGGAAAATTAAAAGACATAAAAATACATGAATAGGCAAAAATAATATTTTTCTTTCATTCACCAATACATTTTTTTAATCCAACCTTTGTATAAAGATGATTCTCATTGATGTTATAAAAGACATAACAGAATGATTTGACCATTTTAATTTATGCAAACATTGCCATTTCCATTCTATGCAATGTATCTATACACATCTAATTTGAATATGAATGTGCTCTTGGGCCAACATGTAATTAAAAAAGAACATTATGGGAGTCAAATTTGGGAATATTTTCATAAGAATATCTCATATTTCATAAGAACATTGATTTATATACTTTCATGGATTGTGGATAAATGAATCTGCCAAATGGATAATAATTACTTAATAATAATAACAATAAAGAGATTATTTAGATGCTTTTTGCATGATTAATTTACAATAGCACTGCACACTGATATGGCTAAGATAAATCTTAGCACAAAAGAAACCATCCCCATGGTTATTGCTGCTATGGCAACAAAATTCATATCTGCAATTTGGCCTTTGAATTGAAATTATAGGGTGACTAAATTATAATGTCACGTAATTTCATACAAAGACTTAATAAGTACCTTTACAAGCAAGCTGCGTTTATTTATTGTTTGTAGACTTGCTTCAAAACATAATATAAACAGTAATATTTAGCATAGTATTAATTATGCCTTTTAATAGAGTTATGATTAGTAATAATTCACTTGATGATGAGTAGGGCCATAACATTTTTGACATTCGCCATGGTCGTCTATTTTAGAAAAGAAAATGATATGCAGGAGAGCATAGAGCAGTCATTTTTACAGGATGTGTTTGAGTTCTGCAATAATACAACTTGGCGGTGAAGGTGAAAAGGTCCTATAAATCAGATGTTTTCTGTAAGCAATTATTATGCCCCAAAGTACCCGTTTCAAACATGTCATGTCATTGCATAATTGGTTTTCTCATATCATGTGCTTCTACTCAATAATTTTGTTTTTGGTACTGGCATCAAGACAGATTCTTTTAGGAATGGCAGTCGTGGGTTATTCCTAATTGTAAAGCTTTGACCTTTACACTGTATCTACACTAATCCCTGACCTTTATCTTTCATTTTCTGTGTAAAGATGGTTAAGATTGACTTATTAAATCCTACTGAAATAGACTCATATTAATCTTATCTCATCTGAGGCAAGTAAGAGGCTCTTGTCAAACTCCACGTAAAGGATCTGAAATCCCATTGAGAGCAGGATGATGATAGAAAGCCTCAAACTTTGATTGAAGTTTGAGATCATCCTCAAGCATATATGAATGGATTTGATTTAAATAGCCATGTTTAATCTCCTTGATGAGATTAGATTTTAGGCGGCCCTGACCGGTGATGAAAACCGACCCGATTAAACATCTGAACTATTGGAATCCTCAACAATTACCTGTGGTGACTGTTGGTAGACCTGAAAAAAACCCAAGGTGAAACTTCACCATCTGGAAGTGTGATTCACTGTGTAAAATGGGTTTATCCGTTGTTTGGACAGATTGGAGAACAGTGCTGTGAAACTCTGCACATGCTTTGGTGGCGATGCCAGAGTGGTGCTTTGTAAATGATTAAAAAAATAAAATATGCCCAGAATTGTCTATAGTGGAGCCAAACAAAGATTTCAGTGTCTTAATGACAAAAAAAATCATGACATCTGGGTAGACAAAGGCGAAAGAATCAGTCAAGCATTGTACAATTTTGTCACGATATGATTTCCATTTTTACAGTTAAGTTATTTGATATACATCATAAGGCCAAGACGTAAATCAGTGGATATGAGCTATCATTCATGTCCAGCCTCTCGGCTTTGATCATATCTTGTTAGTGTGTAAGTTACCGCCCCGATTCGAGCGTTGTCCCAAATGATGTACTGTTAATTGTACACTGATCAATTTATCACCTCGCGATTAATGTGCAATTTCCACTCTCGCAGTCAAATTACTAGAGTAATTATGATGTCTTTAGGCCATGACTTGCGTGTATGCATGCGTGCTTGTGATGTAGAAACCGGTAGCCGCATGCTTGTGTTCTAGGTTCTTTGATCATGTCTTGTTAGTCTTTGAGCTACCGTCCCTTCAAACGTCTGTCCTAAATTACATGCAGGAAAAATGTGCCCTGGGTCAATTTGGTGGGTAATAAAATGTACCAGCATACTGGTCTGAATGAGAAAGAGAGAGAGAGAGAGTAAAGTCAGAGTTAATGAAGCAACAGAGATGATGCACTTGTGTAAATATCATACCATAAACTTTGGGCCTGTGCATTTGGACTGGAATTAGCCTTTGTACATTCAATCCAATTTGCGTATAATGTTTCAAAGGTTGCAGAATTAAAGGCATTGGGAACAAGAATACTCAAAAGGTTATTTAGTGTGCTTTCACACCTGAGCATGTGTTTCGGAACCTGGGCACTCATTTATCAATGGTGTGTACGCACTGATTTGTGCATAACGAGTGCGTAAGAACAGTTTCACGCAAAGTGTGGGATCTACCACATAGAAATGTGTGTAGGTAGATATAAGCACACCTCTGAGCATGCTTGCGCATAGAATCTAGTGGTAGAATAGCGACACTACATAAAAAGCATTTAAGACAGTATGCAAATCACATTTCCTGTGTTTCCTTTAATTACGAAACACTCAATTTATCATTTTTGTAGTTTTAAACACGATGCGTAATTGGTGTCAAACCCTATAAAAGATAGCTGTGACGAATGTTGGATGCAATTATTTCCTTGGACCCAACCTACATTCAATACCCTTACGGAAATCCTCAACAAGCTGAAATAAAATGGGGCTTTTATGCTATCGCCAGATTCCCAAACATAAATGGAGCCATAGACTGCACCCACATTGCCATAAAAGCACCATCAACCAATGAATTTAATGATGTAAATAGAAAAGGGTTTAATTCTGTTAACATGCAAATCATTTGTGATGCAAATTGTTGTTAAACATCGTTGCGCAACTCATTCTATGTTTGTGAAGTTCCTCTTCTTTGCCATTATTGTGGTGAGGAAAAAAAACAATCACATGATTTTTAAAGGGAAGTGTTGTCACCATACATGGTTTATTGGAGGTGTTTCCAAATGCTAATGACTGTGAACATGAACGATTGTGGTACTTACGCACATGTGGGATTTATCAACAATGATTGCTTACTCATGTGCGTAATGCTGCGTTCACACCAAGCGCAAATAGAGCGTCAGGAGCGAGTTATTTCAATGTTAAGTCAATGGAAAGGTGCGTTGACGCGCGTCTGGAGGTCCTGCGGTGCGATTCCGCCTCATTCGCGCGTCCAGTTCACACGAAAGAAGCGAATTTGACGTTAATTGAGAGTCTTACGTTACGTGCAAGTGGAAAAATTGGAACTTTGGCATCACTCCGTGCCGCATTAACCAATCAGGAGCCTGCTTGCTGCTGTCACGTGGTAAAGTGACGTGATGAGAAACCCTGCATAATTTAAAAATAATACTATTGTGTCACAAAATGTAGTTTTAAGACTTTTTCAGGTGATAATGTAGTTGTTTAAGGCTCAAATCTGTGGTTTATTATCTATAAAGTTTATTTAAAAAATTATCTTGCGTTTTTGGAGTTGTGAGATCCAGGCGATCACCGGGCGCTCAGCGCTCATTAACTCTGGCGAGAGCAGGCCAGTCCTTCTGACGTTTGCCGCTGATTCGGATGTCTCTGTAGTGGTTAAACATGAGATAAAATTTGTCTTGTTTAGAGCTAACGGGTGATCTTTGGTGTCATAAATCTGTAATTTGTTGTTTGCCAAATCGTTTTGACTGAGGGCAAAGATATTTTTTTAGGATATTTAAATATACATGCAGTGAAGATAATGTTGGTAGTGCGTTGCCTGGACCACATTTGTGTGGCTATTAATGTTTAATATATATTTTTAATGAAAATGAAAAGAGGCAGGGTGGTGCTTTATGACATATTTCTCCTGGAGCGCCTTGAATGCACGTCTATTTCGCTTCAAATGGATTCAAAATGTTCAAGCGTCCAACTAGACGTGGTTGACGCGATTTTGACGCTCTATTCGCGTTTGGTGTGAACGCAGCATAAGAACTGTGTGCGCATGTTTGATAAATAACTTTCTAATAACATTCTAAATTTCATTCGGAGGACAAAATATAGAACCTTTTCTATGCACCGTTGATAAATGAGGGCCCTGGTGCGTTTTCTCCCTTGGTTCAGTTCGTTTAGGCATATGAGAACAGTTATGATCCGCACCAAAACAATCGCTCCAAGATCGCCTGAACAATCTCGGTCCGATTGCAAACAAACTCTGGGATGGTTCATTTGAGGTGTGAAAGCAATCCGACTCAACGGACCAAATTCATAATGGAAAATGTTCTTTATAAAAAGCAGTAGTGTCTGATTCTGTGAGTGAGCACATTAGTTATCACAGTTGAAAACCAAACGTTTTTGAAGCCTTGATTTCTGTTCTAGCTGTATTATAGCATTCGTATAGTGTTTGTGTGTGTCTTGACACAGTTAACCTCTAGACAGTATGAATGTAGTATATACTTTAACAGCGGGAATGACAGCTACATTCTGATTCATATAGTGTTTGCATGTGTCTCGACAGTTACAAATAAAGCCACAATAAGCTCATGGAGCGAACTTGTCAATCATCTTGATGGATGACACAGAGGAAACTCTGACCAATAAGAGGACAGTTGTACTCGCATGTGACTTGCGTAAACACATTTTGGTACGCTTTGAAAGGTTGCCGTGTGAAAGCGAACTGAAACAAGAAGAAAATGCAACATTGTAACAAATGAAGTCCCTGTTTCGGAAAACAAAACTTGACTAGCTTGTCAAGCTACAAGATAATTATAATGTAATCAAAAGTAGTTACATTTATGTCAAACTATTTTTAAAAAATGGGAGCTATTGCATTACATGCGCACACACACACACACACACACACACACACACACACACACACACACACACACACACACACACGTTTGTGTTTTATGGGGATTTTCCATAGACATAATGATTTTTATACTGTAAAAACTATATGCTATCCCCCTACCCCTAAATCTACCCATCACAGAAAACTTTCAACTTACATTTTAAGAAAACATCACTTATTTAAGTTGTTTTCCTCATGGGGACCAAAACATGTCCACACAAGTTCAAGGATTTTTGGATTTTACCATCTTTGTGGGAACATTTTGTCCCCATAACGTACCTGAACACACACACGCACACAGACACAGGTTAATGTAGATTGAGTATGAATCACACACATACAATGTTATCATTAGGTTAAAAATAGAAATATGAATTGAATAGTAATGACTGTTCTAGATGCCAGATATATGTGAGCGGGTTTGGATGGGCTGTTTGCACCTTATTAAAAAAGTCACTGTTGGTCAAAGTTTCTGTTTGTCTGGTACTCTGGGAACTCATTCCCCGAGCTGCTGATGCTCTTGTTTGCTCTTTGGCTATTCAGTCAACACAAACCCCTGAACACTAGAATGCATGAATAATGTCAATTCTTTTATTTTATCATCTCACTTTGAAATATTTAAACATTCACCCATTTTCCAACATATAACATAATCAAAATATGAGTTTTGTAATCCATGTCTGTCAGCTGTCGGCCATCTTTATGCTAGTCTAGTGTACAGCTAAAATTTGATCAACTTTTAAGCAGTTATAGGCTATACATTTAAAATTAGCAATATTTATCTTTCAGGAAAATATAACAAATATTTTTGATTAATCTACACCGATCAGGCATAACAATATGACAGGTGAAGTGAATAACACTGATTATCTCTTCATCAGGGCACCTGTTAGTGGGTGGAATCTATTAGGCAACAAGTGAACATTTTGTCCTCATAGTTGATGTGTTAGAAGCAGGAAAAATGGGCAAGCGTAGGATTTGAGCAAGTTTGGCCAAATTGTGACGGCTAGACGTTTCAAGGTCAAAGCATCTCCAAAACTGCAGCTCTTGTGGGGTGTTCCCGGTCTGCAGTGGTCAGTATCTATCAAAAGTGGTCCAAGGATGGAACAGTGGTGAACCGGCGACAGGGTCATGGGCAGCCAAGGCTCATTGATGCTCCAAGGCTCATTGAAGCACCAAGGCTCATTGATGCTTGTGGGGAGCGAAGGCTGTGTAGCCCGATCAAAGAGACGGGCTAGCTCAAATTGCTCAAGAAGTGAATGCTGGTTCTGATAGAAAGGTGTCAGAGTACACAGTGCATCACAGTTTGTTGTGTATGGGGCTGCATAGCTGCAGACCAGTCAGGGTGCCCATGCTGACCCCTATCCACCGCCGAAAGCGCCAACAGTGGACACGTGAGTATCAGAACTGGACCACGGAGCAATGGAAGAAGGTGGCATGATCTGATGAATCACATTTTCTTTTATATCACGTGGATGGTCGGGTGCATGTGTGTCGCTTACCTGCAGAACACATGGCACCAGGATGCACTATGGGAAGAAGGCAAGACGCCGGAGGCAGTGTGATGCTTTGGGCAATGTTCTGCTGTGAAACCTTGGGTCCTGCCATCCATGCCTCGACGGATCAGCACTAGGGATGTCCCGATACCACTTTTTCACTTCCGATACCAATGCCGCAGCTTTGGCTATTTGCCGATTCCGATATTTTTATGAACCAATACTAATAATAATAATAAAATAAATGGAAGCACTCAATTAGCCACCTAAAAGCATCTCATTCAAATGGAGAACAAATACTTCTCCAGTATATAGTCCACAATAAAAATTGATTATAAAAGACTGCCACCCTTTGAGTACTTCAGTACTTAATGCTACCAACAGGTTTAAAGTTAAAACAATTTAAACAGCAGCATTCAGCATTGTAAACAAATAAGTACAAAACCCTCACAGTGCGCTATGTGCAAATCACAGCAGTAATAACAAAAAGGCACTGAAAGACATATAAGATTCCAAATAAATAACATAACATTGACAAACAGTTTAAACCTTACCTTATTAATAATCTTTCATAGCGCATAAGTATTATAATACAGAGCGGGACTAAGCCATATGCGCATCCCGTGCGCAAGATGATGCGTTTGAAGCAACACAGATTCACAGCTCGCCGCTCCGTCCACATTGAAAAGTTCAACACAAATGGAAGATATATCGATGCGTAGTGTATCTATCTATGCTATATTTTATCGAGCCGTTTCTTTTAACAGTTGAACATTTTAGTTATCGTGCGTGAAGAACAATACAATCTCTAGTCCAGTGTTGTGATCTATCAGACACCCGTTAGAAAGTAATGTTAACACGTTTACAGCAAAACTCCAGCAAGATAAAGTCAAGTTATGCGAAACCGAGCGTTATCTACAGATCAAGCATAATAACAGGAACACTAAATCATCTTGGAGAGTGTGCCATCGTTTTGACTGTCGTAACTGAACGCGACACACAGTTTAAAGCTGAATGGAGAATGGCTGACAGACATAATTATTCACGTGAACTTGAATTTAATGACTTAAATATTCATCTGTACTTCACATTAAACTATGGAATGGCTTCAGAACACTTAATATAGTGCACAAAGTGTTGATGATGCTTTATAATGTTTTGTGTGCATTTTGTGGGGCACTGAATATTATACGCACAGTATCGGATTTGGATCGGTCCTGTCTGGTCGATACCCGATCCGGCAAATAATGGCGGATCAGAGCCGATACCGATACTGAATATCGGATCAGTGCTGACTAGGGATGTCCCGTATCGGCAGCAAAAGGCGGACCAACACAATATTAGGTCATAATGTTATGCCTGATCGCTGCATACCCACAAGTCTATCCAAATTGTAGCATTATCAACTAGCAGATCTCACAAAATAACGGCAAAGGCTAAAACCTGTTGGCTATTAAATAGAAAAAGAAAAGAAAAAGTGCGTTTTAATGCGTTCCAACTGTCTGTTTCAACTGGAAATATGCCAACACTTGAACAAGTGCGCTCATCAAGTCATTTCATGGGGTCTTTATATTTCTGAAACCGAACTTTCAAGTGTTACACAGCGAGCAGGCTAGAGTTTAACCGTATCTGCGTGTCATCGTCATTTTAATGATCACCTGTCTGCATGTCTACTCTAAAAACAATGATAGCTGCGCTGCATTACTCGTGTACCAAATGTAAAAGTACAAATTCAGAGTTGATTTATAAATAGCTAGACATCTTCCATTATTTCACAGTCCGATCTGGGCACTTGCCTCTGAAGTACAGCCAAAGTAATGGAAAGAGGGATGAAAAACAGCAATTATCAATCAAATACCATGCAACAGATTGGAGCGTTTAAAAAGACTCATTCCATACAAAGATCTGTGGCAGCATTTCAGTGCCTCTGATTAGAATCCGGGAATTGTAAATTGTGGCTAATTAGGCTGTCATAGGTTCATTAAGGGCTTCAGTGCCTCCCCTTTTCCTCACCTGCATGTATATTAAAACTCATTAGCCTCCTTGTTTGAGATTCCACTTGCATTAATTGCCACTGATGCCCCAGCTCTCACATCCCATGATTCTCTTCTCTGCAGAGTTAGAAACGCACAACTTTGAGTGTATATTCCTGCTATATTATGTTTAGAATTTGAATGGTTTGCCCCTCCTGGTGGATGTCGTAGCTATCATCTGTCTGCAAAACATAAAAATCATATTTCTCCGTAATATATTCAAAATTAGCTCTATATTCTTACAGAATCATTATTTGTAGACATTTGAATTATTATAGCAAAAAACTGTTGTAGAATATATGTTACATATTTTTATTTAATGGTATTTTATAATATTTTATTTCAACTTTTTTTAGTAATTTTGTAATTATGTTAGTTTTAGGAATTTTAGTACTTTAACTTAAAGGGTACATAACACACACAGTTTCTGCCAATCTCATGTTAATCTTGAGTACCTATAGAGTAGTATTGCATCCTTCATATCTCCGAAGAGTCTTTAGTTTTATCAGATTTATAAAAGACATATGCGCTGTACCGATTCTTTCTGAAAACAGCCAAGCTCGTGCGGCGTGCAGTGGGTGGGGCTAAAGAGTCAGGAACACACACACACACATTTACATTTATGCATTTGGCAGATGCTTTTATCCAAAGCGACTTACAACTTGGGGGTACATGAAGCGATAGGTCATGAAGAGTCGAGAAGCGCAATAAGAGCCTGAAATCCTGAGACCGTGTACATTGCTCAGTGTAGCACAGGCTAGAGTAGGGAGGGAAGAAGGAAGAGAAAGAGGAAAGGAAAGTGTTTTTTATTATTATTTATTTTTATGACATTAAGTGCTCATGGAAGAGCTGAGTTTTAAGTTGACTTTTGAATGATGTCAATGATTCTGCATTTCGGATGGTGTTTCGGAAGATCGGAAGATCGTTCCACCAGCTGGGAATGTTGAATGAAAATGTTCTGGAAAGGGATTTTTTCCCCCTCTGTGATGGTACCACAAGCCGTCGTTCCTTTGCTGAGCGAAGGCTTCTGGTGGGGTTGTGGATTTGTAGAATGGAGTCAAAGTAAGCAGGAGCAGAGCGCGCACACACTCACACACACACACACACACACACACACACACACACACACACACACACACACACACACACACACACACACACACACACACACACACACACACACACACACACAGTACCATCGCAAGGGCTGTGCCAAGTGTGCGACCGCACAGGGCCTCGCGCCTCTAGAGGGCCTCGTGCCTGGCCTGCATTTTATGAAGTTTATGTCTATTTTTTATTACAGTTTTTCCACCCAACATCGATAATAAATACAATTCCTACTGTCTCTCAATAATGCATAATCAAGGCCACGTGAAAAAAAATCAGCAAATTATTATTGTTATTTTTCAAATTTCGATATGACGTTCTGCGTGGTGGCGCCACTGTGAGCCGCTCACTCTGAGGAAAAAATGGCGGGTGCTGCACGAGAGCGTGACCGATTTCGTAAACACGAGTCGGGTGGTGAGAAAAGGAAAATAATTAAAAAGAAAGAAGAATTTCAGAAGTCACTGAGAGGATCGCTGGATAAATTTGTCAATGCCAATATTGCGACTACAAGCAGCACAACCAACACAATCACGGAGACTAATCGGGCTGCCGGGTCGCAACAACAAGATGAAGTTCAAGGTGAGGCATAAATATAACAAGTGGTCGTGGACTAAAACTATATATATATAATCCGGCGTATGGGGTGAGCGATGTGACGGTAGACACGACGTAGGTAACGTTTTTGGACTAACGTTAATATGTCTCTATTGCAGTTACGCTCATATGACGTGTCGGGCTGTGCTGCGCGGTCACGAAAGCTTGACGTTTTCATGCGTTTTTTAGCATTGTAGTTTAAACACAGGTGATGTTAAAGCGTTAAAGCACAGTAAGCAGAGACAGCCAACTCTGCGCGCTGTCAGAGAGACTGTTTCTGAGAGCTGAGAGACGAGCTCCCGTTTTAGTGTTGAATGAGTAAATCTGTTTGTTAGAATGATTAAAAAGTTTTAGTCTAGTCTGCTTCATCCTTCTAACAGCGCTCGTCAGTGACAGAATGAGTGAGGTGGCCAATCAAATCAAAGAAGGCGGGTCTTGCTGTCAGTCATAACCACAACAGCGAGAGTTCGTGGAGAGATGCTTGTACTGTACAGCTGAGCTGACAACTGTTTTACGATAGAAATGTTCAGCGACCAACAGTAATAGACTATCTAGTGATGCAAACTACTCAACTTTCTATGAAATTTAGCCGTCTTGAAATGAAATTATGCGTTATAAGTCATGTAAATCATAAATTAATGTGACAAGAAACGTTTGCGTTTTCACTATTAGACGAATAAGAGTGAATGTTTCTTCATACCGTTCATATTTAGGCTAGTTATTCCCTTAGATCGCTTTTAATCCTTTAATTGCTTTATTATTATTGTTGTTGTTGTTCTTAGGTTATCATTATGCAGTAGATCTTACAATTGTTATGAGCGTGTGAGTAACTGTGCATGCTGCATGTCAGTGAGCACAATAGCCCATCACACACGTCAAGATTGTATAGAGTTTTACTCAGTCCATTTTAAATTCTAATTGCAGCATCTGAAATAGGTCAAACCACTTTTGATCAGATATGCGAAAGTTCGGTTCGTTACTATAGCAATACCCGGCCGCATACACGCACGCAAATCAATATAGAGGGCCTCGCATGTCAACTTCGTACAGGGCCTCACACCCCCCTTGTGACGGCCCTGCACACACAACATCATCTATTATCATTATACATCTCATGATAGTGGCTAGTGAAGGGTTAGGGATTGTATTCTTGTAGTTGTATTTTTCTTCTGCTCTGGAGTAATTAGTCCAATGGTATCACGGCATAGGTGATTGTCTCAAAACAACCTGGTATTAGAACTGAATGCCCATGAGCAAAGATTGGAGATTTCAAATCACATACTTCTGCACCATCCAAGCAACTACCATTGAGATGAAATGCGAATGCTAATTGATAGCTTTCATCAGGTACTATAGACCTTGTTGGTCTCTTCCAGCCCCGGTCTCTGTCTTTCCCTGCCTCACCTCCTGAATCCCCCCACCCTTTCTCACTCTCTACAACATCAGTGTGGTTTGACAAGGATGAAACGCTTGTCTGTCCTGTCAGGATTTGAGCTAAACTTAATGATCCAAAGCGAACATCTAATCCACTGTGCTGTGGAGTGGTACATGTGACAAATGCACCCGGTGGAGAAGACGAGCAGTGCCACAACTCACGCCATGCGCCTGATCCCTGCCCATGTCTCTCCAACGCTAATGGCATTACACTGCCTGCTCCTTTAGCAGCGTTCATCCTTTGCCATTTATCTTTGCGTGATGCATGATGTATGTTAGTTTGCCTATTAATACTAAATGCCAGCTTGTCACGCACTTCAGGGAGAAAAGTTGACTTTCGAACTTTAAATAAGAAGTATTTTTCATTTATTTATTTTTTCATCTTGAGCAAGACATTTTTTTTCAACTACTGGGAATTGAATTTCTTTGACGGAATTACCCAGAGTACCCATAATGCTATCAAATTTCAAGGAGGCTAGTGCATACAGCTTCCCTAAAGAATGCAGGTTGTGGGGCAGCACAACAATGGTTAAACGTGCACTAATATTAACAAATAGAACTAGGTTGAACTGGTTACTGCAGTCAAAATATATATATATTTTTTTTTACAGTTTTTTTTTTACAGTTTAGTGTTTTTCCTTGCCCCTCAGACTCGACCCTCGCGTTGGTTGCCTTAATTGACAATGGAAATTATATGTCGTACAGCTAATCTATACGTTGGCAATGTTTTTATTGCAGAGGTCAGGTAGAATTTGCGATCTCTGACCAGTTTGTTTGCTGGCTTCCATCTTTGTGTTTATCGCCCACTGGCAACCCGTGGTGGCAAATAGGGCAGTAGCGATACACTAATCTCACGATACGATACGATACACGATATTCAGCTAACGATACGATTGGTTATAATTCGATACACTTGCATCATTTTCTGAAAGATTTAAAGGGGACAGAGTGATTTTGGTTGCATCTTGTGAGTGTTTAATTTACTTGGATTGAATTAACTGAACTGAAAACTAAAATCATCAATTACACAATATATGTCTCTGACTGGACAGAGAGTCTACAGCTTGCAAATACTGGACAAAATTAATCAAAGATGTGTTAAGAAAATTAGTTCCATTTATTGAAACTGATCTTTTATTTTGACGGGTTGCCGTTAATACCAGTGTCTGTGTTCATGATATGACAGTCTCATTCAGCTCCCTAGTTCAGTCAGGGCACTGATCAGGGAGTCAGCCCATTGACTTATGACCTAATCAGTGCCCTGACTACTGAACCAGGGAGCTGATTGAGACGCACCCAGTTTTCTCAAATGAAACATAGACCCGCGGGCAACTCATGTGGTCCTTGCGGCAACTCATGTTGTTGACCCCTGAGTCTAAGTCATTGCTTTCCTTCTTCTTTTTAAACCCAAAGTGCTCCCACATATCTGCTTTTAAGCATGAAGGTGCTGGATTTATATTCGCCGCCATTTTCTTGAATCTCCTCGCTCTGACTCCGTAAACAAGAAGAGGTAGACGTGGCGTCTGTGTAAAGTTAGTAGTACGGGTAACTTGCTCTACAGCGACACTAGCGGCTGGCTGACCAAATCGCTCTTCCTGCAATGTGAATGGGGGTAAACACAGGGATTTGAATGGGACTTATGTATCGATACTCGCAGCTTAAAAATCGATACTTTCTTGGGAAAAAAAATATTGATTTATATCGCAGAATCGATAAAATTGCTCAGCCTTAGTGGCAAAATACCATTGGGTGAATTGGCAGTGGGCGGCATCACACAGTCCAAAAACAAAAACAGATATTCTTACACGGAATGCATTTCAAAGTAGAATATCTGGTTGTAGCATTGTTTTTTCAGAGAAACAAGTATTTGAACTTAGCATGTTTCCTACATTCCTGCATTTCATTTCATGCTTTAGTACAGTCCAAAAAATGACATAGAGTGCCTTTAAACTGATAATCGCAAGTATTGCAGCGATTGTTGTCATTTGAGAAATTTATTTTTACATTTCATTCTAATTATTGCACTTTTACATAAGCATACATCAAGAGAATGTCTACTCATATGTGGGTTTATTTTACCTCATCCAGTTACCTGACACTGCATGAAAAGTGGGATTTTCGACCCCGTAAACGCCTGTAGACTCCCGGAAATCTCCCTATTTTTCGGCAGTTTTCGACAATTTACAGGCAGCGAACGTCACGTTCGTCTGTGCCACAAATTGTCGTAAACGAACCATGACGTAGGTGGAGCCTCCCGCGGAGAGACCGCGGAGGTGCGACTGATTTTTCATATTTATCATGTACATTATATACACACTCTTCATCATGAAAACTGGAATAACCTTAAGAATCTTCTCTCAAAATCTTTAGTAGACATGCCCCTTATTGCTGTTTGGCTATAAGTTTGTTTTGGTACTCGGCCCGAGGCACTTTTCTAAAGCAGTTTTGAAATACCACTTACCCCACCTTTAAGTGACTTTGAACGTGGCATGTTGTTATTGTCAGATGGGCTGGTCTGAGTATTTCCGAAACTGCTGATCTTCTGAGATTTTCATACGCAATCATCTCTAGGGTCTGAAAAAGAGAAAATATCCAGCACCTTGTTGAATCTATGCCATGAAGAATGAAGGCAGTTCTGAAGGCAAAAGGGGGTCCAACCCGCACAGTGTACCTAATAAAGTGACCTAATAAAGTTTTGATGAAAACAGAGCTGCCGTTGCACTTATAGTACTTTTTTTTCCGTTATTTCTCTTTCTCCCTCTCCCTTTCTGTCTGCTTAACCCTACAATATGTGTTCAGATGTGATTTAATAAGTAGAGAGATCCCACAGGAGGCCTCGCATTGAGTTTTCCTGTGGGTCTTTTCTGTGTGTATGACTCTGCAGTGGCAGGGGTGCTTCCCTGGCCCAGATTAATTACCCCCCTCTAATTGGTTTAGTGTCTCACAGCTGGGCCATGCAGGCAGCACGCTGATACATCCAGTTAAATGACGCCCATCCGTCATCTCTGGCTATTAGAGCTGGGAACTGGGACCCAAGCGGTCTGTTTTCCTCCTGGAGTGAGTTTGTTTGTGTGTGTGTTTAAGACAGAGGGACAGAAAGAGAGTGTGGCAGTCATAAACACTTGTACGTTTGTCTTTTCCCCACACCAGATAATTTGATCTCTTGATGTGCTGTCTGCCAGAGCAGTATAACTTATGGATTGATGGATGTTTGTATGCGTGTGTATAGATTGAGGGAGTTTATCAGAGAGCAAAAAAGATCTAGATGGTACATGTAGTATTTGATTACAGTTGTCTTCGTACATCAATTTATTTATACCTGTTTCAGTGACAAATATAACAGTTTCACATGGTTTTGAAAAACTTGTTTACCATTTTCAAGGAAAGCTAGAATTAATGACTCTAAAAATGTAATGTGGCGTGACCATTCGTAAAAAAAAAATCATATTTTCTTATACCTTCAAATGAATACACATATCTGAGTGTACTCATCTTAATCATTATTTTCAAAAAAGTTTTAGAATATTTTTTTTACCTTAACATTTTTTATGAAATGATTATTAGGGGCCAAGCACTGAAGGTGCCTATTGTATCCGTTGGCCTTCTTCTTCTTCTTCCCATTCATCTTCTTCTTCTTCTTCTTCTGCCTATAGAACCTCTTGCGGGAAAGTTATGAAATTCGGCACACAGATAGAGGACAGTCTGAACTGTCACCATATCAAATGTGGAGTCTCTAACATAATCCCTCTAGCGCCACCAACTGTCTAGATTTACACTCACGTTTATGTTAATAACTTTTTAACCGTAAGGGCTAGAAACCATTTTTTACCTCTGATTACTGGCGATTGCACCCTATGCTATAATTTTTCTGCAATTTAGAATTTTTCCAAAAATATTTACACTTTTTTCGAACTCCTCCAAGGCTGTTGCTCCGATTTTCACCAAAATTGAACCAGATCATCTTCAGACCATGCTGACAAGTTATGGAATTCAAGTTGATTTGTCAAACCATTCTCGAATAACGCGCAAACGAATTTGACGAAGAGCATGCCAAAATGAACGTGAGGCTGTATCTCTCCGCAATGTTTTCACGTATTCTGATTCTCGTTGGTATGTGTTATGACAACCATAACCTAAAGGCCTGTACACACCGGGACGAATATCGCACGCGCTTATCGCCAGCGTTTTTTCGTGACGTTTTTCGGCGCGTCTTGAGTGTTCACACCCAAGCGATTTCCACTGGCGTTGCGCCGAGTGAACGTGCACATTCAGTAGATGCGCTCCCGGTACACAAGGTGGTGCTGCGGCACTTTACGCTTCTGACACTCGCTTGTCACACAGAAGAAGAGGAGAGACAGTATTTACGTGCTTGCCAAAACCACAGATATATTATGTCTATGGCAAAACCATTCACACACTTTTTGCTCACTGGCAAGCAGCATTAGCAGCCTATCTTCTTCTTTGTCTACTTACTACTTCTTCGTCGTATCAGTGTGTGCTCGGCAAGACCGATTTTGTGCTTGAGCGCCACCAAGTCGTGTTTTACTGTCACTTCAGCAGCTCCAGGCACGTGAACAAAAGCGCGGATCTCATTGGTCGGACAGTTTTTTACGCGCCGCGTCAAAATAAAAAAACGAACCCGAGGCGTTTTTTTTTAATGACGCTTTTACGCCTGGCGTTTTACGCGTCGGTGTGCACACTCACATTGGCGCCCATTGTTTAGTCACGAGGCGTTAAACGTCGGCGATAAACGCGCGCGAAAATCGTCCCGGTGTGAACAGGCCTTAAGGGTACCTGTACAGTTTTGGCGCAGTACCACCTAGTGGTCAGGAGATATGAAAAATGTCTCTTTTTGCTCATATTTTCTCATGGATTAGTGCAGCATGCCGAGTCGAACAATACCTAATTTCCCCATATTGGCCATTTTGAGCATCGGCCATTTTGAATTTTGTCATAAAATGCTATATTTTATGAACACATTGGCGTTTCGTTATGAAACTCGATATGTGTCTTTGTCACCATGCCCTGACAGTACTCAAAAAAGTGGACAAAAGTTGTAATGAAATTTCCAAAAATGCTAATAACTTTTCGTTAAATTAGCCTATAATGAAACTCTTAATAGATACCTTGGGTCCTGCTGAGAACCAATTTTGCCATAGTAAGCCAAACTTCCTGTCTGCCATTTTGACTTTTTCAAACTCCTCCTAGACCATTTGTTTGATTTTCAACAAATTCAAGTCAGATCATCTTCAGACGACGGTGGCCCAGTAGTGCACAACACAAAGAAATTTAAAAAGCATAAGTTCACAACAAAATAAATCCACAACACAACGAAATCAAGCCACAACACAACGAAAAAGTCGCAACACAAAGAAATAAAGCCACAAAACAACGGAATCAAGCCACAACACAACAAAAAAGCCACACAACACAACGAAAGCAAGCCACAACACAACAAAACGAAATAGCCAGAACACAACGGAAATGTTCCAGACCACTAGGAGACTCTCGGAGTGCAGTAAAGTTAAATGTTTATAAATGTTTTTAAATGTTAAAAGTAATTTTAATTCATACAAATTATACGTTTCAACCACTTGGTGGAATTGGCAGACGTTCCCTTAGCGTTGTGGTATCGGGTCAAAGCATTCTCGAGTATAAATATGCAGCTATAATGTATGTAGGTGATTTTTAATTCATATTTAATGTCGATAAACAATGGTTAGCCTACATACTGTTAAAACGAATTGTGGTATTGATATCTTTGTAAGATTGCCGATTCTATAGAACAGTGACAACTTAGAACAGTGACAACTACCGCACTCCGAGTGCCCCTGAGTGGTTGGGAGCATTTCCGTTGTGTTGTGGCTTGATTTCGTTGTGTTGTGTCTTGTTTCCGTTGTGTTGTGGCTTGATTTATTTGTGTTGTGGCTTTTTCGTTGTGTTGTGGCTTGTTTTCGTTGTGTTGTGAACTTACTGGGCCACCGTATCAGACTGTGCCAACAACAAGTTATGGATTTTGTGTCGATAGACAAAACCGTTTTCGTATACTGCAGCAACAAATTTTAGGCATGATGCCAAAATGACAATGCTTTGGCATATAGACATCAAAATTTGCATGTGTCATTATCACCTCACTCTGACCACAACACATTAATTTGGTCACAGCGCCACCTATTGGTCGAAAGTGAAAATTCATTAAATCAAATTACTAGTGACTGTATTTATGATTTTTCAGCAATTTTGCCTAAGATTTTTTTAAGAGATTTATTTACCTGACACAGTCAAGACGTTCTGTAGGGGTCCCCTTATGATATAATTTCCGTTTTTTTCTCTCATTCATGTTGGGTGGACAAAATGATTTTGATTTGGTGGACAGTGAAGTGATTTAGTTTTTTTCTGTAAAAAATAAGACTATGCCAACCTAAAGGGGTCTTTTCAAGAATTCACCTTATATAATTATACAAATTTGAATTCAGAAATTCTAATGTTTTTGCATCATCGCAGAAACAAATAAATGCATACAGGTTTGGGACCACATGATGGTGAGTAAATGATGAAAAAAATTATTATTCCTTTAAGAATGGGCAAAGGCGCAAGCTTATAATATCCAAACTTCACCCACAGCCTTCACAGAAACGAATCAGGTGAATGGAAAGACTGCCTGGCAGATGATGTAATAAAGTTGAAATGTTGATTAAGCGCACAGATATTGTGCTGGTGTGAAGTTACGGAGCCAAATGCATAAATATAAGTGGGGGAATTGAATTGTGACAGACCTGATTCGAACGGATGTCATGTCAAATAAAACAAGTGAAGCGCATTATTAGGTGAGGAAATCTCCCCGTATCCCCCTGCTCTTGTGTCTGGAATAAAGGCCAAGAGATTGGACTGTGAAAAGACCGTAGAACTGCTTATTAACTTGCAAATGCTCTATACAGTCCCATAGTGTAACAACTTATTAAAGTGCAAATATATGATGCGCCCACATAGACTAATTTCCAGAGTGCGATGGAGTATTATAGCGCTCTCTGTGTCTCTTGCTTCTTTCCTTTCCTCTTTATTCTCTTTGTCTTTCATTCCCTATCTACCCCCTTCCCTCTATCTAATCAATCTCGTTAAACACACATTTCTAAATGACAAAGATTTGTAATGCTTAAAAATTCACTTTTTCAATGTCACTGACATCATGCATATTTATTCTAAGTGCATGTTTGCACGCCAGTGTTCAGAAGATACTTCTCTTAGAATATGAATCATAAAAATGCAAATAAAAGGTTTTTGTTGCTATCATTATCACTTCGGCGACCCTCTGGTGGTCTAATCAATTATGCAGACAGAACGTAACCCCCGGGCACAGACCCCGACACCAGCAGCACAAACTTCCAAGTCACCAGGCGCTTTGTCTAATGACAGAAATTTCGCAACATGAAGACGAGGCCCATCAGCATCTCAACAACATTGTGGTTCCACATCATTAATTTCCAGGGTCCTCTGTAGTGGGAGAAAACATAATCAAATTAATTAGGATGCTGAAAACGAACACGAGAAATTAATAATATAAAATAAAATGAAATAAAGGAGAGGGAGGGAGGGAAAAAAAAGTGAATTTGTGCTAATGGGCGTGAAACAAACGATGCCATCATTTTTAAAGGGAAAGAAAGCCTAACTGTGTTGTTGGCAATTTCAGATTCAATTATAATGCAGGGACCTCAGCTCTACCTTTTCAAATGAGGTTTAGATGAAAAAAAATTTAATTAGAAATTATAACCCTTGAGGAACTTGCAGACTGCAAAAATTGTCCCTGCTTTCCTCTAGATAGACACAGCGTGATTTGTATGTTTGTGTAAGCGATGCTCATGTGCAAGTTAATGTTGCCTTTAGGTGCACCTGGTGAACTCCAACTTCCGATTTGGGTCCCGATACTAACCCTTGTTTCCGTCTGAAATTGTATTTTTCCCTGAACACATTGTATGTTAACTGAACCCCATGACGTCTGTAATACCTGTGCTGTGTCCTAATACGCCTATTATACTATGCCCTAGGGGTTTGAAGAAAAAGTACATACTATAGCAGAAGAGTAGGCAAGTTTTGGGACATACTACCACCACGTAATTGTCTTTAACGGACTGCTCTGTCACATAGTTACATGCATCCTGTCATCTTGTCACATTTAATGTCCCCATAGGCTATTGTACACACGCTGCACATTTTAGTTAATTTTATTTTATTTGAGAACTAAAAGGTAGCACGTAGATCTGCCAGTTGTGGGTCTTTCATGCATAATGATGCATTTAAACGTTACTGGCTGGACATATTTGTATTACAATTCTGTTGTTGTAGAAGAAATAAATATTTTTCCTCAGGTTAGATATTGATTATTACTCAAGGTGACCCTTGAGCAAGGCACCAAACCCCCAATTTCTCCCCGGGCGCCGCAGCAATACGGCTGCCCACTGCTTCGGGGGTGTGTTCACTACTGTGTGTGTGCACTTGGATGGGTTAAATGCAGAGCACAAATTCCAAGTATGGGTCACCACGTCACTTCACTTCACTTATTTAAACCCCCCCTACCATATGCCACGTAAATTTAGAATACGTTTTAGAACGAAAGTTGTTGTTGAATCATGATTTGTGCGTGAAATCTGCAGAAAATTATGAATCAACAATAACTTACAAACTACATTTTTCCATAAATTTAGAATACAAATCCATGCGTATGCACAATTAGTGAATGAGACTCGAAGTGCTCACTAACACAGATTTAGACAGATTTGTGAACAATATTTGAGAGAAATAGGCCTTTTGTGTACATAGAAAAAGTCTTAGATCTTTGAGTTTAGCTCATGAAAAATGGGGGCAAAAAAAGTGTTGCGTTTATAATTTTGTTCAGTATAGTTTAAAGCCATTTGGCTTTTAACAACACTAATATGCAAATCAGGAGAAACGTTTAGCCGATCTAGTCAGAATACTTTTGAACCAACAATTCACCATCATTTATCATGGGTTTACTGTGGTAACACTAACTGTAACTGTGGTATTTTGTCAGAAATGTAGGTTAAAGGATTAGTTCACTTTTAAATAAACTTTTGCTGATCATTTACTCACCCCCATGTCATCCAAGATGTCCATGTCTTTCTTTCTTCAGTCAAAAAGAAATGAAGGTTTTTGATGAAAACATTCCAGGATTTTTCTCCGTATAATGGACTTCAATGGGCTCCGAACGGTTCAAGGTCCAACCAGTACAGCTTCAAAGGGCTTTAAACGATATCAAACGATACCAGACGATGAATAAGGGTTTTATATAGCGAAACGATCAGTTTCTGCGAGAAACCGAGCAGTATTTATGCTATTATTTTACCTCTTATCAGACGAACGCGATCATCTCTGAGCTCCGCCATAACTTCCGCTAAGTGAGGTCAAAATACGAGCGTGGTCATAGATGTATACGTTGATGCCTCATTATCAACGTATACATCTATGCACAGATTCATTGTCCCTTATTCCCTTATTCATCGTCTGGTATCGTTTGGTATTGTTTAAAGCCCTTTGAAGCTGTACTGATTGGACCTTGAACCGTTTGGAGCCCATTGAAGTCCATTATATGGAGAAAGATCCTGGAATGTTTTCATCAAAAACCTTAAGTTCTTTTTGACTGAAGAAAGAAAGACATGGACATCTTGGATGACATGGGGGTGAGTAAATTATCAGCAAAAGTTTATTTAAAAGTGAACTAATCCTTTAATATCTCATTTTATTTAGGTATTAAATGAGTAATACATTTGTTTTTGTCATAAACGTGCAGTTTTGTGCATTTGTATTTATATTGAATGTGTTTATAGACTAAATACCGATAAAGCCATTCCAGATATAAAAACAATATTTTTTACTTTTTACCGGGTAGTGAGGTGCCATGTGTGGTTTTACCTGTGGTGATCTAAATAGAGTATTCATTATTTTAAATAATGAACCCATCTTGAGTGTTTGCTGACAAAAAGCAATTTTTTTCCATCTGACCACAGAACCAGGTCCCGTCTGAAGTTCCAGTAGTTTCTTTTTAAACGTTCCGTGGTCCGATGAAAGAAGAAAAAAAATTTTTTTTCAGCAAACACTCAAGATGGGTTTGGTGCACACAGGGATAAAAAAGTACCCCATGTGTAAAATGAAATAATCTGCTGTATCTTTAATGTTGTGGGCCTATCTTTCTTCCATAGATCCTGGACATTTTGTTCAGATACATGGTATCATGGATTCTAGCAAATACCAACAGATAAAAACAGACTGTCCCCAGCTAGAAATCTTATAATGGGCCAAGGTTGGATCTTCCAACAGGACAGTGATCCAAAACAAACATCAAAATCAACACATAAATGTGTCACTGAGTACAAAACCAAGTTTCTGCCATGGCCATCCCAGTCCCTGACCTTAACACTATAGAAGATGAGTGGTGTGAACTGACGAGAAGAAGCTCCAACATGGATCTGGGAATCTGAAGGATCTGGAGAGATTCTGTATGGAGGAATGGTCTCTGATCTCTTGTCAGGTGTTCTCCAAACTCATCAGGCATTATAGAAGAAGACTCAGAGCTGTTATCTTGACAAAAAGAGGTTGCAAAAAGTATTGAATAAAAGGGTATGATTAATTGTGAGCAATGTGTATTAGACATATTAGGAAATAAAAACTTTTATTTCCTAATAAGATGCTCCCCCATTTAAAATTCTTATTCTCCAATGAAAGATTTGAATTTTATAAATATTTAAACAAAAGATCAAAAGGATTAACAACGCAGATTTATTTTCACAGCCTTCTTTGGTCATATTTACCAAGGGTATGAATAATTTCGGGCTTGACTGTATATATATATATATATATATATATATATATATATATATAAATATATATAATATATATATATATATATATATATATATATATATATATATATATATATATATATATATATATATATATATATATATATATATATATTAGTAGAAAAGGAACTGGCCCCCAGGTGTGTCCATAACGTCGAATCTGGTCCCCTTTTTAAAAAGTGTGGACACCCCAGGTCTAGAACTACAATAACCAAGTTTACACACCGCACACAACACCTCTGCACTTACTCCCGGTTTCTATCGACATGGGGACAGGACTGTTGTCAGTCAATAAAGGGGAAAACAAAGTAACACTAGTTACTTGAAAAAAGTAATCAGATTACATAACTCGTGTTACTTGTAATGCGTTTCCCAACACTGCTTGGGACCTTTACATTCAATACTGTTTCTTTCCTGACAGTTTTTTTTTTTACAGATATCATCTCAAAGATTTATTTGGGGATCTGAGAAGCCCAGCTTGTCAAAACTGGTGCCCGTGGGGAACGGATAGCTCATCTCTAGTATGTGCTCGCAGCTGAAAGCAGTCAACAAGGTCTGCTGTAGCTGAGCCAATTTTTTTCAAAGCGTTCCGCTGATGTGGTTGGTATCGTCCTCGGGCTGGATGGGTTCACTCTGAGCGACGGGGGAGGGGAAGGTTAGTCTGTCTTACCTGAGGATAGGGAGACCTTTCTGTAATCTACTCGGGGAGAAAATTATGGAGCTCAATTTAAAGACCCCATGAAATTAACACCCCTAGCTCTCTTTTTTGCTGCGAAGAGTGAATCTTTTGGTAGAATAGCTTGCCTCTTTGAAACTTCCAGAGTGAAAGAGGTTTTGACTTTTTTTGGCTTTACTTTAAAAGTCCATTCAGATGTCGTTCATATATTTGCTCATGAGATGATCTGGTTGTATAAACTCTCTTGTGTTATGAAATACTATAACATAAAGCTTATTTGTTAAAGTCATGAAATCATACCATAATATCTTACTTGTATACACTGAAGCAAGCTTGGGTTGCTTGGTATCTTGGGTTAGTTGGTATCAGGGCAGTGGACCCGATTTGCTTTTTCAGGTTTTGCTCCTCAAAATTGGATTCTCAAATAATTTCTACATTGAAATCTACATTCTGCATTCTGCAGCAGCTTAAACTAGATGAGCTCTTTTCTGGTGCCACCATATTGTAGTATTTTTTGTTGTTGCGTTAGGTCCTTACACAGCTCTTGGAGTCATAGTAGTGTCATGACTGCCATGTAAAGACGATGCCTTTAGTAATATTTAATATTATTAAATGTGTACTGATTGGGACTTGGACCCACCCAGTTGTGCATCTGGTTGTCACACTGATTGTAAGGAGCATCTGAAAAATATGTAATTGATAATCACTGAGCAAAATTATTCTCATTAAGAACATATTTCATCTTTACTCCACCCATTTAATGATTATTTAATGATTAATCTGCATAACTATTATTATTATTATTATTATTATTAAATAACAAATAATTAGGCATAACTAATGCATTTTTCAGTTTTTGCTGGTGTAATATGTTGTTGTTATGGTTCATTCTGTCCATGAATTAGGATGAATATATGGCACGCAAGTTTTCTGTTTTTCTGATTGTAGTTCTGTCATGCCTACAGATTTGGTTTGAGTGCAATTTACTCACAAGTGATTTTAAGTGATTAATAGATTTTTGAATTCAAATGTATTTAAATTTGACACATTTTGAGTTAGTTTGACGGGCTTGTTTGAAGTGGTTTAAAAAGTCTTGATGTTTGAAGATTTCAATGGCCTTATAGACAGAAATATTTATGTAAGAATGTCATTTTTTTTCTCAGAAAGCCATAATCTGTTGACTGTTGAGAAATAGCATAGCATACTAGCCTGGATGCCAGCCGAACTTAACCCTGCCCACAGCATTTGAGGTTGGGAAGTTCGGTCTGGTCTTGATCTGTTGTGGAGCAACTATGCTCGAACCAGAGCTGTTCGGACCAATTAAATTGTTTGGGCGGGCTTTATAAGATGATGGACAGTAACGTAATCATGCACATCACCAAAGAGCGCTTGGGTTGAATTCGTTCTAATCCTAAACGGAGAACTTGTTCGTATATGTATAGGCAATCAAAACTTCAAGACTTAAAGCTCTCATAAATTCTTAAAATATTTATATGGAGTAACAAGGAATGCCCAATTAGCATAACAATGAAATCATTAACAAGCACTCAGTTCGTCTGATTATTTAATTAGGGCCGGAGGAAATGTGGATGGGAGTTAAACAAAGAAACCTGTTAGTCTCTCCCTCACGACTGTTTTGTCAAAATAGTGCGCTTGTGCCGTACCAATCAAGGGTTCATCACATCGTGGGTTAAGATGGTGGCACGTGTACCCCGGCAGAGGCCAGATGACTCATTATCCACACCGCTGTAAATTACGACCATTCTGGACAGAATATCAATTATGCACTTTTTAAAACAGTCACTGGATTAAAGGGCACTCACAGCAATCAGGCCAGCTGATTAGGTTTTCATATTGTGGATGAAAGACTCACTGTCATTCGGAGATGAGGCTCTTTTGTCAGTCTGACACGGCATATGCTGCCAAGTTCGTCCTCATTTGTCTTCCTGCTTTAAAAAAAAATACAAAGCATCATTTTTGTAGGTCTAAAAATAACTGGAGGCTCTGTTTGGCATCTCATGGGAACATTTGTATGCTGATCAAGTTGGTGATGGCTTGTTTAAATTTGATATGCATGGCAGATCTTATGAGCGGACCCCCCCAAAGATGATGGCAAGTCATAAAACGTAATGTTCGGTTTACGACATGGCTAATTAAAAAAAAAAAAGAAGTGATCTTGGATTAACATGCCCGGCTTAGGATCACCTTGTTTTGCATAATATAAGACAGGAATTTTATTTATCTGTGCTTTTTCAGAAAGCACAGTAAATACTACTAAGTTTGGCATCTGTAAATATTTTTAAATGTTTCTTACAAGGCTGCATTTATTCAATCAAAAACACAGTTAAAAACTGTAATATTGTGAAATATTACTACAATTTAAAATATATATATTTTTTATGTTAATATGCTTTAAAATGTCATTTATTCCTGTTGTGAAAAAACTGAATTTTCAGCATCATTACTCCGCAGTCTTCAGTGTCACACAATCCTTCAGAAATCAGTCTAATATGCTGATTTGGGGCTCAAAAAGCATCTTATTATTCATACTTTCATTTTGAAATAATTTTTGATCATTTAAAGGTTTTTAGAATATTCCCTTTTATGCAATGTGTAATGTAGCTATCTGTGAATGTAAACAATCTGCAAAGTTTTGAAGCCGAAAGTGCATTAAAAATAAAGTTATTGTCTCTCAAAAGAACGAATCGACAATAATTCAAATCCCACTTCCATTATGGCTACATGTCACTGGGTAACACATTTGCCAAATAGTAGGGAGGTTAAGCCCAAAAAATAGGCCTTTGACTTCAAGTCATGATGCAAAGGTCGCCTTTGGTATGGAAGTACCTTAGGGTCATACAAATACATTTATCCTAAGACACAAGTGAGATCACACTTTGTAAGTTCAGAAAAAGACCCAAATATATCCTATTCATACGCCTATTCATTATTTTTCTCACATGAATAGGGAAAAAAAATGTAACCTTTAGATATCACCATGAAAATTACTGAATTGATTACTTATATCAAGACAAACAAAAAATGTATTCCAAGTTTGTTTTTCAATTGTTTGTTAACATGGACAAACGGTGCATAATCTAATTACAGATGTGCTAATTTGCATAAATACCACAACAGATCTAAACATTGGGTACAGCATTTTTAAAACATTCAGAGATTCAGTCAGTCATTAATTCAAGGTCCACTCAACTATCAACTCTCAACTTTCAACTGTCACTAAGCTGTCCCTCAGGTAAGAAAAAAATCCTTTTGTTTTTCCTACATAGATTATTCATTAATATACATTAATAAAACGTACCTGGTGATCAACTACAATTTATTGGGAACATCTGGATGTGTGTTGAGCTGTTGTACGACTATTTTTGTTGAAACGATGTCAAGTTTAGGATTGGCGAATAGTTTCATTAGATAGCTAACACGGCTAGCAGCAGCAAATAACTTGTTAGCTGTCTTAAGATATGGATACATGGATTGTTGTAGTCATTACACTGCCATGTAGGCTATGTAATTCAAGTTATTAATCTCAAGTAAGGGATAATGTATAGCTAGGCGGTTGTTATAGCGAATAACAACTAGAGGTCGACCGATAGTGGATTTTACCGATACCGATAACTAGATTGGACCGCACTTGCCGATAACCAATTCATCGACCGATAGTTTTTTAAATGGATACTGGATAAAAAAACATAACGTTAGCCTCATAGCATAATTGCCCAGATCATATTTCAATGTTTTTGGACTTAGGCAATTATGCTATGAGGCTAACGATAAGTAAAACAGTGCTGAACTTTATAACAATAAATAAAAAAACAGTACTGATCCATGAAAATGTGCTAAATTAAAAACATATAAATATGAATATTAAAATGAGAAGTTCTAACAGAACAAATTCTTCAGAAAATAATTTAAACATTAAAATATTACAGGTCAAATTTGTTTCTTTACCTATAACCTAGAAACATGCGTACATTTCATAGGTAACATTATGCAAGTCCCTATGCAACAAGGATGTATTAGCTTACATGAACTATAAGCATTATGCAACATTGAATATTGTATGTATTAATATGAGCAATACAATTGTACCTTGATCATTCATGTTAGTTCATAGTGCATTAACCAAGGTTAACAGATAAAAATTCAAACTCAATTTAATTTTGAAATTAACATATTAACAATGAACAATACTTCCACAGCATTTATTACCTTAGTTAATGTTACCAATGTTACCATTATATATCCAAACAGTCTGCTTTTTTAGAAGATTATCTAATAAAAAAACGAACGCGTTTCTGCTTTGTTTATGTTTCTGTTTTATATATGCAACATTTGGGTCGGACTTGCGTGTGTTTTTATCACATTGTTTGGCCCCACTTTTTATTAGGTGGCCTTAACTACTATGTACTTACATCAAAAAATAAGTACAATGTACTTACTGTGTTCAAATTGTATTGCAAAACACCTTTGCTGATATTGAGGTATATATACGGGTAGGGTTAGGGACAGGTGTGCTGGTATGGGTAAGTTTAAGGGTAGGGTTTGGTGTAAGGGAAGTGTCAACTGTGTAATTACAAATGTAACTACAGAAATTAATTACAGATGTAAATACATGCAGGTATTTATTTAAATGTAAGTACAATGTAAAGACATGTATGTACACAATAAGTGCACTGTATCAAATGATTAATTAAAATGTTAGTACATTGTAGTTAAGGCCACCTAATATAAAGTAGGTCCCATTGTTTTAACTGCTTGAGGCACTGCTAATGTTAGCGTCCTCTCAGTTGACAAACATACACACTGTTCTTTATCTGTTAATGCAGCATCTCCTCAAGACATTAATTACTTTATAATGATTTGGCAACAAGTACTAGTGTTCTGTATTCATACCGTTTCGCTGTCGTGTTTAAACGCGCATCTGATGTGCCAGCACTCTCCGTGCAGCGAGCATGAAGCCTCACGTGTGAATGTAAACACAAGGCATCAGTGATAGTTTTCATTTGGCCTCTAGAGGCCGCTCTCGTGCAATATAAATGCCAGCAGACCCTTCTCAGAGCTCTCATACTGTGTAATGATAGCGCACCCTTCTCAGCCGCTCCAGCAACAGACGCAACCAGAAAAACTATCGGTGTTAATTTTTGCCGATAACCGAATGCTCCACCAATCAACTATCGGTGCCGATTAATCGGCAAAACAGATGAATCGATCGACCTCTAATAACAACCCCTTCAGGCTGATTCAAGAGCCCTCCATGACTGACTGAATCTCTGAATGAACGCTGTACCCAAGGTTTAGATCTGTTGTGGTATTTGTGCAAATTAGCACATCTGTAATTAGATTATGCACCGTTTGTCCATGTTAACAAACAATTTAAAAAAAACTTGTAATACATTTTTTGTTTGTCTTGATATAAGTAATCAACTCAGTAATTTTCATGGTGATATCTAAAGGTTACATTTTTTACCCTATTCATGTGAGAAAAATAACGAATAGGCGTACGAATAGGATATATTTGGGTCTTTTTCTGAACTTACAAAATGTGATCTCACTTGTGTCTTAGGATAAATTTATTTCTATGGCCCTAAGGTGCTTCCATACCAAAGGGGACCTTTGCGTCATGACTTGAAGTCAAAAGTCACTTAACCTCCCTACTAAAATGCCCGCCAATGCTTTGCGTTGTCCGCCTGCGAACAACTTGACCCGCCCTCAAACGCTGTAGCTAGCTGCTGGTTCCCGTCGTGTACTATTTTCTGCTCTGCAAAAGCAAATTCTCTTTGTAAACACTTCCAAAGGATGAGGATGTGAAGAGTCAGTGGTTAAAATTTCCACAGCGTTGTATATACCCGTCTAACGTTTGCTTCACAAATCTCTGTGAGGTCCAAATGGGATTTACAAATCCATTAAAAATAGGACAGTACCCAGTTTATTTGGACCAACTTGCTCCTCAGAATCACAACCTATAAGTATGATTAATTATTGATCTATATATATTCTAATGGTGTTCAAAATACATTGTTTTGTGTTTTATATTGTGTAGCCTACAGCATGTCTCCAGCTAACCGGCTAACTGTTATTACTGTCTTACTGAAATACTTTCGCTAAGCAGCTGTGGGCCACTATTACCTAAAACTCTGTCCATAAATACAGATTGTTTGTTGTTCTTACTACTTTGAGTAAAGGAGCAAAATTCATTAGGAAGTGGTCGGCTAACATATGTGCCGTTATTGATACAGTTAATGATACAGTTCCTGTATGTGCACCGCAATATATTAGAAATATACACATGGGTTTGTTGAAGGACATACACTTGTTACTGCTGATGGTGAGGAATTACTGTTGCAATATACATAATGTACGTCCAACTGAGTAGTGTATCACTGACAAACGTCCTGCTCAAGTCGACCTTGCGATGAAGGTTTAGGTTGAATAATTAGTTCTTCCAATGTTACATCATCACTGTGTGTAAAATCTCTGAGCTTTAGGAAGCCTCCGGAGCTGAAATTTAGTTATGGTAATGAACGTTTGGTTTCTGACATGCGTGATTGTTTACACCATTTACAACAGACTACAGGGCCATCTGACCAATCAGAGCAGAGCTGGCTCGCGGAAATGAGGGATTTAGAGAGACTGAGGCCACATCCACACAAAGCCAGAGCTTTCCCTATCCAAACTTTTTTTTCCCTCGTCTCAAGAAATATCTGCGTACACACGAAAGCACTGAAACGACTCAAAATGATGTAGTATACATGCCAGACCAGTATGTGGCGCTGTAATTCTGCCACATAAATACACTAAAAACAGACAGGAAGATGGGGTGTAATGACATCATCAAATATATGGATTGGCTGAACACACGAAAACGCAAGGGTGTCAGTTTCATATTTATCCACTCTGGGACCCAGTTTTAAAAAATACCGGTTTCAGGCTCCCAAAACGCCGGATCCGTCTGGACGAAACGCTGATATGATACAAATTTTTTACGTATACAGCAAAAACGCGTCTCCGTGTGGACGGGGCCTGAATCATCGTAAGGGTCGTTTGAGAATCACTGAAAAATGTGGTGATGTGCAATGTATATTATGAGAAAATGAAAGTGTTTTTTGACCTTTGATGCATGTAAATATGTTTTGACCTCAAAGTGCAAGGTGTTTTTTCAGTCAGGTTGTGGAGGAATGCTGGCAGATGCCTTTTGTCTTGCAGGCAGCCCATGCAGAGTGGCAAATAAGCTTGCTGGCATGATAAAGGGTGACAGGAAATTATTCCAACCATCAAAGTCTGTCCATTCTGTTTGTATCCTGCACCAGCTCCTGTTTCCACCTGTATGCTTAAGGTCAGGTGGGGTTTAACAGCACTCTGTGTGGCCCTTCAACCCTCTACGCACCGCGGCAACATAATCACCATTGGCTAGTAAATTTTTTTGTTTACTCGCCAGACTGATATACTATTTTATTTATAATAGTGCTGTCAAATCGATTCATTGTGATTAACCGCATCCAAAATAATTTTACATAATATGTGTGTGTACTGTGTATAATTATTGGGCCTCATTCATGAAATGTTCGCAAATATAATTTTATATAATTTTAAATAATATAATTTTAAAATGAACCTTTGCGAAAACTCTCCTCCAGATTCACAAACGCTTCGTATACCACGGATACGATATTTAAACGTGTGTGTATATTAATGAATTCCAAACATTCGTAAATGGGACGCATGTGCACGCTCATTCATAATTAGCATAATCCCCGCCAGGAACGCTGTGGAATCTTCTGGAATTCTTTCTCAGGTTTGGCTCCAGTATTTTGCATAAATGCTGAAGAGACTAATTGACCATATGCCTGGCAATAAATATTCAATTATCGTGTGTCCACCAAAGCATTTTTAGCCAGCTAAAAAACGCCTGGTGCACAAAATGGCCAGCTGGTGGTGCTTGAAAGCGCTTTGTAAGGGCAGCGTTTTACCATCTGAGATACTTTGATTGCTATGAATATGATATAGAATATCCATGGCAGTAATGTGTTAGTATCTCATTTTGAAGGATATTACTGAATATAAAAAATGCTGTAAAAAGCAGTATTAACTTCTCCATTATTGTTGTTCAGTCGGTGTACAAGTAGGATGATTGGTCGGTGTAGTATTTGTCCTGCCCCTCGTCCACTGTGATTGGACGGCTTGGTAAGTCAAGTCAACTTTATTTATATAGCACTTTTAACAATGTAGATTGTTTCAAAGCAGCTTTACAGTGTTAAACAGGAAAATAATGCAGCATAATTCTATTAAGCTGTACAGGGAGTGCAGAATTATTAGGCAAATGAGTATTTTGACCACATCATCCTCGTTATGCATGTTGTCTTACTCCAAGCTGTATAGGCTGGTAAGCTTACTCGGTAAACAAACTCTGTTTTGACAGGAAAATACAACAAGAATATGGTTTACATGTAGCGCGTCGATTCTGCGTGGTATGTAAGACTCTCTCTCTTTGTGTGCGTGCGAGCGAGCAAGCAAGAGAGTGAGTGAGTAACACAGCACTCACGACAAAGCGACGGCGAGTTGTGCTCCTTTACACTAGTGTGACTAGAGTTTATGGTACGTCAAATGCAGGTACACTGCACATCCGTTGAGCTGAACACATAGACAGAACGCTTGATGGAGAGCGAAACCGAATGTTTACAGAGAGAAAATATTTCTATGCTAAACTTATTCATAGCCTCTAACAAACACACTGGTGAGTAAAATCTAAGCATTTATTAGCCAATGGCTAATGATAGATATTATTTAGTCGCCCAGAGTGAAGGTTTACTCGTATATGCAAGTGTTTTACTCGCATTGTAGAGGGTTGCCCCTATTATTACAGGAACAAATCAGAGACAAGCTTCAGACTGACTCGCATTACTGGTTCTCCCATTGCATTAGGGTGATTAGTTTTCACCCTAACCTGTATGACTGAGATATCTTGCAGAATGTTGGTAAGTAACCAAAGAGTTTCGGTGACCATTGACTTCCATTGCACGAAATATTTTTCTCTCAAAATATCTTTTTATGTTCCACAGAAGAAGCAACAGGTTTGGACATGAGAGTAAATAATGACAGAATCTCCATTTGTGGGTCAACTATCCTTTTAAAGCTAATTTGTGGCTGATTTGAATGTTTTGAAAAATGGTAAGTTGTCATCATCGCCCGGGTTTGTTTAGTTGCTTAATAGTTGCTTATTAATTTTATGTGTGAGACATTTCAATAATAAAAAGATTACAGAGTGGCCCTTTTAAAATGGTTTATAAATGGAATACTGGAATGTTCAGTTTAGCATTTGACCCTCAAAAATGGAGATTCTCATTTGGAATAGCTGATTAATGTGTTGATTTCACAGGTCATAATGGTACATGTTTAGTGGAGCAGTGTCTGACCTGTGGTTTCAAAGAGATATCATTCTGCACTGATCCCCTCGCATTTATACCCACATTTTCATCCCATTGTTAGCAGGTGGGTTGGACCTGATAACAGAAGGTCTTTACCCGTCTTATAGCTCAGGAGAGATAGAATAATACATCAAACCTCTCCCTTTCTGTCCTTCTTTTTGCACTCACTCTCTCTCAACGTCTTTTCATTTAAGATGGCGGATACTTGTAATATCCTTGTTGATGTTATCAGAAGGTCTCTCAGGGGCTATTTCCACCGCTGGATAAAAACGTCAAAAAACAATGCTTTAGTCACAATAACTCTCTAGTTGTGCTTTACAGTGTGACCATGTGCTGCTAAAAAGGTGATATTGGTAGGACCTTTTTCATTCTTTTTTCAATCTTCATCTAGCAATAAAGGCACAATATGTAAGATTTTTGGATTAAAATGTCCAAAAACCACCACAATTGTTGACTTGTGTAGGGGAGAGTGGGGCACACATTTTTTTTATTTACCCTGGAAAAATGGAAGTGAAATGTGACAACATGCCCCATAGGTGGGGTACATTGTAACATGACCAAATGACAGCTTAAAATGTCACCTGATATAATCAAAAAAATATCCAAGACATACTAAAATATTTTGTCAACAAAATACAATAATTCACTTTTTAAAATAAAATAATGGCATTTTTTAATCATTAAAAATATACTCATTTTTGAGTTTGACAACAAACACATCGCTAAATACAGCTATACAGCAGTTCAAAACATAATAATAATTAATCATTTCTGAACATTAACTCTCAGTCATTATTCAACCTTTTCTCATGGTTTCTAAAAATAATTAATAAAAGTATTGAATATAATGGCATATTTCTAATAGGGGCTCATTGTAACGCAGTGTTACAACGCACCCCATCTGCGCAACTGGGATTTAAATCGCGGCTTGTGTTAAATAACAGATATAAGATTAAAATAATATTGGATCTGTCTTATTTTAAATAAACACAAAAAACAGAGATGAAAACTAAACTTTAGTAAGAAATTTACTTTTGCTATGATTAAATAAATGTTCAGAAAAGTAGTCTTCCATAGATTTTTTTAATTTTGGTGCTATTTTTTTCTCTAAATAATGTTGATATGGCAACTAGTAAATACACCAAGTTTTGTCATTCTGGCATGTGTGAAAAGGGTTAAAGCATGCGTGTTACAACTAACCCCGTGTTAGGTTGTGCCCCGCGCTCCCCTACTTATCTCAAATGTTTCCATGAATGTTTAAATGTTCCAGAGAAATAAACCATTTTAACCAGGACACGGACCACATCCGTGCGTCGCCTATCAGTGACATCATTCCCACGTTACCCTTGTTTTATTTTGTAGAAACCATGGAAACACCAAAGACACTTTAATATATTATGTATTTTATTAGACAGTTGAGCAACTGTTTGGGTACATTCATTGAAAAAAAGAACCAATCATTGTTATATAGCTCAACACAGTCTTATTGTTTAAATCTCGTTTTCTTGATTTACCGTGAGTACCATGTTTTACCATGCCTAATATCGATCTAACTTACTGCAGTGTGCAACAAGTGTCTTATTGTAGCCGCCGAGCGAACGTATAGAGTAGCATTATAACATAACTTTCCACATACTCAAATGTATTTAATATGATTAAACAGCGCTGTGTAACCCCACATATATGCATGACCGGAAGACGCGGAAGTGGACGTCTGTGGCATAATAAAAGCTCCACTGCTCGAGCCGTGTGTCATGCTTGTCTCTCATTAGCAATCGCTTCAATGATCTGAAAGACTTAGAATGTAGTGCAGTGAAACACACAGTCTCATGTCAATCTTGAGTACCTATAGAGTAGTATTGCATCTTTCATATTTCCGAAAAGTCTTTAGTTTTATTATATTTATTAAAAAAAAGATATGCTGTACCGAGTCTTTCCGAATAAAGGCGAGTGGCTGGGGGCGTATCGTTTGGGCGGAGCTAAAGAATGACGAGCTTGCGCAGCTATTGCGTTGAGCTATGCATGTTTACATAGAAAAACATTGGAATCGATAGTTAACAACACCAAGACATTTGAAGCAGTTTTACTCACCGCCTGCTACGAACACACGACCATTAACCTTAATCGCTGAGATTGCTCCATCTTTCAGCATTAGACGAGCTACAAATCCGGAGTTGAACTGTACCTTGTTTATAAACCATTGTTGCCCAAATTCAGGGAACAAACAAACACTTGCACAACTCCATTGCTGCTCCGGAGAAACAAACTCCATCCACTGTCCCATTAACGCTGGGTTCTTTGGGAAGCTGTACAGGGTTGTCTTGCCATGACAACCAAAAACACATTTCTTTGATGAAATTGTTGATTTCGTGAAGTACTGTGACTGCAGCGCAGCCGGCTTGCTCTCTGGCTCTAGTCGCCTGCACGCCCTTCCGGGAGAAGAACCCGTACGGCTCGTACAAGGACATTCCGCCCCATCTGACACATATACCCATACTCGAAAAAAAAAAACGTTCCGAAACTTATGAGAAGCCGGAAGGAGTATTTTTGGCACAGAAATACTCCATCAAACGTCCAACTTTTTGGGGGAATTTGAAAGACAACCATTTATCCCGCCCCTCTAATTGAGCCCTGCCAATGGTGTGTTCCCAGGCCCAACATCTTGATGTGGGTCTGGCTTGTCAGGCTAGAAGTCTGGAGTAATGATGCTGAAAATTCAGCTTTGATCACAGGAATACATTACACTTTACAATATTATCACATAGAAAACAGCAATTGTAAATTGTATAAATATTTCTTAATATTTATATTTTTACTGTATTTTTGATCAAATAAATGCAACCTTCTTCTTTTAAAAACATTTACCATGTCTTAATTATTTCAAACTTTTGATTTTCTTCAAAATGCATTATTCAAAATTCAAAATTCTAATGCATGTAAACTAACTAGCAAATTATATATTTATTTTAGTATATGACACTTTCCTAACACAGGACATAGGCTACTTAAATATAAATGTTGCCAGTTTTACCATGTTTTAGTGTAGGCATACGTTTGAGAAGTCTGAGGAAAGCCTGGAAACAGATGCACAAACATTCCCTCCGATATGCTGAAAACTGCTACGTTTTTGAATGAATGTGTGATGAAAATGGCATTAAAATCTGAGATTCGAAAAGGTCAGCACTAGTTTGCATCCCTGGAAATGAATGTCCGCCGTTAAAATTATTTTTATTGTAAACAGTCAGGAAATATTGCTGTATTGACTCGTCATGTTCAGCGCTTGACGAGCGCTTTAGACCACTGAGACTGAGCAGGCTAAATAGATTAAAGTTTTTGCCTCAAGTGGGCCGTGCGGGCCATTCGACTGGGCTGACGGAAGGATAGGATACGCAAATTTACTATAATTCATTCTTCATATACACTCACCTAAAGGATTATTAGGAACACCATACTAATACTGTGTTTGACCCCCTTTCGCCTTCAGAACTGCCTTAATTCTACGTGGCATTGATTCGACAAGGTGCTGAAAGCATTCTTTAGAAATGTTGGCCCATATTGATAGGATAGCATCTTGCAGTTGATGGAGATTTGTGGGATGCACATCCAGGGCATGAAGCTCCCGTTCCACCACATCCCAAAGATGCCTATTGGGTTGAGATCTGGTGACTGTGGGGGCCATTTTAGTACAGTGAACTCATTGTCATGTTCAAGAAACCATTTTTAAATGATTCGAGCTTTGTGACATTATCCTGCTGGAAGTAGCCATCAGAGGGATGGGTACATGGTGGTCAGAAACAATGCTCAGTAGGCCGTGGCATTTAAACGATGCCCAATTGGCACTAAGGGGCCTAAAGTGTGCCAAGAAAACATCCCCCACACCATTACACCACAACCACCAGCCTGCACAGTGGTAACAAGGCATGATGGATCCATGTTCTCATTCTGTTTACGCCAAATTCTGACTCTACCATCTGAATGTCTCCACAGAAATCGAGACTCATCATACCAGGCAACATTTTTCCAGTCTTCAACTGCCCAATTTTGGTGAGCTTGTGCAAATTGTAGCCTCTTTTTCCTATTTGTAGTGGAGATGAGTGGTACCCGATGGGGTCTTCTGCTGTTGTAGCCCATCCACCTCAAGGTTGTGAGTGTTGTGGCTTCACAAATGCTTTGCTGCATACCTCGGTTGTAACGAGTGGTTATTTCAGTCAAAGTTGCTCTTCTATCAGCTTGAATCAGTCGGCCCATTCTCCTCTGACCTCTAGCATCAACAAGGCATTTTCGCCCACAGGACTGCCACATACTGGATGTTTTTCCCTTTTCACACCATTCTTTGTAAACCCTAGAAATGGTTGTGCGTGAAAATCCCAGTAACTGACCAGATTGTGAAATACTCAGACCGGCCCGTCTGGCACCAACAACCATGCCACGCTCAAAATTGCTTAAATCACCTTTCTTTCCCATTCTGACATTCAGTTTGGAGTTCAGGATAATGTCTTTACCAGGACCACACCCCTAAATGCATTGAAGCAACTGCCATGTGATTGGTTGATTAGATTAATGAGAAATTGAACAAGTGTTCCTAATAATCCATTAGGTGAGTGTACATTTACGTAGTAACGGGCCAGACCACATTGTCCAGCAGCCCACCAGGAAAACTCCCTGTGCTCCAGATGGCCAGTCCACCTCTGAACAACTCCCATGATTCCACGAAATCAAGACGTCATCAAGCTATGCCTTTGTTTTGAATAAGCGATATTGTGGCTTTAACAAACATTATTAATTACATTATACAGTAATTAACAGATATACATATATACCGACCCCAATCTTATATTTGTCACTGATCCCCTGCAGGACCTTCATGTACTTCTGGTTTAATAGCTGCCAGACTCTTTCTTTCTCTTCCTTAGATTCACTGATTCTTTCTGTTTGTCATCTACATGTCACCTTGCTTTGTCTCTCTCTCTCTCTCTCTCTCTCTCTCTCTCTCTCTCTCTCTCTCTCTCTCTCTCTCTCTCTCTCTCTCTCTCTCTCTCTCTCTCTCTCTCTCTCTCTCTCTCTCTCTCTCTCTCTCTCTCTCTCTCTAGTTTTCCCTATATGAATATGTGGCACTTCTCTGTGATGGGCCAAAAACTCAGCTGAGAGCATTATAATAGGGCTTTCCCTCCTTATTAATAAAAGGAAGGCCTTTCCAGGCCTGCTCATCTTGAAGAGGGCGTTCAAATAGCGTTTGGCAGTGGCCTGGTGTTTGTTCTCCTTTAGCGTCTGCCACTTCCAGGACATCCAGAGAGATTTACTCCGGCTTATCTCCAAAGGACCAGGATGTGCCTCCACGGCTGAGCGAAACAATTACTCACAGTGGCTTTCTATCTGTCCTACAGTGAGTGTTTCCATTTTACACACACACATACACACAGAGGCACACTTGCATGGCTCAAACACACTTTGACTCACACAGAGAAAAACAACTCAAGTTATTTAATTTGAAAATTTCTTTGTCATGTCAGAACATCAGGAAAAAACAATTTGCCACTTTGTGTTCAAAGAAAGCATGCTATGAAGCAGCGGTAAAGAGCGGCGGAGAGCAGAGACACCCGCTCTGTCCTTTTATGTTCAGTTACATGCTCTAATATTCCTTTTCTGTTAGAAACAACCTACCTTGTATTTCATTGTTTAGTGGTAACAACTGAAGATTTTCAATTTTGGTTACTGAACCAATTTTGTGAATAGTAATGTTATGTAGAGCATTTTGTCATTTAAAGGAATAGTTCAGTTAAAAATCTGTGATTATTTATTCAACTGACTTTCATTTGTGGAACACAAAAATAGAAATGTTGACAAATATGCTGGCTGCTCTTTTCCAATACATTTACATTGTTTCAGGTATTTCAGGATTGGCCTATTGGTGCCATACGTAATGTAATGTAAATATACCAATCAAATTGAACTACCAAAATCTGCTTTGTGCCTTAAAATGTACTGATAGACACTGTAATAATATAGGTAATGCAATTGAAAGCCACATGATGAATGTAGTTCATCTAGAAGTACTCCTATTATGCTCAGGGTTGCCAGGTTTTCACAACAAAACCCGCCCAATTGCTACTCAAAACTAGCCCAAAACAAGCCCAATCTCGTTTCAGGGGGGCATCCCCAGTAAAAATCGCATTTGGGAGGTTAAATATGTGTTTTTTTGGCATGGTTGCCTACTAAAATTGGCATTCCCGGGGCTAAATATCATATAATTGGGGTCGCTTCAACCCGCGGACATGAAAAACAGCCCGCGGCAATAGTGTTGAAGTAGCCGACTTGGCAACACTGATTATGCTATTATTTTGGATGTTACCTTTCATAGCGTGTAACCTGTTTGTAGCCTGTGGTCTACATTGGCTGCCCGCGAACAATGTCTACTTGGACCCGCCCTCAAACACTGTAGTTGTAGCTGAGGCTTGGAAGAGTTTGGTTCGTGTTGTCGACATGTCGAGAAGACGCTGTTTTCTGCGCTGAGAATGCAAATCCATTTAGCATGTACTTTCAAAGAATAAGGACTCAGACTTGAATTGATATAGTAACACCATTGTTACTGTTCGTATCACTGTGCATAAAAGTGCAGAGGAAGCCACCGGAGATGAAATTCAGATATGTTCATGGACATTTCGTTTCTGACAAACGCTGTAAGCAGTCTACCAATCATAACAGACTGGACCCATCTGACCAATTAGAGCAGAGTAGGCTCTCGGAAAGGAGGGGTTTAGAGACCGATTCCTATTTCCAACTGTTTCAGACACTGTGAGAAAAGAGGTGATGCTGCAATGTATGTTATGAGAAAATTAAAGTGTTTTGACCTTGGATGCATGTAAATCTATTGTAGGTGACCTCCAAAGCTAAATAAGGAAACTTTAAAATAATAATGGGGGCACTTTAAGTTGCCGGTCCATAACGCATTGCCTATATAGGTGGTTAACCTTTTATAAAGAAAAATTTATAAAGTCATAAATTTGGCAGTATTTTATAAAATTACATATTATGTGATGGTAAAGCATTTGCAGTTTTTTTATTAGGCTAAGGTGACTTAGTTTTTACCATACTTTATTTTTTTAGTATTGTTCTCAGAGCTTGAAGTGGAAAAAATAAAGTGCCGGTACTCATCCAAGGGGGCGGGGCTTTGTTTGGGGCGTGGTTAGGTGATTGTTTAGCGCCCTCTGGCCTCCAGTATGAATGAAACTTTTGGGTAGAAAATAAAAAAAATAAAACTTCTCTCTAAATATATTTATATGACAATCCATATGTTTTTCTCCCCACAGTGGATGCATAATAGGCTCATATTTCATATTAAAGACAGACTTTAAGAAATTGATATCACAGATAAAAAGCACAGATTTGTATAATAATAATTGTTTTTTACAATAAATCCTTAGACCTTTCTAATGATTTTTAGTCATAGGCTGTCTGCATACTAACACAGGTAACCCATAATTTTTAGTTTTCTGTAAAATATAAATATTATTATTATACTGTTATATTTATTCTTATATGCTCTATTTTATTTTAAATCATTAATATTATTGTAATAGTAATATTTCTTATTTTTATTTAGCAATAATTATAATCATTATTATTATTATTATTAGTCACATTAACATATAAACACAAAATGTTATATACACACACTTTTCAATTGTAAAAATAAATAAATAATAATAATTGCATTTTAAATCACAATTGCAATTTTAACCAGAATAATCGCAATTAGATATTTTCCCCAAATCATGCATCCCTACTAGTATCGGAATCGGAACAACTCTAGTTACAATAAGGGTTTATTTACAAAGCAAGACCATTGACGGCACCTATAATTATGCAGGCCTACAGTGATTCGGGCACCACTTCATTAAACAATTGGGCGTCTGTTATAAAGGCGAGAAGTAGAGGTACGTAAGAAAAGGTGCAGGTACGCTTAAGAGTAAAATGTAGGGGTGCCGGTACTGCGTAAAAATGATAAACATTTTCTTTTTTGCAGTGTATGATTTGTGCACAGTATTCTAAGGTCCAAACATAGCCTTGCGTGATGAATAGACAAAATTTCAGACTTTGTCCACCGCAAATCTTTGATATAGCACATTCAAAAGCAACAAGTCAGGTTTGATGTCACTAGCTATGTTTCCATCCACCTATTTATATGCACATTTTGGGATATCGCATCAAAAAATCCTGTATGGAAATGGCAAGATGCGCATAAATTCTAAAAATGCGCATAAAAAACGTATGCGCTCGTTTGAGTCGGATACATTTTCTATCCGATACAAAAACTTGCGCATAAACTACAATGTAAATGCATTTACCAAATAAATTCCTCGATGCTCATTGAAGAAAAAAAAAAATCATGCGACTTTCGCGATGTAACAGCATAACTGTACTAACCAGCGGGAAAATTTTATTTGCAAAGCATCTGAAATGCTGTTTTTGTCATTCAGAAGTCTGTTGTCAAAGATGCTCGGTATATTTCCCTCCTAGAACTGTCTTACATGACTTTTCCCAAACAGCAGCATCTGCCTCTGAAAGCAAGACAAGTTTATTGATTAGGGATGGCGAAAACTAAACATTTTCTTGACCGACCACCGAGCCTCATTAGCCGGTTGAAACCGGTTAACCGATTAGTTAAAAAAATATGCTGCGCTATTTGAAATAACAGCCGCAACTCGCGAGCCGCGCCTGCAATTTCGCAACTCTGTCGCATCTCTCTGCCTCCCGCTCTCACACACACACACACACACACACACTCACACACTGTCCAGGCGCCGCCGCCTGCCTTCCACTCACGTCAATTTTTTTAAATCCCCTACAGCGCGAAACATGAGTCCCGCAAACGCGGCGCTGAGGAGCTTGTTTGTAATCGGAGGACAAATGGCTCCTTAGTTTCGAAATGGTTTGGGCACAAGGTGATCGCGTTGAAAATAAAGGCTATTGTCTAGCGTTAGAAGCTCATTTGAAACATTGCCGCGACTCATTTAAGATAATGACAGCTCCGAAGAGACGCCGCTTTAGTTCGAGGTAGTGCTAACAATAATAAAGAAAGATGATGATCAACACCTTATGTGTTACCACTGAAATGTAGATGTAATATATTTAGATGATGTGCTACTACTGTATTTAAGCACTGTATCACACAAGTTGCAACTTGCATCTGAAGCTGAACAATGAAGCATTTGCTGACGCGTTTCATGCATTATTTATGGTGTGAGCACATTCAAGCGGTTCAGAAAATATTCATCTGTAATATCGGTTATAAATAATAAATACAAATTATAAAGACACATTTTGGCTAAGTTGTTTATTTCCGAGTGTTATGCTGCCTTCACGTGCTCTCTGAATTATTGTAAATAGGAGTTTCCTAGGTAAAAATTGCACGTGAACGCGCTCCACCCCTCGAAATATGAACGAGATGAGTTCATACTTCATAATCACGACTTTTTTGTCAAATTTCCGATAGCACGTGAAGGCAGCATTACTTTCACTTACTTTTGTTATTTCCAAGCTGGTAAACTGAAATATTGCGCATGATTTGAGATATGTTTTCCACGCAGGTTGCAAGAGAGGCTATGACAGTTCATAACACAGCAAGCGTTCACCATTCTAATGTTTTTTTAACTGTATGATACAAGTTTTAAAGTCTACCTCCACTATTACTCATTCTCTAATGTAGTGTCTGTGTCCTAAAGTCCGCGAATGCATTGCGTTGGTGATGTCACGTTCCCATTCTCTATAAATAGCCTAATTTAGAGATCACTTTTTTTTTTTTTTAACCGACAACCGACAACTTTGATCGGTTAACGTTGATACGGTCAACCATCGGTCAAACGGTCATCGGTTAACATCCCTATTATTGATACACACAAATTTCTCTGAGATGCAAATAATTTACTATATACAAAAATGATTATATATGGTGGCTTCTTTTTTTAGTGGTACTTTATCAGGAAGTGACGATTATGTTCTCTTCGACTCACTGGATGGAAACGGTAGCCTGACGTCGTCATACTCAATTCTAGTCAGAATTTGAGTCTGATACTGCTCCGTTGGGCTGTGATTATGGGGCATGTTTAAATCGAACCAGGAAAGACCTCAATTGGATAGACCTACAACCAATCAGAGCAACGGAGCGACGCATAACGTTAGTTGTCAAATGTCAACAGAACTCAACTGCACTGTGTTGCCAAGTCTGCGGGTTGAAGCGACCCCAATTATGTGATATACAGACCCAGGAATGCGAATTTTAGCAGGCAGTCCAGCCAAAATAACACATTTTACCCCCAAAATGCCATTTTTCCTGGAGACCCCCCCACCCGGAAAGCTATTGGGCTTGTTTTTGGCTAGTTTTGAGTAGCAATTGGGCGAGTTTTGCTGTAAAAACTTGGCAACCCTGTCTGCACGCACGCTAGAATAAGTCACGTTAGAAGAAGAAGATGAGTGTAAACGATCTTTGCCGGTGTTGTAAAAAAATAATTTAAGGATACACAGAGTACTTACCAACACGATCATCATTTCTGAGAGAAATAGTAAAGGTGAATGCATATACGAACAAGTTCTCCGTTTAGGATTAGAACAAATTCAACCCAAGCGCCTTTGATGACGTGGATGATTACGTTACTGTTTATCATCCGTCCATCATCGTCTAAAGCCCGCCCTGACAATTTCATTGGTCCGAACAGTTTCTGTTCGGGCATAATTACTTCTCTATGGATCAAGTCCAGACCGAACTGCCCGTGCATTGTCATTGACAATTGTGCGTGGCAATCAGTCAAAATACAGCAAATTTGAATATTGTAGAGATACGTATTTTTAGAGCTGACAGACAGGAAGATCAAAACTGAATAACATAAATGACTTTAATTCTGTTTCTTACACAAATCTATTTTAAGACATGAATATAGTGCACAAGTCAGATGACTATTAAGATACTTTTTTTGTCCTTATGCTGCTAAACAACGCAGACCCACAATTACTTTAATGATGTGAATGTAGTTCAAGATGACCTTAACTTTATTTTCCATCTTTCAGTGCTGCATTTAGGTTGCCATGAACCTCTCAGCGGGAAGTGTTTTTTGCAGACCTTGACTCCTCAGAATAAGAGAGACTATTCTTTCTATCTCTCTAATTCTCTAAGAGTATGATCTGATTAGGTAGTAGAAGTCCCCTGGGCTCATGAGAAACTGTGCTGAGTCACACAATGCCCTCTTCAGACAGGATAATGTCTAAAGACCTTCCAGTCTTGCCTAGTTTTTTGTGTTTGGGATTTTTGCATTGCTCTGCATCCCCTTAAAAACAAATTTGATTGGCTGAGGGATGTTTAAGCAAGTCTGACATTGATTTGATTTTACTTCGCAACTTATCTTGCACCAAAATGTGTGTATATGTGTTCATTTATACATATTATCAAATCCCAGAAATATGTAAAATATGGTGAAATATGACTTTATACATATCGCCAACTGCTGATGTCATCACTATGATGTTTTAAAAACAACACTGCACATAACTTGAGAATATTTCATTCTATTTGTCATATTTCCGACTCCTATTCTTTGGAGTGTGGCAAACGCTAGAGATCGATAAGCACAGTTAATGCAATTATAATCTGTTAAATCTCTCTTATAATTGAACAGATGGAGGGCGGTGTTTACTGTCCTGCCCCAACGAGATGCAAAAAATTCTCAATGGCTCAACAGAGAGATATTTTTAAAACTGGATCACTGTGGAAATGACATCACAGTCACCAGACTTTCAAATCTCATTTTTGGTTTTACTTATGAATTTATTACATTATCTTACATCTATCTATCATCTATCTTACATCAACTATTCAGCAGCACAATATGAACAAGAACTAGATTTTTATTTCCCATGGGCAAGACCAATCACAATGAATTATGCAAATACATGCAAGAAAGATAACCAATCGTAATACATATGCAATTGTTGGAAAGGCATCATTGCTGTACAAAATACAGTATATACATAAACACTACCGTTCAAAGATTTGGGGTCAGTAGTAAAGAGTAATATTGTGAAATAGTATTACATTTTAAAATGCTCAAGTAACATTAGTCTTATTAGTACCAATGTTGAAAACAGTTTTGCTCATTAATATTTTTCAGGACACTGATCAATTTTTGGCTGATCAAAACATGGCGAGGTTGACGGGCAAGAGACATGGGTTGTGGTGATGTTGACGAGCGAGAGGCATGGAAGGAGCGAGCGAGATCGTCCTCTCATGAGGGAACACGGTGGCATATAAGGACGAGCGACGCCAGTGAAGGACGAGAGAGGATCAGGCCTGGAATTTGTGTTTTTTGTTTATGTTTTGTTATGTGTGTGCACGGCAGTCGTCCGTGAGGTGCTTTTACTTTCATTTTGTGTTTATTATTTGATTAAAGTTGTTGAACGTTCGCCGGTTCCCGCCTCCTTCTTCCCTTATCTACAAACTACGTTACAATGGTCAACTTCACATTGTGTCTTTTAGTAAACTGTGATTTAAATTATATATAGAAAGCCATCAAACAACACGAGTTTATCAGTGACTGAGTTCTAGACTCTGGGCAAAACTCCTGTTATAACAAATCTCTTATTTACATCGTGTTTGCACTGTTAGTTATGATGAAAGCATTCGTGAGTGTGAAGAAATCTAGTTGCAATGACGACATCACTACAACCTTTCATGCTACGATCTAAATATGTAATGCTATAGATCTAAATATAATGCTATAATCAACATTTTTCACGATTAGTTAATCTTGAGATCTGTTTAGTAAAAATGTGCTAAAATTTTTCAAGAAAGTTCCACATGTGATACTTAGATATATCATATGATGTTAGCCAATCACAGCAGTGGGCGTTTACATTAAATTCTCACAGCGGACTTAAAACAGAGCGTTCAAATCAGGGTAGGAAAAATGCCTTTTATTTCTAAATTATGACAATTTTTGATGTAAAAATCATACTAACATTATAAGTGCACCCCAGGAAACATTATAAAACAATGCAGTTCATGAACCCTTTAAAAAAATGTTTTTAGGCATCAAATTCACCGACGCTTTGGCATTGTAAATTCATTCACACTCGTTTTACGACACTTTTTTTTCCTTCATAAATCTGATGCTGAAGCCCTGAAAGACAGGAATAGAGTTGTGTCTGAAAACACATTTTGATGAGCGCTTAAAGTACTGGCACGTAAATGAAGCCTTTGAACCTCTCCAGAAAGAGCAGGCTGAATGCCTAATCAATGGCGGGCCTTTAAAAGACGCAACAGGCCCGGGATTAGAGATAAACACTTGCGAGCCCGTGGCCATCGTCAACACCAGCTTTCAAACGAAGACAATGGCCCTCTGATCAGAACAATGATTGCGCCTGCCCGGTTCTCTCTCTCCACTGGCAGCTGAAGCTTCCCACTCCTATCATTTTAATTAATCCAGTAATATTTCCAAAGCGTGCACTGTATAGGCCTCTAATGAGAAATCTCATCAGAAGTCGGCAGAAGCAGGCAATTTGAGCTGGAACCGGTGTGATGTTCTACCTTTCTCCGCCTCTTTTCACCAGGCATCCTTTCAGAGCGTTTCTTAATTTCCATCAGAACGTGGTCCTGGCCCTCCATTAGCGCACGGGCCGCTGCCGTGGTGATCATTTTAGCATCGGAAATGTTTTTTTTTTGGTGTGCATCTGTATGTTTTCAAGCACCTCTTTTGACTTGTTGGCCGTTGTGTACTGATAGCTATCTGATTGACTTTAATCAGCCATCCGTCAATGTGACAGTGCTGTAAGAATAAAGGTTTTGAGGCGCAAGTTAATTAATCTGCCTGCTCCTGTCGGCTGGCACTGCTCATTCATGGAGCAAATAAAGGCAGTCATGAATGTAATTGTTTGTTTTCTGTGCAGTTTTAGGAAAATACGAGTCATTTTTGTGGCTCTGATATCAGCAAAGGTTGCTCTTTGCTTGCACTCACCCAGGGTACTTTTTTGCAGTAAATGATGTGTGCTCCAACAAATTATTTTTTAATCATGATCATTTTCATAAGCTCATCTGATGCATAAATTATGGCACACTGGTTAGGTGGGATTTATATAACCGTACAGAGTATCAGCATCAGTGTTGATGTAAACAAGTTTTGCGTACAGTAGTGTTTTGCAAGCTTATTTAGTATCAACATTTTTTGTAACATTTAATAATAATAAAAATAACAACAACTATTATTAATATTAATACTTTTGTTATTGATAAAAAAATTTGGTCACACTTTAGGGTCCAATTCTCACTATTAACTAACTATTCACTACGACTTTTACCTCAATAAACTCATAATTGCTGCTTATTGATAGTTAGTAAGGTAATTGTTAAGCTTATGAATATGTAGAATATGGTCTTGCAGAATAAGGCATTAATGTGTGCTTTATAAGTATTAATAAGCAGCCAATATCCTACTAATATGCATGCTAATAAGCAAAGTTAATAGTGAGAATTGGACCCCAAACCCCAAAAGTGTTACCATTTTTTTTGTTAAAACTTAAAATTATCATTGCACTCGCAAATGGAAAAACTACAGAGCCCCCAAGGGACATGGTAATGGGAAAAAATTGGAGATAGGAGGAAAATTTGTATTCCAATGCTTTAGCATTTGCAAAGGTATGCCATTCCCCCAAGAAACTTTACCTTCGCTTGCAAAACATTTGAATTTTGTTACAAAAGTATTGCTTTCCCTCAAAAAACATTTGCGCTCTCTCTCAAAACGTTTGCGTTCTCTCAAAATAGTATTGCATTCCCTCGAGAAACGTATCGGTATTTTAAGATAGTTTGCTGTTAACGTAAAGTCCTCCTGCTTAGCTAATTTAGAAGAACATTAAAAGAGCCTGTTTCACTAACTATTAGTCAATGTAAACTTTATTCACCCCGTTGAAGTAAATCAAGGATGACGGCAGTCACGTAACCACCCGCCTTGACAAACAGGCAGAAAAAAATGCTCTTGACAGGAATTTGCTAAACTCACTCAATTTGCAGCACTGGTTCATGTTAGGATGTTGTTAATAAGTGAATGCATTTGAAAATATCTCAGTTTTACATAAAATAATGACAGAAATAATACTAACCTTTTTGTTGAGTCTTTCCTCAGTTGCCCCCACCAACCGGGAAAAAAAAAACTTGAAAAGAAGTCTCCATTGTCATTGGTCAGTTTTTCGCGGGCATTGTCGCTACTGTAAATCGATTTACAGTAGAGAATAATTACAGTAGTAAACATATATTTTCCCATAATCCTTTGCTAGACATTTCCTCCCAAAACATTAGCATTTTCTCGCAAAAGTATTGAGCTCCACCCAGAAACTTTGCGTTTTTCCGTTTCCATCTCATATTATATTTATAAAATGTTTTGCGAGCTAGCACAAAGTTTCTCTGGAGAACACAAAAGTTTGAAAAATCCATTGTACAGTACATCAAATTTTTGTTTAAATTTTTTCAAATATTCTTTCATATTAACTTTATGATCCAGACAGAGCATTGTGACAAAAAAAATTGTCTTATATGTAACGAATAGCTTGTTATATGTGGAGCTATATCTTCATATTTGTCAGATCACTGAATCTCTTTTTCTTTTCTTTTTCTTTTTTTCTTTAACGACATTACCTCTGATATTTTGTTGTGATGCTGCTGGATGCCAGCTTGGCTCTCAGAAAGTAGTTCCATATGGATGCTTTATCAATAAACTTAGTACCTGACTTTCTGGCAGTTGCAGGTTGGACACTAATTTATTTTGCAGTCAGGGTAATGTAATGGTTGGCATAGTAATCTTGTTCTTGGCGGCTGAGGACAGCGCTTCGGGGCATTGTCTGCACACTGAGGCACATGGCAGCTCTGGCTTTAAGGTGATAAGGGGCTGACTCAAGCCAAGTTCAAAGCTCAACATAACTGGAAAAGAGGAAAGTCATTTCAGGCAATCAAACAAAATTCAACATACTGGACCCCCGCACAAATGTTTTATATTGAAATTTGGAAGTACATCCAACAAAAACACTGTGAAGGGAAGCTGATTTCTTGACTTTTATTTTGGCGTGACTAAAATACATATAGCCTTATGGCTTGTTCAAGTCAAGAAGTTGTGTTGGAATAATCGTAGTTACGAGTTGTTGCTTGTTACTTTCTTTTATTTGTCTTTCCAAGTTGGAGCTGCATTAAAATCACCTGAACGCACATTAGGCCAAATTTACTAACAGCTTGTGCCAGCGCAAACCCTCTTTTGGCATTAAAAAAAATACTGTCAGTATTTAATAAAGACGCAGAGAAAAATTGTGCTGAAAAGGCGGTTGTAGCGGACCCTTTCCAAATAATAGCCAAAGCTTTACTGATGAATTTTATGACGTTTATTGTTCATCACACAAAAGATGAAGCATCGGTTTCCTTCCAGAAAATCAATGTAAGAGCTGAATAAAACATTTTAAAAAAGTGTGCTTTAAAGGGGTCATGAGCTGGCTTTTTAAATTTCTTTTTTTATACTGTTGTCTGAGGTCAACTTATGACGTTCTTGTGGTTTTTACATTCAAAAACATCATAATGAATAAGTAATAGGCTACCCTGGTTTTGAGGCTCTCTCAAGAAACACTCAGTTTTGTTGGGTGTGCCGCACTGAAGACTTGGAAGTAAACACCCACGACTAGGATTGGATAACAGTTTTGCATATTTAATGAGCTTCGGCTCCCCTGTGAGTACGCAAGGAATTGTTTTGAAAGCGTGTGGAGAAAAGGCAACCGAAAAGATTCGTCCCACAGGGCTCGCAAAATATCTTTATCAAACAAACAGAATTATTTACCTCTCATCCACCCGCAATTGATTGGAATGTTGTTATTTTTTTATTACTTAAAAATTGATCTGCCCGATCGGTGGATATAAGCGTGAACCGTGCATCACACACACACACACACACACACACACACACACACACACACACACACACACACCAAGTACGTTGCAGACTGCATGATCAAAACTTCCGCAACTGTATTTTTCCTTCAAATATCAAGTCAAGAGAGTGAACAACGCACATCAAGAAAGGAATGTTATTTCACTATTTAAGATAGCCTGTTGGCAGGCCGGGCTTATGTTTTGGTAGCCTGTCTGAAAAACACATAGCCCCAGGACGTTGGGCTTTACATTTTTACTGTTGAATGGTTTTGATGTTTTTTTGTAATTACTAATTCGGGGAACAGACACAGTCTCTATATGATAATATCTAGGTGAAAGAGTCTCTATGTGCTGGGATTTATCTGACTCCGGTGACGTGAGACAGCTGTAGTGCAGAGCATTGTAGTGTCACTGAGGAAAAATTACACTCATTCACTGCTATAGGAGAAGAAGAATTGACTAAACTCTTTAAATCATCAAAATCAACAACATGTATGCTTGACCCTGTTCCGACTAGGCTATTAAAAGAGATGCTACCAGAGGTCATAGATCCTCTTCTTAATATCATTAATTCATCTTTGTCATTACCGAAAACTTTTAAGTTGGCTATTATTAAACCACTTATTAAAAAACCGCAACTTGATCCTACAGAATTAGTCAATTATAGACCAATCTCAAATCTATCCTTTCTGTCAAAAATACTTGAAAAGGCAGTGTCTTCACAATTATGTTCCTTTTTTTAGAAAGAAATGGTATCTGTGAGGATTTCCAGTCAGGTTTTAGACCGTATCATAGCACTGAGACTGCTCTCATCAGAGTTGCAAATTATTTACTCTTATCATCCGATCGTGGCTGTATCTCTCTATTAGTGTTACTCGATCTTAGCGCTGCATTTGATACTATCGACCACAACATTCTTTTGAATAGACTCGAAAATTATGTAGGTATTAGTGGAATTGCTTTGTCATGGTTTAGATCATACCTATGCGACCATTATCAGTTTGTAGCAGTAAATGAAGAGATGTCACACTGATCACATGTTCAGTATGAAAAGAGCTCAGAGGATCATCAGAGACTCTAGCCACCCGAACCATGGGCTGCTCTCACTGCTGCCATCAGGCAGACGGTACCGCAGCATTAGAACACGCACCAGCCGACTCCAGAACAGCTTCTTCCCACAAGCAATTAGACTACTTAACTCTTGATCCATCAGGATCATAACACACACTGAACAGAATATCACTCAGCACAAACCACTGGAGATACAATTTCTATTTGTGAACATATTGTATACTGTACATTGTATATTACTACTATAGGTTAATGTATACTGTTATTGTTTAATGTATGTTTAGTGTATATTGTTTAAAGTATATGTATATTGTAAGTATGTGTATATTGTTTAAAGCTGTGAGAACTACACTCACATTGTGTAAATTATTTATTGTTTATTGTAGTGTATACTGTGCTGTGAGTAATTGTGTGCGCATCAGATGTGTAATCTGTTGTTGCTTAAATGTTGTACATGTCATGTCATGACTACTATGTTTGCTCGGACTGCACCTAAGAATTTCACCTGCTGTTGCACTTGTGCATATGGTAGAGTGACAATAAAGTGATTTGATTGATTTGATTGGGGGTATGGAGTACCGCAAGGCTCAGTAATAGGACCGCTGCTCTTCACCCTGTACATGCTACCACTGGGAGATATCATTAGGAAGCATGGCGTTAGTTTTCATTGTTATGCTGACGATACTCAGCTCTATATTTCTTCACGCCCTGAAGAAACTTACCAATTCACAAGATTAACGGAATGCATAGCTGATATAAAACACTGGATGACCGGTAATTTCCTGCAACTCAATTCAGAAAAAAAATGAATTTTTAATTATTGGACAAAAAAGCTCCACAAGTAGTAACCTAGAATACTGTCTAACACTTGATGGCTGCTCTGTCAAGTCCTTGTCGTCAGTGAGGAACCTGGGTGTGCTCTTTGATACCAATCTTTCGTTTGAAAGCCACGTTTCTAGCATCTGTAAAACTGCATTCTACCATCCTAAAAATATATCTAAATTACGGCACATGCTCTCAATGCAAAATGCTGAACAGTTAGTTCATGCGTTCATTACCTCAAGGCTAGATTATTGTAATGCTCTACTGGGTGGTTGCCCTGCTCGCTTTATAAATAAACTCCAGCTGGTCCAAAACGCAGCAGCTCGAGTTCTTACTAAAACCAGGAAGTATGACCATATTAGCCCAGTTCTGTCAACATTGCACTGGCTACCTATTAAACATTGCATACATTTTACAATCTTGCTTATTACTTACAAAGCACTAAATGGTTTAGCTCCCCAATACTTGTGCGAGCTCTTAACACATTATACTCCATCACGTCTACTGAGCTCTCTAAACTCTGGCCAGTTGATAATACAGAGAAAATCCAAATCAACTGCAGGTGGTCGATCCTTTTCCTATTTAGCTTCTAAATTCTGGAATAGTCTTCCTAGCATTTTTCGGGAAGCAGACACACTCTGTCAGTTTAAATCTAAACTAAAAACACATCTCTTTACTGTGGCATACACATAAAATACTTTTGAAATTAAATGATTGTTAGGCTGCATTAACTAGGTCAGCCGGAACCGGGAACACTTCCTATAACACCTGATGTACTCGTTACATCATCAGAAGAATGGCATCTACGCTAATGATAGTCTCTCTGTTTTATCCCGAGGTTTACTGCAGTCAGCCGGATCCGGGCCGTATCCAGATCAGATACTGGACCTGCGCCCAGAGAAGACCAATGCATGACCCTGAAGTGTCTGCAGAGACTGTGATTAGTGATTAGACTGTGACTCCCCCTAAAACTGCCTCATCGACACGGCATCCTCAATAAACCCGTCTCCAGCGTGATGACTCCGATTATTCGAATATTACAATTTAATAATACTTAAATCGATATGTCATCCACAATAAACCCGTCTCCAGCGTGTTGCCTCCGATCATTCGAATATTGCACTTTAATAATTATTTAATCAACATCATCCTCAATAAACCCGTCTCTAGCGTGTTGCCTCCAGTCCTTCGAATATTCCGATCTATTATAACCTCTGACCTGTAAAGTTGCCAGAATAATAATAATAATAATACGCTGTTTGTTAATTGGCCAGAGGAGAACTGGCACCCCGACTGAGCCTGGTTTCTCCCAAGGTTTATTTTTCTCCATTAGGTCACCTGATGGGGTTTTGGTTTCCTTGCCACTGTTGCCTCTGGCTTGGCTTGCTCAGTTGGGGACACTAAATTTTTCTAAATTTTTCAACTAAATATCCAAATAAATCTAATTATTAAACTTAATTAACCATATAAACTAAATTACTGATCTAATTACTGATCTAAAGCCCACACTGCCACTGTATGATAGTTGAAATGAACTGATGACACCACAATTTTTTCCAGAATGGCTATACGGCTGAATAAAATTATGCTACATTATTTTCCTGTTTAACACTGTAAAGCTGCTTTGAAACAATCTGCATTGTTAAAAGCGCTATATAAATAAAGTTGACTTGACTTGACTTTGCGAGCCCTGGCCCATACATGTCTGAGTCTGATCCTGAATCGCAATTAACCTACGACACCTCAAATAAAGGATTAATAGATATCAAACGATCTGGAACAATCCAATACTATCACATAAAAAAAAAAAAAATTTACTCACACAAGTGTGTTGCTTCATTCATTCATGTAATCTCATCCTGTCTGCAAATCCAGTCTCTTGTTTACAAACAAATCCGTGGTGAAATGAAGGAACAGACGTGCAATGTCTTCCCCACATGAGCTGGATATTCATTAAAAATAAAGTTCATCCATACATTCATAATATTGGAATCCGAATTAAGCTTATGTGGTATATTTAGAAATTCTATCCGGTTTAGCTCCATGTAGGCCTGTGTTATTATAGTGAGACGGTGGGCGGGGCTAAAGAATCAGGCGTTGTTCTTCTTCTGTTGAGACGGTGCTTCACCACACTCTGACGTCATAGCCTGGAACATGCTGAGATCTCTCGTTTGCTGGGCCTGGTGTCAATAAACGCTTTTCTTTGACTAACAAGGAAGTTTTCAGCTCTGAAACTTGCAGGATATTCTTATACCATGACATTTTATATGTGACCAATCACAGAAAGTAGGGACACAAGTCGGTTCTGGGGCGTTTTGAGTTATTCACAGATTCTGAAAGTGTAGTATCCAAGCTTTCCAACGATGTGTAACACATGGAAATCTGATCATATTTGAAGAAGTTGTGACCATTTGAAGGTAGGCACTCAAAACAGCTTGAAAGTGAGAAAACGGGGAGTGGGAGTGACAATAGGGCTCATTTACATCTCATTTAGATAAGCCATACCCCCTGTAAAGCTCCCCCTGTAAGGACCGCATACTATTAATAATAAAGGATAATGTGCATTGTAAATGTCAGTAATTTATCTTTTTCGACTTTTATAAAAAATGATTTAGAGGCTGAAATATGTGAGTTTTATCTTTTTATAAAACCTTTTTTGTCAAAACTCTGTTTGAACTTGTGCATTGTAGATAACATGTTGCAAGACACTCCTTTAAAATCTGGCCATCATTTTTAACGTAATTATTTTAATGTTTATGTAAACAAAAAGTACATATTGATGCTAATTTTATTTGTTATTTTATTTATTTGTACAGCGTTCCCACAGCTTGGTTAACTTCAAATTCAAGAACCTTTCAAGGACTTTCCAGGTCCAGCTTCTTTTTTGCATTTATTTTTGGCCATATGACAGAGGTCTGATATTCTATTTGTCATATTTCTGTTTTGCATAAAACTGAAGAATATTCGGTACATTCTATACTGTATTCTAAAATGATCTTATATTATTTTTTGCATGGATTTTATGGAAAAGAGCTTAGACTCATGTAACCAGTCTATTTTTGCAATATTTCATGGTGTGTCTGTGAAACGCTGAGGTACCGTAGTAGTTTTGTGCGCAAATGAACATCATGGCAACGTACAACACAAAGTACCTCACGCGGGAAACACTTAACGTAACGCGTGCAAGTAAAATGCAAGTAACAAACGTAAATCAAGCATAGTTCACGAAGTGTTGGCGAAATAACACATTATTGGACCGGAGAGAATAATATGGAATTTCTTCCAGAAAACTTCTTGCACAAAATAAATTCAAGCAATTTCAAGGACCTGTATGCATGTTTATTTTCAGTCATGTCGTTGTACACAGCCCTCTCTTTCTGCACAAGGGAAAGATGATCTTGTTGCTTCTTTGCTGCTTCAGACTTTCTATCATCTGGGAGGTTTGCACTTCGTATCAGTTGCTCGTTATTGCTTTAGCACTGCCAGCAGAGATCTGTGCGTGGCCAGCCACCAGGGTTGCCAGGTTTTCACAACAAAACCCACACAATTGCTACTCAAAACTAGCCCAAAACAAGCCAAATCGTGTTTTAGGGGGGCTTCTCCGGTAAAAATTTTGGGGGTAAAATATGTGTTTTTTTGGCATGGTTGCCACTAAAATTCGCATTCCTGGGGCTAAATATCACATAATTGGGGTCGCTTCAACCCGCGGACATGAAAAACAGCCCACGGCAACAGTGTTTAAAGGTCCCGTTCTTCGTGATCCCACTGTTCAAACTTTAGTTAGTGTGTAATGTTGCTGTTAGAGCATAAATAATACCTGTAAAATTATAAAGCTCAAAGTTCAATGCCAAGCGAGATATTTTATTTAACAGAAGTTCCCTTTCAAAGCCTACAGCGAACGGCTGGCTTGGACTACATCCTGGTACTTCCTACATAAATGACGTCGGTAGAACAGTAGAACAGACTAAACTCCGCCCACAAGACTACGCGAAAAAAGGGGGCGTGGTCTTGTTGCTGTCCCACGTGGAGAAGAGGACGTGTCGCGTGGAGAAAAGGAAGTGCTGCGTTTCAGTGTGTTTGTCGCCATTTCGTCGAGACGCTGTTATTTTCATCCCGGAGTCAAATCACCTTTGTTTGGCTTTCCCAGGGACGCTGTAGAGATCATTAAGCGCATATATCTCCCGTTAAGAGGCGTGACCTTTCCACGTGCGCTAAGCTGCTGTCGAATCACAACACAGGAACCGGGCCACGTTCGCTAAGCTGCTGTCCAATCACAACACGGGAACCGCTGGCACAATCAGAACTCGTTACGTATTTCTGAAGGAGGGACTTCATAGAATAAAGGAAGTCATCAGCCGTTTTTAGGACATATTGCACACTGTAAACACAATCAAAGCTTCAAAAAGACACAAAGAACGGGATCTTTAAGGAGCCGAACCGCGGACTTGGCAACACTGAGCCATGCTTCCCTTGGAGGGCGGGGGCAATAACAAAAGAAACACGCCTCTCCTGCATGCTAGAATCTCAGAAAAACAAGCCTATTTAAACCTCAAAGTGTATACTTTTAAATATACCAATACTGCTATCTCAAACACGTAGAGGCTTCTTTGTGATCTCAACTAACAGATTCTGCAAAAAAGCGAAAATCACCAATTTTGGAAGAAAAAAAAACACTTCTTTCTCATTTTGCTCGAAAGTTGTGCTGCCGACTTGTGTCACTGGTTTCCGTGACGGGTCACATATATCAAAAGCTCAAGGGAAAGTTGATTTCTCAATTCATGACCCCTTTAAAGTCTTATCCATAAACACTCTCTCTCCCTTGAATTATCATTAGCATAGAAAATGACAGACAGTGTGCGACTGACTGAGGGTGGAAATGCTAACGGAACAGTCTGTCAGCACCATAGGTGGAAATGTGCAGATTAAGGGGCGGTAATATTATAATAGATCCCCTTCCTACGTCAGAAGAGGAGAGAAACCTGAGCGTCTAATTTTTTCACATGCTTGCAGAAAAAGGTTTACCAAAACAAAGTTACTGGGTTGTCCTTTTTCACATTTTCTGGGTTGGTAGATGCACCAGGGACCCGGTTATAGCAGGGTTGCCAACTCTCACGCATTTGGTGTGAGGCACACGCTTTCAGGCTCTGTAAATCTCACGACAAATTGCCAAAACCTGCTTTTGATCTGAAACAAAGTCTAAGCTTTTAAATTTAGTTTTAATACGAAATTCAAACAATAAATACCGTTTTGACGCACTTAATGTGGCATAACAGTTAAAGCCAGAGCCGTTGAGTTGCGACATGCTCTCATCTCCCGGCGGCGCTCAAGGTCACGTGGTTCATGGAGCTCTCAATAGTTCTAAACAAACCAGTGCTGTCAATACATTTGAATAGACAACAGCTTCACTATACTGGTATTTTCAGCATTTTTTGGTAAACAATACAGCATAGTGTGCATTGATTATTACGTCAACCATATTTACAGTATAATTGTATTATGGAGAGTGATGGAGATGCAACATTGTTAACATTAATGTTACTGTTTTTCTTGTATTTAGCCCTCAGTTATTCCTTACTAATTGATCACACTTATACTCATTAGTGGTCAAATGTGACCATACACCTCAACTATTTTTCGATTAAATAAATGTTCTATATTTTAGTTGAATAATATTTATTGAATATTTTGAGGAGATCTTTTGGTACTAAATACTATTTGTGCAATAATTATGGTCCATTAATGACCACTTAAAATATTGTTCTTCTTCTTTGTATTATTTATGTTACAATTAGTGTAGTAATTAAGGTTAAAATAGAGAATTCCAATGCAAAGAGGCAAATGTTGAGTCATTTTGTTTTAAAACAAGTTCAGAACATGAATCTTGAGTGTTTTAGCTTTAAAATGATACAGTTTGAGATAGTTGATTGAATATTTTTTTATAAAACAAAAGTAGTTAAAAGTACAAACACGCCCACGATCCACTGAATCCCTTAAAAGTATAATAAAAAAATATTTTTTACATGTTTTTCCTTCTAGCAGCTGACAGCCTTTGAACATTCTTATGTCTTTATTACAGTACTGAAATATCCTCAGTTTAACAGTATACAGCCTTTACATTATATTATTGTAATGAGACTTGCACTATCACAGACAAGAAGAGCTTATTGCACCCCTGTTCTCACAGGGTTTCTTGCACATTCAGTAGTGATCGGATGATCTTCGCAGTGTAATTTGATTTAAGACACTGTATTTGATTCATGCTCAGCACAAACACTAATGTGAAGTAATCGTTTGCTATGTGTGGGTGCAAAGTGCCATGGGAAAAGAATTGCCTCTGTGGATTTATGAACATGTAATCATGACTTTTCATCATAATTAGTTCTTATTTCCATGCCATGGGTATTACTCAGATCCATTTAAGACTCCTTCAATACATTTTATGGAACAACATGTGTTTCCTGAAGACAAATGTGCTATTTATGCGCTGAATTAAATGTGTCATGGATTACTCTGAATTGAAATTGTGTAAACAAATAGGACGTTTCTCATCGCCCATGGTACAAGGAAGTGTTCATTGTGCAAGTCAAGTACACAATGAACCAGAAATATTGAACGTTTTAAATTGTGCTTATTTTAGCAATGTTAAGTAAAACAAACGACATACTGCAATGTAGGCATTGTGCTCAATTATGCCATATGCTCAACACAATTACATCATAAATTATGTTTTGGAGATTCGGGGTCTATCCTATATCTCTAAACTTTTTGCCATCAATTTTGCAGTAACCATGTCCTGTGGTCCTTCATCATCCTCTGCAAATTTGGTTTCGTCTCTTTGTTGAATAATTTAGTGAACGGCTGAAATGTGTAATATTCAATTAATTATTAATCAGTAAATTCAGTAATTTAAACAGATTAACCAATTTGCCTATTTGCTTTTCTTTAAGCCGTGGACCATTACTGCTTTAATTAAAGTTCATTCAGAGATTACCGCTTTTAATATGCACGCTTACCAGCACATCACTTCACATTTTATGGAGTTCAAAATGAACTTCACTGAATCATTATATTCAGAATATTTCCTAAACCCTTTCTTACATTCGTAATGGAGATTCTGCTACCACTCACATTTCCTCTTCAGACGTCACCACCAGTGACCGACAAAGAAAAAAGGATGCTGGTTTGTCCCTGTAATCATTTAACCCTGTAATTTCAGTCTATTTCACTGCTTTAAATTACTCTGAAGATGTTATCACCCAACATTCAAGATGTGTTTTTTGTGACTCTTATCTTACTGCTAAAGAATGATTTAGAAAAAAAATCCATAAAGAAACGGATAAATATAATAGATCAATAATCGCCTGTAAAAACTGCAGTACCATTAAAGGGGTACTTCACTGCTGGCAAAATGGGTTTTTAATAAAACTTGTCCTCTCCTTGAACTGTCACCTTATCGTGGTGGAGAGGCTTGAGTACCCGAATGATCTTGGGAGCTATGTTGTCTGGGGCTATATGCCCCTGATAGAACAGTTCACAAACCCTTTATGATGACAACTACAGCAAGGACCGAGACGTCGCCCAGCATTGCGCAGCTGGGGCCTCACCCTGGAGCCAGGCCCGGGGATGGGGCTCGTATGCGAGTGCCTGGTGGCCGGGCCTCCCCCCATGGGGTCCGGCCGGGGCTCAGCCCGAAGGAGTGACGTGGTGCTGCCCTCCTGTGGGCTTACCACCTGCAGGAGGGATCGTAAGGGGCCGGTGCCATAATTTTTATGGACAAATTTTCTAGGCGCAGCCAAGGGCCGGAGAGTGTCCGGTTTGGGGACCATACGATTTCGTTGCTGCTTTTTGCTGATGATGTTGTCATGTTGGCCTCCTCAGACCAGGACCTTCAGCGTGCACTGGGGCGGTTTGCAGCCGAGTGTGAAGCCGCTGGGATGAGAATCAGCACCTCCAAGTCCGAGGCCATGGTTCTCAGTCGGAAAAGGGTGGATTGCCCACTTCAGGTTGGTGGAGAGTTCCTGCCTCAAGTGGAGGAGTTCAGGTATCTTGGGGTCTTGTTCACGAGTGAGGGAAGGATAGAACGGGAGATTGGCAGACGGATCGGTGCAGCTTCTACAGTAATACAGTCGATGTAACGGTCTGTCGTGGTAAAGAAGGAACTGAGCTGTAAGGCAAAGCTCTCGATTTACTGGTCAATCTACGTTCCTAATCTCAACTATGGTCATGAGCTGTGGGTCATGACCGAAAGGACAAGATCACGGATACAGGCGGCCAAAATGAGCTTTCTTCATAGGGTGGCTGGGCACTCCCTTAGAGATAGGGTGAGAAGCTTGGTCACTCGGGAGGAGCTCAGAGTAGAGCTGTTGCTCCTCCACATCGAGAGGAGCCAGCTGAGGTGGTTCAGGCATCTATTTCGGATGCCTCCTGGACGCCTTCCCAGGGAGGTGTTCCAGGCACGTCCCACCAGAAGGAGGCCCCGGGGAAAACCTAGGACACGCTGGAGGGACTATGTCTCCCAGCTGGCCTGGGAACGCCTCGGGGTTCCCCCGGAAGAGTGGCTAGGGAGAGGGAAGTCTGGGCGTCTCTGCTTAGACTGTTGCCCCCGCGACCCGGCCCCGGATAAGCGGAAGATGATGGATGGATGGATGGATGGATAAAACTTGTCTGCCTGTGCAGTAGAAAGGCAAAAAAACATTTTGTTAATCAGTGCTACCTGACTGGAGAAAACAAAGAAAAAGGCTGTTGTCTTCCCTTTTGCCACATAGGTAGGAAAACTCCAACACCCATAATGCACTGGGCAAATTGCGGTCCAAGGCCAACCCCACCAGAGCTTGGTTTAGTAGGAAATACTTCTTAGCAAACTTTTAGCTATAATGATGTTGACTTGGCATCCTCCGGGTGCAGGAATTGAAAGAGTAAACGTTTAGTGGGAGGGAGTTACGATTTAGCAAAAATCGAGTGAGGTCGTACAAATTTGTACGAATTAGCCACCTCGTAAAATACGTGCAAATTGCCATCAGATCGGGTTGGTCAGTCTTAAAGTGACAGCATCCAAATTTACCTGCTGTCATTATTGATTTTAATCAAACAACAAAAAAGAGAGAAAATCTCTCACTGCTCTTGACTGAATCACTTTCGTAACTTAAGTAAGAATAAATGTATATTTAATTTACAAAGTAAAGATTTAATTTTTTATACATTTGATTATATGATGTAGTATTTCTAGCGCTTGACGTTTTTCAGTCTATTTCATTTGTCTTTGTTCTATTGTAGTTTGTTCCCTTTGCTCTTTCATTATCACTGTTTATTTGTCTTCAGTAACTTTTTTTAGGCTAGTATTAGACGAATTGGGATCACTTCTGGGAGCCCCTATCAGCTTCGCGCTAAATAGTACGTGGGAATTCCGCCAGTGGAGTGGGCCGTTGCGATGCAACTGTGTCCGGCGACCGCCTCCAACTGGAGCGGTGGCCCGCGTCTCCTGTCCCCGGCCTTCCCACACTCGCACGCCCCCTCAACGGAAGCAGGTAAGTGTTGCACAGCACACTCAGATCCCACTGCGGGCCGCTCCCATGCCGTCCGAGTCGGATCCCTGCACGCCGCTTCGCTGCCCTGCTGAGGGTACGTCTGTGGTGCCATTGATCCCCCTTGCACGGTCTCTGGGAGCCTGGCTAGCGCTTCCCAGCCCGTCTCAGTGGCTCCTCCGTACCATCAGACTCGGCTATGCGATTCAGTTCGCCCCGCGTCCCCCCAAGTTCAGGGGCGTTCACTTCACGACAGTAGTGAAGGAGAACGCCCCCGTGCTCCGGGTGGAAATCGCAGTCCTACTGGCGAAGGACGCGACAGAGCCGGTCCCTCCAGCCGATATGTGGTCCGGGTTCTACAGCCCGTACTTCATTGTACCCAAGAAAGGCAGCGGCTTATGGTCGATCTTGGATCTGCGATTCTTGAACCGATCCAAGATTGGTTTGCAGCGATCGACCTGAAGGACGCGTACTTTCATGTCTCGATTCTCCCTCGACACAGGCCCTTTCTGCGATTTGCGTTCGAGGAACGGGCATATCAGTACCGTGTCTTACCCTACGGCCTGTCCCTGTCGCCCCGTGTCTTCACGAAGGTCGCGGAGACGGCCATTGCTCCCATGAGAGAGCGTGGTGTTCGCATTATCAACTATCTCGATGACTGGCTGATCCTTGCCCAGTCGCGGGAGCAATTGTGCGAACACAGGGACATGGTGCTCAGTCACCTCAGCCAGTTGGGGCTTCGGGTCAACTGGGAGAAGAGCAAACTCTGTCCCACACAAAGGATCTCTTTTCTCGGTATGGAGATAGACTCAGTCGACATGACAGCGCGCCTCACCGAGGAGCGCGTCCAGTCAGTGTTGAACTGCTTGAATTCGTTCAAAGGCAGGACAGCGGCACCACTGAAACACTTTCAGAGGCTCCTGGGGCATATGGCATCCACAGCTGCAGTAACGCTGCTCGGATTGCTTCATATGAGACCGCTTCAATGCTGGCTACACGACCGAGTCCCGAGATGGGCGTGGCACAGCGGAACCCTCCGCGTCCAAGTGACTCGAGGTGCCGCCAAACCTTCAGCCTGTGGTTGGACCCTTCGTTTCTACGGGCGGGAATTCCCCTAGAACAAGTGTCCATGCATGCTGTTGTCTCCACGGATGCCTCATCCACCGGCTGGGGTGCCACGTACAATGGGCTTGCAGTTTCGGGTCTGTGGACGGGGCCTCGACTGCAATGGCATATCAATTGCCTCGAGTTGTTAGCAGTTCGTCTTGCACTCAGCCACATCAAAGTGCCGCTCAGAGGCAAGCATGTTCTGGTCCGTACGGACAACACTGCGGCCGTTGAGTAAATCAACAAACAGGGTGGTCTACGCTCCCGTCGCATGTCACAACTCGCCCGCCATCTCCTCTTATGGAGCCAGAAGCATCTGAGGTCGCTTCGTGCCATTCACATTCCGGGCCTGCTCAATCGTGCAGCCGACGAGCTCTCACGACAGCCAGTGCTCCCGGGAGAGTGGAGACTCCATCCCGTGTTACCCGCGGCAGTCGGATGTGGCGGAGCGTCCGACGCCAGGTCTAACATTCGTATGCATTGGTGGAACGGGTGTTAGGCTGGGTTCCATATGTTGTGACCCCCACGGCGGTCCCATATGTGTATTCTTCCACGGTACAGCTCCCTACGGCGAGCCCATGTCTTTTCTTTGGCAGAGTTCGCTCTGCCGTCTCAGTAAAGGTGTTGTTCCGGGGCCACCCCTGGGACTTCCGTATGTTGTGCTGCCCACGGCCAGCCTATACGTGTAATCTCCACATGGTAACTCCCTCTGGGCATGATGTGACTTCCGCAGCGGCCTCCGGGCACGCTTTCCCAGCGTTATTCAGTAAAGTCAGCTGAATGGGTCTTGCGGAATGGCATCTTTGACTCTCCCTGCGTGAATTTCCCTCCCGCTACAGACGGGGTCTGAGGGGCTCATCGCTGGTCGCTGGAAGTGGTAGTAACTATGGCGTTTTCCAAAGGGATCCCAATTCGTCGGTGACGTCCGACGTACGTCGAACGTGACCAACTGAAAGGGAATGTCTCGGTTACATATGGTAACCCTCGTTCCCTGGAGGAAGGAACGGAGACGTACGTCCCGTTGCCACAGTTGCTGTACCATCACTGCAGGGCCGAGTCACTAAGTTCGGCTCCTCAGTGAAAAACAAGCGCACATTGCTCTCGCTTCCTGTTTATACCCGCGGCGCGGGGTGGAGCGCGAGATGCAAATCTCGCACGCCAATGTTCAATGACAGGTTCTTCATAGCTCGAAGCTGATAGGGGCTCCCAGAAGTGATCACAATTCGTTGGTGACGTCCAACGTACGTCTCCGTTCCCTCATTCAGGGAACGAGGGTTACCATATGTAACCGAGACGTTTTTAAAAAAATTATATTTAAATGTAAAAAATAAATATATCGTGATTTATATCGTTATTGTGAAATAAAATTACTCATATTGTGATTTAAGATTTTGGTCATATTGCCCACCTCTAAGTACAAACATTGTTTTATGCCAAACGAAGGGGAAAAACTGACAGAAACTGCCATTCCATCAGTTCCACCCAACCCCCGAAGTAAAACGCTGTTGAAGAAAGCTGTTGGCATAGTGTTCCATTTTTACCATAATGCTGTTTAAAGAGTAGACAAAGTATGATACAATTTTCAGTGATAAACCTATCCTTACAATAATTGTTCTGTTAATAACCCTCTGTCAATCCGACTGTCAGTGGGCGGGGATACAAAAATGCAGAACTATAATCTGTAATTTTCACGAGAGCCCTGGAGCTGTCAAAAAAACGTGGTCCAGGTAACACAGAGAATGAGTAAACTTTGTTAATTTACATATACTACAGACAAAGACAAATACAATACAAAGCGTGTTGAAAATTGGCAAAATTACACTACAAGTTCAGAGTTATTTTGATTTAATTTTCAATCAATTAATGGTACTGTCATTTTAATTTAATTAATTTTATTCAATTAAATATTTTGGTTAACAATTTATTTAATAAAAATATTTTATTTGTTTGTTAGTTAAATTTGTTGATCAATTTTGACTCTTCACATTTATTTCAATTGCATTTCTAATGCCATTATAAAACACCAGGGCATCAGAAAGCTTTTGCACATAGACTTGGTCGGCATTACTGGGAACGCCCACAAAACGTCATATCCGTATATAATGAATGCACATAGACCTTGTTAGACGCTTTATCTTTACTCTTTCTAATGATTACGATTTGTTTTTGCTTGGTGCAGTCCCGAAAAGTTCTGCACCTCTAGTAAGTTAAGAAGTTTTATACTGCCAAATAAACAGACAGAGCCGTTCGTCAATTCCGAAAGCCTGCAATACGTCCATTACAATTAAACATTTGCTCTACATGATGCTGGTATTATTGTAAAGATTAAAAAAAGAGATTTCATTAATTGCAATGGCAAAAGTTTGTTGAACAAAATGTCAATAAAGTCATACTTGTCACAGGACGGGTTAAAGCAGTTTTTCACGATGAGCAATCACATATCCACATAATGCGCAAGGTTATTAATGTACAAAGCATTCAAAAGTCTTCTTTATTTCATGATGGGAAGGGCTGGGCTCATGCTTGTGCTTCAAGCTGATAGTCAAATTATATGTACGACACTTGTACATTTTCTCGTCAAAATGCAGCTACTCCCACAAATATTACACAACATGTAGGCTAGGCTACTTTGTAAATCACCCAGTCTTTTGATGAAGATGGTTGATATAAAGTTAAAGTTAAAGTTAAAGTCAACTTTATTGTCAATCAAAACCATGCAACAGTACATTACACAGCAGACTGAAATTGCGTTTCTTCCATACTCCAATGTGCAATATTAAAAATAAACAAAGATTGATATAAAAAAGTAAATAAAAATACTTTGCGATTCTCAGTAATTCTAATAATATTGTGACACTGACAACATATTTTCAACTCCAAATATCAATTTCATAGCACATGACACGTTTATGATCTTTTTAAAACGTTAAATGTAATACATACTTTTAATCCATTAAGTTCAGGAACATTGAATTAACGTCTCCATAGAAAGACTGGTTTATTTATGAAGTAGGCATGTCATACCTGTACGGGGGTCGGCGGAGCTGCATGTATTTTGATGAGAAAATGACACCTCTGGCCATTGATTCCGTTGGGTCGTTTATCAGTCACAGATATTGTACGGCAATCTGACCCAATATGGCTCAGTTTTTCTATATAACTTGCTCTGTCGAGCGGCAAAAGGGATTCTACACAGGCTAAACTGGGTTAACCCCATGCATTTACATTGTGGGGGAATGGACTGTTTTCCCCCACGCCAAATCCGCCCCCACGTCACGCCCCCAGCTATGACACGACGGCAACCAAGTCTATAAGATCTTGTTTTTTATAATCACTGCAGTATTACAGACCTTATGTAGCCCCGCCCTTTTTCAACACTGCACTTGTTGTGTCTGTCTTCCGGTTTGTATTTCCACAGCATGAAGGTAAGTGGCCCTATCATACACCCGGCACAATGCAACACCAGGCATGACACAAGTGTTTTTTGCTAGTTTCGGCCCGACACACTTATCATTTTCACATCCAGCTCCACGTTGCTTAAATAGCAAATGCACTCACACCCATCTGTCCGCCCATGGGCGTGCTGGTCTGAAAACGAGGTGTGTTCAGGTGCATTGTTGGCGTGTTGCTATTTTGAGGCAACTGAAAACGACTGCACCATTGACCAACAAAAACCTGGTCTAAAGTCAATAGTGTAGTATTTTTTGTGTTATTTAAAGGGCGCGTTAGTAATATGCGCCTATAGGTGCGTGCACAACGTGCGTACACATTGCTTATTACACACACAGGGATGCACACAAACATATTTAAATATAAAAAATAATAGATTCCTCTCTGGAGACGCGTTCAGTCTTTCCGCTCGCATATTCCGCCATGAATAGCGAATCCGCCATGGTGCAAGCGCAACTGGCTTTTAAAGGGAATGGGAGATAACACTCTGATTGGTTTATTGCACGTTACACCCAAAACACACCCATGACTCATTAAGAGACTAAGTACAACCCTTTTGGACCATGTGCCACCGACCATTTCAGATTGTTCAAATAGGGCCCATTATCTTACAGATTTATGAATGAACAGCTCGTTTTCAAATCTTCCCGGTCTACTGACATTTACAATGCTCATGATAACTGTCACAATTACGTTTGTCTTGTCTTCACCTGTTCTCGTTTAGCCCTGATTAGTTTATCTACTCCACCTGTGTCTAACTAGTTCCCTCCATTACCTTGTGTATTTATACTCCCTGTTCTGTTCAGTCCTTGTCGTTATTGTTTGTCCACACATGTCCGTGTGATCATGTCTTGAACACTCTCTGTCTGTTATTGCGATTAAAAGACGTTTTTTTGTAACCATCATTTCCTTCGTCGAGCACTTTCTTCTGCCAGAGCGTGACAGAATAACCGACCCTCAAAGTGAGTATTAAAGAAGATGGACTCACCCATGCTACAACTTCTTCTCCGTCCAGAGAGCAGGCCATACCTGGGATACCTGGCCTGGATGCTCCGGAACGACGGTCTCCTCCCTACAGCCGGCGAGCCCGAGGCACCCATGCTGCTACTTCTCCGTCCAGAGAGCAGGCCATACCTGGGATACCTGGCCTGGATGATCCGGAATGGCGGTCTCCTCCCTACAGCCGGCGAACCGAGGTGATTCGAGTGCTGGAAGACGCGAAGGCCCCGGAGTTGACGCAGGTGGGCCAGTCCATCTTAGAGCCAGGATCGGACTATGACCTGGGGCCTCATTTATAAACGTTGCGTACGCACAAAAGAAGGCGTACGCCGCTCTCTACGCAATAATTGGTATTTATAAAAAGCAAACTTGACGGGAAAATGTGCGGTCCTTCACGCAAGCTCTGACCCAGGCGTACGCACAAAAACGGGTGAAATGAGAAATGGCGACACCGTCGGCAGATGGAAGAAACACGTGAAAGTGTGTGAAACTGTAGACCGTTGTGCAAAAGAAATGGCAATACTGCCTCTTATATATAACATGAAGACTTCACAAAGCAAGTCTTACAATTAACAGCCTATACACGAACACCCGTTTGATCGATCTGCAGTGCAAAACAAACAAAATCAAACGAAAATTACAACAGAAATGCAAATTAACACATATTTGCAAAAAGAAAAGTGAAATCCTCATAAATAATATGGTAAACAGAACGAAATAGCTAATGTACGAAACTGATATTCTCGTCAATGTGTCCGTCTGGCGGAGCAGATATAGATGCAATTAGATAGACAGATAGATAGATAATTAGGGAGATACAGTATATATATTTAGATAGATAGATAGATAGATGGATGGATGGATGGATGGATGGATGGATGGATGGATGGATGGATGGATGGATTCTGATAAAATAACGTATGACGTATGTCTCAACCATTCAGAAAGCTGCAAGTTACATTACATTTGCACTGAACTATTTCCCATTTCCACGTAGATTATAACCGACATCTGTAGCTTGTCAGATGCAATTAAATGGACGAAAATAAAATGCCCTATCACAATGCGTAATGACGCACAATGGCTGATCTTGCGCTCTTAGAAGATGTGACAAATGAAAGGATTCGGAGTGAACGCATCTTCACACAGCAAGAAGACTTGCTGGCAAACGAGGACACACTCTGGCGATGGAGCGCTAGACGCTTTTTTGCCTCAACTTTGATGTCCGACCATTTCTTTTTTATTTCTGCCATGGTCCGAGGTTGTGAGGCTACAGCATTTACGGCGTCTACAACCTTTTGCCATTCAAGTGCCATTTTGGCATTAGTAATGCCCACACTGTGCCCTCCAAAACAACATTTTTATCCTCTTTTCAACCTTGCCAACGATAATTTCTACTTCACATTGAGTGAAGTTACGTTTTTTTTATTTCCTCTCTGTGTTTGCCATGATTTCGCAATCGATGAATATTAACTTGTGGGCGTTTCACGGACTATTTATGGGCAACTATGGGCGTGACATGAAGCCGCAAAAGCTGCGCTATATTTAGTATTGATTGTGATTTATTAAGGGAAAACTGCGTAGGATGTGCGTGCGCACGGTTTTATAAATCCGAATATATCTGTGCGTACGCACGTCCTATGTTTCATCCGTACGCCACTTCTGACGCAAATCCTACGCAAAGTTTTATAAATGAGGCCCCTGATCGATCTGTGGTCCGCGGATCCTTTTCCCACCCAAGTCCCCACCCTCTCTTCGTCACCTTCTTCGCCAGTCCCGTCTGGAAATCTTCTGCCCATATCCATGCCTCTCCTAAACCCGTCTCCATTACTGGTCACGGCCAGTCCCCTGGATCTGTCAGCATCACTGGTGTTGTCCAGCTCCTCGGCTCTACCCCCGCCGCTCACTCCATGCGGCCCATCATCTGAGCCTCAGGCTTCCCTGCCACTAGCTCAGCTAGAGGCCGAGTCCCCGGCTACACCTCGGACCTCCAGGCCCATATCTCCACCTCGGCCTGTCAGTCCGTCACCTTCGCCTCGACTCACTGCTCCTTCAACGCCTCCGTGGCCTGTCTGCCCAGAAACTCTGCTGGGCTCCCTGGTCTCTCCAGGTCAGCCTCCGGCGGTCGACGCACAGCCTATGCCACGGACTTCCGGGATTCGGGCTACGCCCTCACCCTGCACCCCTACGGCGTCAGCGTGCTCCTCCCTTCCTCCAGCCTCCCCGTCGGCCTCACTCGCCACATCGTCGTTCTGGTCATCCAAGTTCCGCCATGGTTCCGCCTTCGTCGATCGGTCCTAGGGCTCCATCCGCCCCTGCAGTCTGGACTCCGCCCTGGACGCTCTCTCCGTCAGCGTTACCATGGTACTGGTGCCCGCCTACTCCAGACGCCTGTCTGTCATCAGCTACACACCCTCCACCGAAGCCTCCACCCCATTTCTACTTCATGGGCTCTGTTGTCTTCTCGGCGCGAGGACGCGCCTTTCCGAGGGGGGCGTAATGTCACAATTACGTTTGTCTTGTCTTCACCTGTTCTCGTTTAGCCCTGATTAGTTTATCTACTCCACCTGTGTCTAACTAGTTTCCTCCATTACCTTGTGTATTTATACTCCCTGTTCTGTTCAGTCCTTGTCGGTTATTGTTTGTCCACACATGTCCGTGTGATCATGTCTTGAACACTCTCTGTCTGTTATTGCGATTAAAAGACGTTTTTTTGTAACCATCATTTCCTTCGTCGAGCACTTTCTTCTGCCAGAGCGTGACAATAACTTTCATCAACTCTACAATAAGTAAATCCATTTCAGCAGCTAATTACTCTTCGCCAGTGATGCCATAGAAATATTCAGCTACCACAAAAATGGAAGTTTAAACACAAAATACTAAAGATGGCTGCACGCTTGTTTCTTTGGCGCACAAGCTCTGTAGTTTAGAGGTGCAAGTATGGCACATTCAGTTTCAGAGAACATCAGTTTGTGTTTTATTAAGCCCTGCAGTACAAGCCATTAGAAATGGTCAGTGTAATCATTGAGCTACCAGCATTATAGCTGCACTGTATAATAAAATGTTTATTGCTACTAAAAATGTTATTATACTAAAAAGGCACTTTTTTATGTAAAGCTGTACACGTGGAAAGAAAGAATACATAATTTATTTCAAAATGCAAAATGGCTTCTGTTTTTATTTGCACATCGTTTAAACTTCTTGACCCTTGATTCCTCAGTCACCTCCAGGCATCGCACCGATTCTGCTACATACGTATTGTAGACTAGAAAATGAGCTAATGTGATCATTTTTTGATTATGAAGCGGTATTGTCCAGCCATGGCACACTATCTCTCGCAGCATCTGCAGCCAGGCAGGAAATTGAAGCTAGGTAAAGGCCACCACAACGACGGTGGATGAGCTGCCTGCAGTAATTATTTGAAGTGCTGTTCAAATAGAAGCACACAGAATTATAGACACTTAAGAATACTCGCATTCTCTGATTCACTTTAATGGCCATCAGAATGGTTCCTTACCATCCTGATGTCTGATCTTTTCAGATATGCAGCATGGAGTACTTCACGCCACGGTGCTTGCATTTCCAACAAGAGCTTTCTGCCCACGCTTGCTCTTTAAGGTTATAGGTTTTTTTTTTACTTGTTCTGAAAGATGTTCTTTTTCATGGGTCACTTTTTGGTTTGTGTTGCTAACATTTAAAGACCCCCTGTGGTGAAAATCAAGTTTTTAATGTTGGTTATATGTCTATGTGGTGTTCTTAATATGCTTTAAGACAAACCATGTGCAAATTCATAAGTCAACACCATTGCTGAGTATTTTCTCCTTAAAACTCCAGTAAAAAAACTAAAACGCGGTTTGTTTCTAACGTCACAAACTACCAATCGCGTCAACGTGTGGACGGGCTTTAGCATATCATTAACTATTCTCTGAAGCATGGGTATAGCCTGGTATATTTTTCTTTTGATATGAAAAATCGGGGACATTTAGCAATATAGCGGGTGAGTATATGAAACGACATTATGATGAACTATATGCCTTTCTCCACTGATGTTCTATGTTGTTCAAAGCATTTCTATGGATGCTGATTTTTAGAAGGCAGACTTAGATGGCGAACGCAAACATGGTTTGTGTAACATTAGCAACACATTATTAGTAGTTTGATAACAGTCAAGCAAAAGGCTAATCATATTAATTACCGTTATGTGTCCGACGTTGTAAAGAGTGATACCATTTTACAGCATTTACTAACTTGAGTAAAGTTGAGCAAGTGGATCTCTGAGTTGGTATGAGTGAGTGGAGGCGGGAATAATTTGCATATTCATTGATCCGTGTACTAAATTTAGCAAGGGTGTAGAGTTACATTTAAGCCATTTTAAGGCAAGAAGAATGTGTGTGTGTGTGTGGGGGGGGGGGGGGGGGGGGGGGGGGTTCACAGGAAAATAAAACTTCATATAAGACGTGGAACATTTTTTCATCAGTGTTTAGTTAGTATACCCATAGTTTTGCCAATGTAAAGTATACATTGAAATGAATCAACACTATAAAAAAAAAGATGAGAAAACTTAAAAGTTTAAGGCAACCAGCTGCAGAACATTTTTGAGTTTTCTCAACTTAGGGTCAATTAGTTGTACAAACTTTTTTCATGTTAAATAGTTGAATAAACTTTAAAAGCTGAATTTTTCATACAAAACATAAGTTGGATTTTTTACAGTGAACTGTAAGATAACATTTTTAAGTGTGATAACTTGCCCTGGTCTGATATTTATGAAAGAATACACTTCATGTTTTCATACACAGACAAGGTTAGCTTTCTATTAATCAAAGAATCCTAAAATTTTAATTAAACAATGTTTTTAACATTGATAATAATTAGAAATGTTTCTTGAGCAGCAAATCAGCATATTAGAATGATTTCTGAAGGTGACACTAAAGACTGGAGTAATGATGCTGAAAATTCAGCTTTGTCATCACTGGAACAATTTACATTGATAAATTAAAATTTTTTACTGTATTTTTACCAATTAAATGTAGGCCTGGGTGAGCATAAGAGTGTTCTTTCAAAAACGAAATCTTGCTGAGCCCAACTTATTGAGCGCTAGTATATAGTAATTGAGGAAGCAGAGGCTGGGGGCTCAGAGGAGGACTCGTCCATCACCCAAGCTGAAGTCACCGAGGTGGTCAAGAAACTCCTCGGTGGCAAGGCACCGGGGGTGGATGAGATCCGCCCTGAGTACCTCAAATCTCTGGATGTTGTGGGGCTGTCTTGGCTGACACGCCTCTGCAGCATCGCGTGGCGGTCGGGGACAGTGCCTCTGGGATGGCAGACCGGGGTGGTGGTTCCTCTTTTTAAAAAGGGGGACCGGAGGGTGTGTTCCAACTATAGGGGGATCACACTTCTCAGCCTCCCCGGGAAAGTCTATGCCAGGGTACTGGAGAGGAGAATTCGGCCGATAGTGGAACCTCGGATTCAGGAGGAACAGTGTGGTTTTCGTCCTGGTCGTGGAACACTGGACCAGCTCTATACCCTCTACAGGGTGCTGGAGGGTTCATGGGAGTTTGCCCAACCAGCCCACATTTGTTTTGTGGATTTGGAGAAGGCATTCGACTGTGTCCCTCGCGGCGTCCTGTGGAGGGTGCTGGGGGAATATGGGGTCCGGGGTCCTTTGCTGAGGGCTGTCCGGTCCCTGTATGACCGAAGCAGGAGTTTGGTCCGCATTGCCGGCAGTAAGTCAGACTTGTTCCCGGTGCATGTTGGACTCCGGCAGGGCTGCCCTTTGTCGCCGGTTCTGTTCATAATTTTTATGGACAGAATTTCTAGGCACAGCCAAGGGCCGGAGGGTGTCAGGTTTGGGGACCACACGGTTTCGTCTCTGCTCTTTGCGGATGACGTTGTCGTGTTGGCCCCTTCTAACCAGGACCTTCAGCATGCACTGGGACGGTTTGCAGCCGAGTGTGAAGCGGCTGGGATGGGGATCAGCACCTCCAAATCCGAGGCTATGGTCCTCAGTCGGAAAAGGGTGGCTTGCCCACTTCAGGTTGGTGGAGAGTTCCTGCCCCAAGTGGAGGAGTTCAAGTATCTAGGGGTCTTGTTCACGAGTGAGGGGAGGATGGAACGGGAGATTGACAGACGGATCGGTGCAGCTTCTGCAGTAATGCGGTCGATGTACCGGTCTGTCGTGGTGAAGAAAGAGCTAAGCCGTAAGGCGAAGCTCTCGATTTACCGGTCAATCTACGTTCCTACTCTCACCTATGGTCATGAGCTTTGGGTCATGACCGAAAGGACAAGATCCCGGATACAGGCGGCCGAAATGAGCTTTCTCCGCAGGGTGGCTGGGCGCTCCCTTAGAGATAGGGTGAGAAGCTCAGTCACTCGGGAGGAACTCGGAGTAGAGCCGCTGCTCCTCCACATCGAGAGGGGACAGCTGAGGTGGCTCGGGCAGCTGTTCTGGATACCTCCTGAACGCCTTCCCGGGAAGGTGTTTCGGGCATGTCCAACCGGGAGGAGGCCCCGGGGAAGACCAAGGACACGCTGGTGGGACTATGTCTCCCGGCTGGCCTTGGAACGCCTCGGTGTCCCCCCGGAAGAGCCGGAGGAAGTGTCTAGGGAGAGGGAAGTCTGGGCATCTCTGCTTAGACTGCTGCCCCCGCGACCCGGCCCCGGATAAGCGGAAGAAGATGGATGGATCGATATATAGTAAAAATAATAATAAAAAATATGTTTACAACTCAAACCAAACATAATTATTGAAATTATAATTATTTAGGCAATGAAAAATTAAATCAAACAACCTATTTATTTTAAACTTTATTCATGAATTCTTTTTTTTATTATTATTATTCATTGATTCACTGCAAGAGGTGAAGTTTAGTGACTTTAGGTTTTTTTTATTTTATCAAATATTAAACATTCCCCGACCCCACCCACATAAAAGTCTGTTTTTATTTCTTTCTTATTGAAATTATACTGTTTTGGACTAGAGGCTGCTGTTATTGATTTCCGTTTTAAAGGTGAAGTGTGTAATATCTAAGAATTGCTAACATTTTAAATGGGTTTTGGAAGCGCATTACAAGCAGATAAACCCAGCCAAAAGCTCAGAAAGAAGTAAAAAAATTATCACAGTGTTTATCTATTTGGTCATTTAAAGGTGATTATATATATATAGGGTATACCTTTAACTGACCAAATAAGTTAATTTTTTTTTACTGCTTAGTGCTTTGAACACTGTTTTCTAAGATTCTTGTGGGGGGTTTATTCTCTCTCTCTGTTTTCTGCAGGATGTAAAAATGAGAGATACCTGTGACATCCCCTGTCACTCCAGGAGAAGATGTATCTGCAAAGTGTTCCTCAAGGTCAGTGTAGCCACTCAAAAAAGCCACATAGATCTCTAGCACACTGTGATAAATCGTACCTCCGCGATTCGAGTCTACGTGTATTTCAGATGCTTTCCGACGATAAACGCAGTCACCTAGCCGGAGCTGTGGTGGGTGATTAAAGCACTTTGTCTTGAGTCATATCCTGCTCTCCTGATTCCCTCTGCTGATTTCTACCCCCTCCCTTCTCCCACCTCCATCCTACTCGTTCGCAAACAAAAAGGGAATCCAATTCGGACTGTTTTGTCAAAGCAATGCACCAAACAAATAGGAGCCGATAAAACGCCAGTCTGTATTTTTTTTTATCTGTTTATTGATTGAGTCAGTGGACCAAGTGTGGAGTCTGGAATCGGACACCATCTCAAATTTTGGTTGTGAGTTTGTTAAGAAGCAGACCTGAAGTCTGTGATGACATTTCCATTTAATTACAGATGCATCATTTGGGCTGAATACCAACATGTCCTGTGTGAAGCAAAGTTGTAAACAAGTGAATTAAATACATTTTATTTGAGAACATAAGAGTTTTTACTTTTTGGTTAAATGCGCAATATAGAAAGCTCTTCTTCATTTGCAATCCTTGGTGTAAATTTAAAGAGCCCATATTATGGCCTTTTACAAAGTCTTGATTGTGTTTTGGGGCTCTACTAAACTAGGTTTTCATGCTTGAATGTAAAAAAAAAAAAAAAATGTTTATTTTGTTGCAGCACCTCTCTTCCCAGTCTCTCAGTAAAACTCTGTTCAGTTCCTGCCTCTATGAAGCCCCTCCTTCTGAAAAGTGCAATTTGCTCTGATTGGTTGGCTCTACCAGTATGTTGTGATTGGCCAACAGCTTTGAACATGTTTCGTAAATGTCACACCCCTTACTATAACCGCTAGTTTCAAAACACTACTAATGTTACGGAGGCCAGCTAGTTGCTGTGCGAGTAAACCTCACTCTTCTGATCTCAAGAGACGCTGACTTTAGAGGTTGCAGCCTTTAGCCTCCTTGTTAGAGTGTCCGACTCTCATGCCGGCCAGTGTTCATTTTGACAGCATATTTTGATTTAGTTTTAGTCATAGTCTTTTACTATATACATAGTCAAACTACTATATAGTTTTTATAACTTTGTATTTCTGTTTTAGTTAGTATCATGTTAAGCTAAAGCTTCAAATAAGTTTTTATTTTAATTTTTTTTTATTTCAGTTAACATTTATTTAATTTCAAGTAACAAAGATTTTTTTTAATGGTTTTAGTTAACTAACCATGATACTTTATTTAATATGTGTCAAATACTCGTCTTTCCTCCTGACTATGAATTAAATGGGAATGAAATTAAATACAGTTTATTGTGCAAGCAAAAACGAATATATAATGCATGACTTTTAATTATAAACCAGCTGGAAATACACCCGGACTCTTATTTTGAAATATCGCCTTACTATTGCAGTTGCAGCTGCTCATTCAAGTTCAGATGAGGAGATAAAATATGCTTTGTTACAACCGTCTAAAACACATTACTATATAAACATCGTAAAGTAAACATTGTCATTATTCATTAGCATTAGTTCATAAACAATTGCCTGGCATAAATGTGTGTTATTCATTGATTGTGAGCCGCTCTGGAGCGCTGTATTGGGGATGCGTGAGTGAGCCTGTAGAAGCGCAACAGTGCCGTGTTTTCCAGCGGTTAGATCAGCACGTCCAAATCAAATGTGCGCATCTGTTACACAGGACATCAGTTCTGACTGGATCTCTTCCCTAATCTTCCCTCCCTAACATTTTCGTCTCGTTTTTATTTGCTGACGAAAATGACAGTTGATTTCCGTTATAGTTTTTGTTACTCAACACTAGTTTTTATTTAGTTATCGTCTCGTTTTTAACACTGATGCCGGCGGACCCGGGTTCAAGACCCGCTTGGAGTGAGCGGTTTGAACAGGAGGCGTCACATTGGTGCCATGACCCGGATGGGAGTGAGGTTTAGGGGGGTGAGTATAACGGAGGCTAGCTAGTAGTTGCTGTGCAAGTAAACCTCACTCCTCTGATCTCAAGAGACACTCTAGCAACTGACAGAGGTTGCAGCCTTTAGCCTCCTTGTTAGAACGTCCGACTCTCATGCCGGCAGACCAAGGTTCGAGTCCCGTTTGGAGCGGGCAGTTCGAACAGGAGGGGTTACATTAGCGCAACTCAACCACGGCCATTTTTTATTTTTGCATATGCCTTGTGCGGGAATTATTAAAATTGCATATTGTATAAAATATGTAGAATATTGTCTACAATCGAGGCATTACAGGGAGTTCAGAAACAGTGCTTACTGTATATAGAGAATAACCCCCTTTTGGAGTGACTTTGTGATATACAACTTTGCAGGCCTTTTTCATGCTCAAACAGCAACATTACGCACTAAAGATAGCTGAAAATGTAAAAAAAAAAAAGAAAACGCATAATATGAGCTGGCGCTCATCATCAATCACGCACTGGCCTCGTGCCACTCTCTCACGGCTCTCGCCCGCCCTGCTTGTCACAGTCCTCTTTAAAGGAATAGTCTGAAAATGTGTATTCTGTCATTATTTACTCACCCTCATGTTGTTTACAAACCTTTCTTCCATCAAACACAAAAGGAAGAATTTCGAGGAATGTCTTGATCGCTCTTTTCCATGCAATTACAATGAACGGATACTGAAACTTTTAAGCTTCAAATAGGATGCAAATGTAAGATTAAAATGTAAGGGGAAACAGGTCAATTTAGCTTAAAGGAAATTATTAATGAATTTATATTGAATTTTGAAAGAGTCACTTATTTTACGGCTGAGCAAATTACTTGTTGAGCGTTCATTTGAATGGGCCACCTGTAACTATCAACTCTGCAGTGGATATTAAAGGGTTACTTCAATGATTTAGCATTAGGCTTTGTATCAGTAGAAACCCGGTAGTATATTCAAATTATGGTACTTTCCCCCCCGAGAGAATTATGCATTTTATTTCTGGAAAAAAAGATTTTTTGGCCAGAGGCTAAAGACTACAGCCACTAGATGGAGCTGTTCTGCATGTTATCAACCCGCGCATAGAGGAGAGATTTCACGCACAGAATGTAAGACACAGACAGCCACACGGACATTCATAACGGAGCGATGCAGAGCAAAGTGAGTGTTTCAACTTTTCAATGAATTCCTGTGATAGTTTAGCTTCCATATGCGATCTGAAAACGTGCCAGACTGGCGCTTAATGTTACCTCAGCTCTGCTCAGCTCTTCATGATGAATGAAATCTGACACTGCTGCATCTGTGCCGTGACTTTTGTTCGGTTCACTCACACTTTATTGAAAAGACACGTTCAGTTTTTAATTGTAGTGTTTATTCTCTAACTGAACTAAATTATTTTATTACTATGAAGATCAAAACGACGGTGTACGGAGTGGCCTCGTAGGGCAGCGAAGCAAGTGCATTCTGGGAGTTGTTGTCTTTCATCCACATGAGACAAAAATATTTTTTTTGTCTTTTCTCAGTCTAGAAGGCACCAAATTCAAAAATAATTTCACATTTCTACTACATAAATGACCCAGTTTAAATACAAAGCTTAATGCTAAATCACTGAAGTAACCTTTTAATATCCAAACTATAGTGAAAATACTATTTATTAGCCAGGTAACATAGATCAGCAGTTAAAGACATTAAATTTGTGAGACTTTATTGATTATTCTAACACATAAAACTAATATCTAACACAAACACATGCGCGCACACATTCACACAAGTTGCAGAAAGAAATAAAGTGAAGAAACGATGAGTTTTAAGAGAGTGAAATGATGAAATACCAAGTTTCTAGCAAGTTTCTTGGCAGATGCATGGAAAGTCTTGTGGATGAGGTTGAGTTGAAGTGACCTTTGCTGTAGAGTCGTTGACCAAAACTTTGCAGCAAAACTTAACTTAAGAAACTAAGTAAAAGAAATGAAGGTGAGACGAGAGTGGTTAGATGGCTTGAATGACCTGTTAACCCATTTCCCTGATCTTTGTCTGCCTCGATCATCTGATCATCTAATCATCTCCTCTTCTAGTCTTCTAATTCTTTGTTCATGTCCACAGATTTTAAACTCAAATGTCTGCACATCGTCCTGGATGCGTTTTGACCAATTAGGTATCATCTTTGGTTCAGAGGTGACTTTCTCCACCTCTCACCATAAATTACACATTATCTGTGTTCTCTTAACTTCCCGCTCTAAGCAGAAAGTACAGCTTAGACATGATTTCTATTAATAAGAATATGATACATCTTACACAGATTCCAATCAAGCCATTCTCTGAATTATGAACAAGCCAGACAAGGCTTTCAATCAACTATTCAATAGTTGTAACGATTACAGGAATTGTGAGTGATCTAAGCATAATGGTCACATATATTGGTTGTAGACATGATATAGAATTATGCATTTGAAGGGTGTTCATCCCTTTTGAATGATTCGATGCAGTGTATAAGTTTATGGGTTATCTTGTGGATTTCAATTATGTGGTAAAAGAGTTCATTCAAAGGTCATTGAGAAGAAGAAGATCTGTTTTGGATCTTTTGTCTTGGGGGTCAAACAACCTCTGCCGTTATCTTGGTGTGGCTCAAATTGTGTCCACTCCAAATCAACCCGTCTTTTACAAATTGCCTAGCATTGACAAAGCTCTTCCTTTTGGCTAGGATCGTCTCTGGTCATAAAGTACTTAGCGCCGTATTTCGTTACTTAGTTTGGAGCTAATTTTATTTATGGTCAAAGATTGTTGATTTGGGGTCTGGAGTGTCGAGTTGGGTTTTAGTGTGTGGAATCAGGTTTGAACGAATCATCTGGAAGATTAATTTGTGTCCGGTGCACCCTCAACTGTTAGTACACGATGACAAACCTTTCATTGTTTTTTTTTTGTTGAACTCTTCCTTTAAGATGTAAATAACTTGGGACATCCATGTTTTTGTTGACCGTTGTTCTCATAACCGTGTTCATACTGATATGGAAAGGAATATCATAATCTAGACTTTTTTCACATTTGAAAAAAAAGGATCTCCAGGTACCTTTCAGAAAGCATAGAACATCAAATACCTCAAAGAGAGGCACAAAGCAGTGTAGGATTTTGATCTGGCCCAAGGAGAGTCACTCCTTCCCAAAGTTCAAAGTTTCTTGTACTTGTACCAGAGTTTCGGGTGTGAGCATCACAGCAGCCCCCAGAGCCTGTGCAAGCCATCAAAGACCAGAGACAAGAAGAACATGATCTCACATCACTACAACACTGCTTCAAAAAGACACCCATTCATAAAAAAACTGAAACATGGAAAGAAAGAAATAATATATACCCCTAACCTGTTCTCTTTGATCAGTGGAAAACAAAATAAATGTACAAATTATAATATGTACAGTATAACAAGATTTAGCAAAACATTTAGAATGTCATAGGCCATCCTTTGGTAGTGTCACTTATTTATATGCGCTAGTTTGATGGAATTATGTAAATAAAGTAACATTCGAAATGCCACCTAGAAATTTGAATTTTGTTTACCCAATGCTTTGTGGTGTGTACATGTCTAAAGGTCAAACTCCAATTACACTTCCTGTTCCAAGTTTTTTCAAATTCCATTTACCACCTGTTTCCCACGTTTTGTAATAATTTGCAAGTAGGCGATGTACTGAGTAAATGATGACTACATTTTCATTTTATGGGTAATCCCTTTAATTTAAGGAGACTTCCTTTCAAAAGTTTGGGGTCAGTAGTTTTTTTAATACTTTGATTCCGCAAGGAGTCATTCAGTTATTCAAAAATGACAGTAAAGACATTTATTATGTTTTATTTTAAATATGTGCTGTTCTTTTGAACTTTCGATTTATCAAAGACTCCTGAAAAAAAGTCACAGTTTCCATTCTAAAACTTTTTAAGCAGCACATTCTTTTTCAACATTGATAATAATAAGAAATGTTTCTTAAGCAGCAAATCTGCAGATCATGTGACACTAAAGATGAAAATTCAGCTTTGCATCACGGGACTATATATAACTATATAATGATTTATTTTTTTATTGTAATAATATTTCGTAATATTTGCAATAAAGCCCCGTTCACACCGCCAGCGACACACAGCCCAAAGCGACATGATCCCATTCATTTCAATGGAACGCTTGCGACTTCCGGCGACACGAGCAGCAGTGACCGTTGGCGACAGAATGTAGGTGTGTCAAGTGACGCGAGACATGGGACAAAACTTCAGAAATGTCAACTTTATGCAAATGAGAAGCGAATTTCGCAAGTGATAACCAATAGGAGTCTGTGGAGCTCAAGTCACCGTCTCGAGTGCAGACAGGACAGAGTTCCAGAGCAGTTTCACTATTATATAAGATTTGACTGGTACCACATGGATATGATAAAATGTTGCATGGAAAATAAACTATCGGCAGTCTTAGTGAGTTTGATTCATACATTGATATTTTGTGTTAAATTGTATGATGCAGGGAGCAGTTTAGCACTGCTGCAGTTCATATTACAGTTTCCCTTGCATTATGTTGATTATTAGGAACAGGAAAATGTATTATTTGTCAAATTCGAATGACCTTTTTGACAGTATGAGTGAGTTTCATTTGTTGATAGATTGATTGTTAATGTAGTTAATGATTTAATGCACTGAGCACTGCTGTGGTTTATACAACAACACTCTCCTACAGCAGAATTCTTTTTTTCAACCTAATATAGTCAAATTAGAATGATATCTTAGTTTTATATATCACTTGTTTTTATATATATATATATATATATATATATATATATATATATATATATATATATATATATATATATATATATATATATATATATATATATATATATATATATATACACACATATATATATACACACATATATATATACAGGTGCTGGTCATGATGATTATAACTGACAACTAAGGAATATCCCAAATTCAGTTTCTCAGAAAATTAGAATATTGTGAAAAGGTTCAATATTGAAGACACCTGGTGCCACACTCTAATCAGCTAATTAACTCAAAACACCTGCAAAGGCCTTTAAATGGTCTCTCAGTCTAGTTCTGTATGCTACACAATCATGGGGAAGACTGCTGAATTGATAGTTGTCCAAAAGATGACCATTGACACCTTGCATAAGGAGGGCAAGACACAAAAGGTCATTGCAAAAGAGGCTGGCTGTTCAAAGAGCTCTGTGTCCAAGCACATTAATAGAGAGGCGAATGGAAGGAAAAGATGTGGTAGAAAAAAGTGTACAAGCAATAGGGATAACTGCACCCTGGAGAGGATTGTGAAACAAAACCCATTCAAAAATGTGGGTGAGACTGCAGCTGGAGTCAGTGCTTCAAGAACCACTACGCACAGACGTATGCAAGACATGGGTTTCAGCGGTCACATTCCTTGGTTCAAGCCACTCTTGAACAACAGACAGCGTCAGAAGTGTCTCGCCTGGGCTAAAGACAAAAAGGACTGGACTGCTGCTGAGTGGTCCAAAGTTATGTTCTCTCATAAAAGTAAATTTTGCATTTCCTTTGGAAATCAGGGTCCCAGAGTCTGGAGGAAGAGAGGAGAGGCACACAATCCACATTGCTTGAGGTCCAGTGTAAAGTTTACACAGTCAGTGATGGTTTGGGCTGCCATGTCATCTGCTGGTGTTGGTCCACTCTGTTTTCTGAGGTCCAAGGTCAACGCAGCCATATACCAGGAAGTTTTAGAGCACCTCATGCTTCCTACTGCTGACCAACTTTATGGAGATGCAGATTTCATTTTCCAACAGGACTTGGCACCTGCACACAGTGCCAAAGAAACCAGTACCTGGTTTAAGGACCATGGTATCCCTGTTCTTATTTGGCCAGCAACCTCGCCTGACCTTAACCCCATAGAAAATCTATGGGGTATTGTGAAGAGGAAGATGCGATATGCCAGACCCAACAATGCAGAAGAGCTGAAGGCCACTATCAGAGCAACCTGGGCTCTCATAACACCTGAGCAGTGCCACAGACTGATCGACTCCATGCCACGCCGCATTGCTGCAGTAATTCAGGCAAAAGGAGCCCCTACTAAGTACTGAGTGCTGTACATGTTCATACAGTTCATGTTCATACTTTTCAGTCGGCCAAGATTTCTAAAAATCCTTTCTTTGTATTGGTCTTAAGTAATATTCTAATTTTCTGAGATATTGAATTTGGGATTTTCCTTAGTTGTCAGTTATAATCATCAAAATTAAAAGAAATAAACATTTGAAATATATCAGTCTATGTGTAATGAATGAATATAATATACAATTTTCACTTTTTGAAAGGAATTAGTGAAATAAATAAACTTTTTGATGATATTCCAATTATATGACCAGCACCTGTAGTTGCAGACGTGCAGTCTACCAATAACATTAGAGCGACAGCACTGGGAACGCCCACAAGCGACTTCACAATACAGAGACTAGCGACATACAGCGTAAATACAGCGTTTAGGGGCAGTCGTGGCCTAATGGTTAGAGAGTCGGACTTGTAACCAGAAGGTTGCAGATTCAAGTCTCAGGTCCAGCAGGAATTGTCGGTGGGGGGAGTGAATAACCAGCGCCCTCCTCCACCCTCAATACCACGACTGAGGTGAGACCCTTGAGCAAGGCACCAAACCCCCAACTGCTCCCCGGGCGCCGCAGCAATATGGCTGCCCACTGCTCCGGGTGTGTGTTCACGGTGTGTGTGTGTTCACTACCATGTGTGTGCACTTGGATGGGTTAAATGCAGAGCACAAATTCCAAGTATGGGTCACCATACTTGGCCACACGTCACTTCACTTCACTTCACTAAAAGTCGCTGGCGGTGTGAATAGGGCTTAAGACTTCTTTCAACAACAAACTCTTACCAACACCTATATTATAACATATAGTATACATATAGTACATAGTATATATGTAGAAGGACCAAGATGGCGCCGAGGATGGCTGCTACGTCGAGAGCTCCGGTGAAACATTGTAGTTTTTTGTTTGTTCTGTTTATAGTTTTTATGTTTTTCGTCTTGGATGTTGTCTGCCTTACTAAGTACGACAGACAGACACTTTTGGACATTGGTTCGGCAATCGCACACCGAAAACCGGACTTTAAATTCTTCAGTGACGACACGCTGCTTACAAACACAGCAGCGGAACCCTTTGTCTGGACCGACCCCCGCTTCCCAGTATTTTACTGGCTAATGTTCAGTCTCTGGACAATAAACTCTGTGAGCTGAGAGCGCGGATCTCTTTCCAGCGAGACACGAGGGACTGCTGCATTATCTGCCTTACAGAAACCTGGATGTCCGCTGAGATTCCAGATTCGGCCATCGAAACCACGGGGTTCTCCGTGCATCGGATGGACAGAGAAAAATATCTCTCAGGGAAAAGCAAAGGCGGGGGTGTATGTTTTATGATCAACCGATCCTGGTGTGATCAGAGGAACGTACATACTATCAAGTCTTTCTGTTCTCCTGATCTGGAATTTCTCATGCTTCTGTGCCGACCATTCTGGCTACCGAGGGAATTCACCGCGGTCATCATCACAGCTGTGTATATTCCCCCGCAAGCCGACACAGACCGGGCACTAAAGGAACTGTATAGGACAGTGAGTGAGCAGGAAACCGCGCATCCTGAGGCTGCGTTTATTGTGACCGGAGACTTTAACAAAGCCAACTTCAAGCGCATCACACCTAAATACCACCAACATGTTAGCTTCAACACGCGAGGGAACCGTGTTTTAGACCACTGTTACTCCCCCTTCAAGGATGGATACAAATCACTCCCACGCCCACCATTCGGCAAATCAGATCACGCGTCCATCCTCCTTTTGCCCGCATATAGGCAAAGACTCAAACAGGAAGCACCCGCCCTCAGAACCATCCAGTGCTGGTCGGACCAATCAGATTCTATGCTACAGGACTGTTTTGATCACGCGGACTGGGAGATGTTCCGGTCGGCCTCTGATGACGACATCGAGGTCTACGCTGATAGCGTAACGTGTTTCATCAGGAAGTGCGTAGATGACGTTGTTCCGACCAAAACAATTCGGCTGTACCCAAACCAGAAGCCGTGGCTAAACGGGGATGTTCGCGCGGCACTCAATGCGCGGTCCTCCACTTTTAACTCCGGTAATGCGGAGGAGCATAAACAAGCAAGTTATGCCCTCCGGAAAACCATCAGAGCAGCAAAACGGCAGTACAGGGACAAGATTGAAGGACAGTTCAACACCACCGACTCTAGAAGCATGTGGAGGGGAATTAACACCATCACGGACTATAAAGGGAACACAAACTCCACCGTGAACACCGCTGCCTCTCTCCCGGACGAGCTCAACACCTTCTATGCTCGCTTTGAGGGAACTAACACCGCCCTCGCGGAGAGAGAGCTCGCGGCTGAAGATACAGAGGTTAGTGCACTCTCCGTATCTGTCGCGGATGTAACCCGATCCTTCCGGCGGGTGAACGTCCGTAAAGCCGCGGGTCCAGACGGCATTCCCGGCCGTGTGATCAGAGCGTGTGCGCACCAACTGGCTGGAGTTTTCACGGACATTTTTAACCTGTCCCTCTCCCTGTCTGTGGTCCCCACATGCTTCAAAACGTCCACCATTGTTCCTGTACCTAAGCAGTCAAAAACCACCTGCTTAAACGACTGGCGTCCTGTTGCTCTGACCCCCATCATCAGCAAATGCTTTGAGAGACTAGTCAGAAACCACATCTGCTCTGTTCTCCCCCCCTCACTGGACCCACTGCAGTTTGCATACCGCACAAACCGCTCCACTGATGATGCCATTTCATCTACAATACACACTGCTCTCTCCCACCTGGAAAAGAGGAACACATATGTGAGAATGCTGTTTGTGGACTACAGCTCAGCATTCAACACCATTGTGCCCTCCATACTTGACATGAAACTCCGGGCTCTAGGCTTAAACAGCCTGTTATGCAGCTGGATCCTGGACTTCCTGTCAAACAGACGCCAGGTGGTCAGAATGGGCAGTAACATCTCCTCATCACTGACTCTCAACACTGGAGCCCCTCAGGGTTGTGTTCTCAGCCCACTCCTGTACTCCCTGTACACACAAGACTGTGTGGCTACCCACAGCTCCAACACCATCATCAAGTTTGCTGACGATACGACGGTGGTAGGTCTCATCACTGACAATGATGAAACAGCCTACAGAGAGGAGGTGCACACTCTGACACGGTGGTGTCAGGAGCACAACCTCTCCCTCAACGTCAGCAAGACCAAGGAGCTGGTGGTCGACTTCAGGAGGAATGAGAGAGAACACCGCCCCATCACCATCGATGGAGCACCGGTGGAGAGAGTCAGCAGCTTCAAGTTCCTCGGTGTCCACATCACAGAGGAACTCTCATGGTCCATCCACTCCGAGGCCGTTGTGAAGAAGGCTCATCAGCGCCTTTCTTCCTGCGACGGCTGAGGAGGTTTGGAATGAACCGCCACATCCTCACACGTTTCTACACCTGCACCATAGAGAGCCTGCTGACTGGCTGCATCACCACCTGGTACGGCAACAGTACCGCCCGCAGCCGCAAAGCCCTGCAAAGGGTAGTGCGCACGGCCAGCTGCATCATCGGAGGTGAGCTTCCCTCCCTCCAGGACATTTACGCCAGGCGGTGTGTGAAGAGAGCTCAGAGGATCATCAGAGACTCTAGCCACCCGAACCATGGGCTGCTCTCACTGCTCCCATCAGGCAGACGGTACCGCAGCATTAGAACACGCACCAGCCGACTCCAGAACAGCTTCTTCCCACAAGCAATCAGACTACTTAACTCCTGATCCATCAGGATCATAACACACACTGGACAGAATATCACTCCGCACAACCCACTGTAGATACACGCACACATTATATACACATTTATGTATCATTTATTATTTATCATTTATCATATAGCACCTACTGTACATAATTGGATCTCTACTGTGAATAATAATGTATACTGTACATTGTATACTGTTTAATGTATGTTTAGTGTATATTGTTTAAAGTATATGTATATTGTAAGTATGTGTATATTGGTTAAAGCTGTGAGAACTACACTCACATTGTGTAAATTATTTATTGTTTATTGTAGTGTATACTGTGCTGTGAGTAATTGTGGGCGCATCAGATGTGCAATCTGATGCTGCTTTAAATGTTGTACATGTCATGTCATGACTACTATGTTGCTCGGAACTGCACCAAGAATTTCACCTGCTGTTGCACTTGTGCATATAGCTGTGTGACAATAAAGTGATTTGATTTTATTTTATTTGATTTGATTTGATATAACACATATATTCATATTTAGCTCCTGGTAAACTAAATTGCTGGTGGTTAGTGAATAAGATGCAGGTTTTAGCGTTGAAATACTGTTTAGTGAATTCATTGTTTAGGAAAGCACACCTTTTAAATGACTATGTTATGTCACTGGAAAATCCTTTTCTACAATTTATATCATTTATTGTTTTTGAGTTCCTCATTACAAGAAATTCAATGACGCTAAATTGCCGGAACGTACATTAGAGTGTGTTTCTTAATATGCCCAGCTGTCTCTGTTGTTATGGCGTACACCGACACGAGCAATAAAATGGTTCGCCTGAAGGTAAAGTGGCCAGGTTTGGGCTGGGCGGCACTCCAAATGGACTGTGTTTGTAAATGCAGGTCTTTTTGTCTCAGCGTGTTGTAGCTCAGTGAAAGTTCACGTAGGGATCACTTCATTGAGGAGCAGTGTGAAGTCCTCACTTCTGTGTGTTTGTCAGCAGTGGGGTGTGCGGCAGTGACTGATCTGGCATTCTCCCACGCCATCTGGACATGGTATAATGTTCAAACACGCTCAAGCTCATGCCTGCCTCTAAACACTCAAATACCTACTTTGGAGGACAGGAACCCCTGTGCAGGGTTGCTCTTGTTGTTTGCCATTCATCATGACCATCAGGCCAAAAGAGTATATAATGAAGCATAGACAACTGAAACATTGTGTATATAGAATACAAATGGGCCTTAATAAAGTTAGCCTCAATAAACATGTCTGATTCATGAAAGATGACTGGTTGATTTTATTCATAAATGTGACCTGCAATTAGCAATTTTTCAAAAATTAGTTAGAGAAAAAAACGAAAAAGTTAAAGTTTTCTGAAGGTTCCAAAACAAAACCCCCTAACAACCATACCTTATAATATCTGGTAAGAACACAAAATTTGACACACACCAAGTCAAAACCAAATATACCTATAAGACCTACTGTACCGCACTGATTTAAATTAATGTTACACATTAATTGTTTTTTTCCCAAACAGTTAACCAAGTGTTCACATGAGACAAAACAGATAATGTTTGCATGAATATTCACCATGACAGACAGTGTTGCCAGATTGGGTCGACGATTTCCAGCCCAAAAGCTCACTAAAACCCACCCAATCCAAGAAAAAAAAACTGCCCAAAATAATGTGATATAATTCTACTGCCATTTCAATCAAGGTTGATTAGCACAATTTTTATCTCCTTAAAACAAAATAATGATGACAAAATAAAATAAAACAATTTACCAGGAAAACGGATCAAAACAGGGCAAATACATTCAAATATATTCATGCATGACTAAATGTCCAAGTGGAAACTGTCAAAATCATTATAAATTAATTTAAGTGCAAAAAGTGCCCAATGTAAGTAATTGGAATAAACAGCTTAATTAGCAGGCATTACACACATTAATGCACGCACCACAGCCAAAATGTGTCATTAATTGATACATACTGAACGATAATCCGACAACAAAAAATTAACTACAACAAGAATGTGTTTACCTTTGTGTTGTGCTTTAACTTCAGACAGAACTACAGTAACGTTACGTCTTTTGTGAAGTACATATTTATAGAACATAACGCCGAACTTAACACAGTCAAAATGGATTAATCGTTTATTCAAACCTCTTTCAGCAGCTGGCAGAGCGAGTAGAGCACAGTCTAGACGGTTTAAAAGCTGCAGATGTACAGTGTGCACACGATGATGGACAGGAGTCATAATCCCATATTCGATTTCAATTCAAGTCATTCAACTGTGCTCTTATGTTGCTTTCACACCGGACGCGATTCGCGCGAGTGATTTACATGTTAAGTCAATGCAGAGACGCGAAATGGCATTCTGCGGCGCGATTCGCGCGAATGAGGCGGCGAGATTCGCGCGATTCGCGCGATTGGGGCGGCGCGAATTGAGCGTTTTGAACACGCGATTCGCTCAAGTTGAAAAATCTGAACTCTGGCGGATATTTCGCGCCGGGTTAACCAATCACGAGCTTGCTCTAGTAGTGACGCTTTTACAAGCGGAGGCAGAAATCTAAACATCAATGGAGGACAAGATAATCGTGGCCGTATGTGGAGACCCGGAGCTGTATGATACATCATCCTATCACTACAGGAACAGGAATAAAAGGAATAAAGGAATAAAAAGGATCTTGCTTGGAAGAAAGTGAGTTATTGTGAGCCATTGTGAGCCAAGTGAGCCATTTCACAACGAGACAGGAGCAGAAAAAAAGAGCCAGAGCCAGCGGCAAATGTGAGAAGGACTAGCCGAGGAAAGGCAGGTCTCCCCGGGTAAATGAGCGTGGAATGTCACTGATCCCCTGGATCTCACAACTCCGAAAACGCCAGATAAAATGCTCAAATAGGCACTCTTTTTATAAATTAACCACAGATTTGAGCTTTAAACAACTATATTATCGCCTGAAAAAGTCTTTATACTACGTTTTGTCACACATTAATAGTAGTATTTTTTACAAAAAAGACGAGCTGGCTCATATAGGGCAGAAGCCCCTCACTTGACGCGAATTCGCGTCTGTTGTGTAGTTGTCACACGCGAACAAAGGAAAGGTAGAAAAGAAAAGTATGCTTTCAAACGAACTCTGGAGCGGTTTGTTTGCGGTGAGAACGTGATCCGACCTCGAACAGACCCAACTGCAAAAAGTACTGATGATTTTTGGAAGTGTTTGTTGACAGTCTGCACTTTAGCATGGCAGCTCGCAGACAAACTTGGAGTAGTGAGGAGGTGCGGAGCCTCATAGAAATTTGGTCTGATGACCATATTAGGTTCCAACTATCGTAAACTCCCAAGAACAGCGCGATCTTCGCTTGAAGTGACGAGCGATGCGCGCTCACCGTTTGCAGTGAATTAGAACGTTGTTTTCAAGCCGCATCCACGCTTCATTATAGAAATGTATTGTTTGCATATTGTGGTGTATACAAACAATGTAATAGATTATGACCAGGGACAAAACCAGCCCGTGCAGTCGCAGTTTAGGAAATACGCCATGGCCAATGAGTGATGTGGATATTGTCTTGTGACTGCACACAAGAGCCGTCTTGTGACTGTTTGTTTCAACTGGTTCGGACCAAAGCAATCAGTGTGGTGTGAAAAGGAACCAAAAAGCTGAAAAATGCTACAATGTATAATTGTTTGCCCTTGGTTCGTACCAAATGAACCGAACCGAGATGTGAAAGCACCCTCGAAAGGGTGACGAGTGATTCACTAAAAAGTACCAGTCCATAAGAATAATTTATTTGACAATTGGCAGTCACACTGTATTTTTTTTATTTACTAAAAAGAACCAGTTCATAAGATTCATTCAGTCGTGAATTACACTATAGTGGTCATGCTACAAGAGGGTGGCGAGTGATTCACTAAAAATAACCAGTTCATAAGAGTCATTTATTTGCGAGTCATTAAAAACAAACTACACTTGTCACTCAGTTTGAATAGTGAATCATGTCTGCACCAGTGTGGTTTGAGGCATGGGCTACTGTTTAACTCAGTGTGTTTTTGAGAGTATGCAACTGACATTGGTATTTTAGACCGGCATTTGTTGCTTGTATTGAAGTTAGTCTAAACGAAATTGCAGTCAGTAAAGCACATACAAACTAGATCAACCAATATGAGATTTAACCCAGCGTGTCGTTTCGGGTGCCTTTCAGTCATATCCACAATACCGTGGTGTCTTTTCCAGTCTCAGTTGTCTTGTCTCAGGTGCCTGTGGAGTTGAATTAAACGGCACAGGTAAAGTGGGATCTGTTTGCCGGATGAGACAGACTGTCTCCTTGAATCTTCTGCACCTGGTTTCCCTCTGTCCTCACTGAAGGGCTATGGCCCCGCTGCAATGAGCCTTAATCTGAGAGATCACTCTTTATCCTGCAGGTTCCAGGGGCAATGTGGAGGAACATATCAAGTCATCTCTATGGATTAGGCCATGTGCTCTCTTGTGGGGACAAGTGATGGGAGAGAAGTCAATCTCCTGGGGATTGTGGCTTTACTCTTTCACCTTCTCTCTTTCTCTCTATCTCTCTTTGTCTCACTGTCAGCTAGAGTGTTCTGTTGTTGTTGCTTCAGCAGTTGTGTTACAGTCTGGTGACAGTTATTCACATGGATTCTGATTCACCCGAAGGCTTGATACCTTGATCATTTTATCATTATCAAAAGGGATCATTATTCACTTATAAAGTTAGGAGTTATGAGTTAATTTGTTTGTTTGTGTGTGTGTGTGTGTGTGTGTGTGTGTGTGTGTGTGTGTGTGTGTGTGTGTGTGTGTGTGTGTGTGTGTGTGTGTGTGTGTGTGTGTGTGTGTGTGTGTGTGTGTGTGTGTGTGTGTGTGTGTGTGTGTGTGTGTGTGTGTGTGTGTCAAAGCAGTCAATTATTTTCTATGCCTACTTTCGATTCTCTTTCTGTCCGTTTGATTAAACAGGCCTTTTTTGCAGCTTTTTCTTTTAGACTTACATTGTAAACCGTGGTTGTGTGCTATTGAGAATGGAATCAAGAAAACATGTATACTGCAGTTCTGCCAGAAAGACTCGGGAGAATAAATACTGTGACAATTATCCATTTATTAACAACCCAGCAAGCAATAAAGTATATTGGCATAGGCCCCGTCCGTAGCTCGCAATCTGAGGGTCCGGACTCTGCATATCCTGCCTGAAGACGAAGGCAGAGGCGCAGCCGACCCCCCCGTGAGGTATGGAAGGGACCATCCTGGTGGTGGTGGGGTGGATGTAGGGAAGGATTTGACTTGGAGGTGGTGGGGAGGATGGCGGTGAATTGGAGCGTCAGCATCTGCGAACTCAGACATGTGTAAGTACCGATCTTTTATACCCAGGTATTTAGCATGTGATTGGATAGATAAAATTAAAGTGACATGACAATTAAGTCTTCCTGGCAGAACTTACGCTAAAGCTTCCATTTCTGGAATTCAAGGTACTGAAGCAAACAATTAAAGGGAATTTAAATTTGAAGAAAATCATATGACTGATTTTTAAAGGGGTCATGAACTGGCTTATAATTTTTTTATACTGTTGTCTGAGGTCAACTTATGACGTTCTTGTGGTTTTTACATTCAAAAACATCATAATGAATAAGTAATAGGCTATTTTCTACCCTGGTTTTGAGCCTCTCTCATGGAACGCTCGGTTTTTATGGGCGTGCCGCACTGAAGACTTGGAAGTAAACGCCCTCTGCTATGATTGGATAAGCTTTGCATATTATAATGAGCGATCGGCTCCCCCGTGAGTACATGTGAGAAATTGTTTTGAGAGCGTGTGGGAAAACAGCAAACATGAAAGATTCGTCCCACAGGGCTCGCAAAATGTCTTTATCAAACAAACCACAAATCTTTATCTCTCATCCACCCGCAATTAATTGGAATGTTATTTTGTATTACTTGGCCCGCCCGATCAGTGAATATAACCGCAAACCGTGCATCACTAACACACACACACACGTACGCACGCACAAGCCTCACTGCAGGGTCAGACAAATCAGCATGATCAAAACTCCCGCGATTGTATTTTTCCGTCAAATATCAAGTCAAGAGAGTGAAGAACGCACGTCATGAAAGGAATGTTATTTCACTATTTAAGATAGCCCCTCGGCAGGCCGGTGATACGTTTTGGCAGCCCGTCTGGAAAACACATAGCCCCCGGATGTTGGGCTCTGCGAGCCCTGGCCCATACATGTCCGAGTCTGATCACGAATCGCAGATCACGAACCAACAACACCTCAAATAAAGGATTCTCCAGCCTGTGACAGCATGGTAAATGATGTTCTGCTTAGACACGGACACATAATCAATAGATATCAAACGATGTAACAATGCAATCACATTTTTAAAAAAAAATGTTTTATTCACATTGGTGTGTTGCTTCATTTATTCATGTAATCTCATCCTGTATGCAAATCCAGTCTCTTGTTTACAAACGAATCCGTGGTGAAATGAAGGAACAGACGCGCAATGTCTTCCCCACGTGAGCTGGATATTCATTAAAAATAAATTTCATCAATGCATTCATAATATTGAAATCCAAATGAAGCTTATGCAGCGTGTTTATTGCTTGGAAGTTCAATCCGGTTTTGCTCCACGTAGGCCTTTTATCTATATTTATCTATAACATGCCATGCACATAGGTGGGCGGGGCTTCAGAATCAGGCATTCGTCTTCTTGTGTTAAGACGATGTTTCACCACACTCTGATGTCACAACTTGGCACATTCTGAGATCTCTCGTTTGCTGAGCCTGGTGTCAATAAAAGCTTTTCTTTGAATTACAAGGATGTTTTCAGCTCCGAAACTTAAAGGATATTCTTATATCACGATGAACTTTTATATATCAAAGGCCGAATGAAAAGTTGATTTCTCAATTCATGACCCCTTTAACTAGAACTAGTAACTAGTAGCAAAGTTTATAGATATAGGTATGGATGGATGGATAGACTGATAGATAGCTGGACAGATAACGAATGGTCAGATGAATGGAGAGGGAGATAAATAGGTGGGTGGATCCATGGATTGACAGACAGAGACGGACGGAAAGACAGATCAGTATCCCAAGGTCACACGGAGAGAAGGTGAGGTCTGGATAGTTCTATTACACTCATAGACGTAAAACAACCTGCCAACTGTGATCTGATACACATATTCATTTACCAAGGGATCCGTATAGCCTTTCTGCACTTATGTTTGTGTACGGCAAAAAAAGTAAGCATGTTAAAGAAAATAGTGTCTGTCTGTATATCCGTCTTTGACAGTGTCCTATGCTAGATTCACTCTAGTGGAGCGCTACTGCAGGCATCGATGGAGGCGAGGTAAAGAAGAGCCGGCGCTCTGATTTCCTCCACCAGTGACAGCACAGAGTAATGACTGGTAATGCTTCAGTGTGATTACTGAACGTCATTTTTCTTCTTTCTCTCGTGTTCACTCTCCAAGAGAATGTTTTATCTGCGAAAGCGTGTGTACTCATGTGTGCGTGATTTTGGGGGGGGAGGGGGTGCGAAAGAGAGAGAGAGAGAGAGATACCAAAGTTGCAATGCATAACACAGAGTAACGATAAATTACAAAAAGTGAATGAAGAAAACAAATAAAATCTGAGAGACAGATTTTTCTGAAACAGATTTGATGTGACCTTCTCCACAAGAAATGAAATGTCTGCTGCCATGCTTTACTGTGGCCGGAGAAAATAATAAATGTTTCACTCCTAATGTGTCAGGCATAGTTGTGACCAGAGCTGCAATCCGAAATCATCAATAGATGAAATCAAATACATTTCCCTCAGAGATGCCGACATTTTTTATTACATTTATGGTAAAATGGCTCTTCCAAAAGCATGCTGGGCTCTGTTTGCGGGAGGTAGTCATGTGATATACAGCAATGAACATTAGTTTTTCTGTCTGTATGCAATCTATCAAGGATGGGGGAGAGAATTGCTTCTTTATTCCATGCCTGAAGTTATTACAGCACTTCATGCATTTCATCAATATATTGTTTGCATGAATTTGTCATTGCCATAGAATCTACCCGCCTGCCATTTGTAAAGTTCTACACATCCTGGCACCATGTGTGTTCATTCTTTTAATAATATAGAATATATAGGCCTATTAGCCCCCACCCCCCCCCCCCCCCCCCCCAAAGAAAGAAAAAAATCAATGCATACCTTCATTAAATCTTAGTGTAAATATAATGAATTCAATCCATTTCTAATTACATTAAGCTAGGGATGGACGATATACCAATAGACACGATTAACCAGTAGAAATGTGTCGACCGGTATAGATTTTGGACTATTGTCTCTATCGCGGACGGTTGCGCTCACATGACGTTGCTGTGTTACGCAGTCACGAAAGCGGATCGTTTTGCATGCATTTGTGCCATTGTATGAACAAGTGACCGATTTTAACAGCAGCTTCAGTGTTTATTTATAATGCTTTATAAAGATTCTAGAGAGCATTTGATTGGACAGAAAATCTGATAAGAAACTGGAGTGCAGAGTGATGTCATCAAAATTATTGATCCATATTGCCTGAAGTGAGAGACTGTACGGTTTGAATGCTTATATCTTCTAAATGTGAATTTTGTCGTTGTTTTGGAGCACACTAGCTTATACACCAATCAGGCATAACTTTATGACGAAGTGAATAACACTGATTATCTCTTCATCACAGCACCTGTTAGTGGGTGGGATATATTAGGCATCAAGTGAACATTTTGTCCTCAAAGTTGATGTGTTAGAAGCAGGAAAAAATGGGCAAGCGTAGGATTGGAGCGAGTTTGACAAGGGCCAAATTGTGATGGCTAGACGCATCTACAACACTGCAGCTCTTGTGGGGTGTTCCCGGTTTGCAGTGGTCAGTAGGCTATCTATCAAAAGTGGTTCAAGGAAAGAACAGTGGTGAACCGGCGACAGGGTCATGGGCGGCCAAGGCTCATTGATGCACGTGGAGAGTGAAGGCTGGCCCGTGTGGTCCGATCAAACAGACGAGCTACTGTAGCTCAAATTGCTCAAGAAGTTAATGCTGGTTCTGACATCTTGGTGCCAGATACCACAGCACACCTTCAGGGGTCTAGTGGAGTTCATGTTTTGACGGGTCAGGGCTTTTTTGGCAGCAAAAGGGGGACCAACACAATATTAGTACATTAGGTCATAATGTTATGCCTGATCGGTGTAGATAGAAGTAAGGTTAACATATTCATACTAAACGCCCAAAAAAATCCAATTTTGATTTCATGGGGACTTTAAAGGTGAACGCAATAGTTGAGAAAGAAAACGCACGAGTATATTGGATCCGTGCAGTCGGCCTTAAAGTGACAGCATCCAAATTCACCTGCTGTCGTTATTAATCAATTAAAATCTCTCACTGCTCTTGACTGAATCACTGTAACTTTAAGACAAATAAATGTATTTATTTTTATTTACACAGAAGGCTATGCAGTGTTTTTTATACATTTGATTACTTTACAGAATTGATGTAGTATTTCTAATTTCTAGTGCTTGAAGTTTTTCAGGTAGCTCTATGGTAGCTCTATTTCATTTTTGTCTTTGTTCTATTTTAGTTTGTTTTCCTACATGCTTGTGATTAGTTTCTTAATTATTTCTTTATCACTGTTTACTTTTCCTCAGTAAGCTTGAGTTTTTGTTTTTGTTTTTTACTTAGGCTAGTATTAGTGTTTTTTGTTATATTGAAAATGGTGACAAGAATTATGAAATTTCAATGGTATAAAGTGTTTTGATATCTTAAAAACCTTACTTAAAGCAAAATGAACTATATCGTGATGTATATTGTTATCGTGAAATAAAATTACTCATATCATGATATAATATTTTGGTCATATCGCCCACCCCTAAATTAAGTTAAAAAAAATTTGCTTTTAGCTTTTAGATTGCTGGATCATTCCTCCGCACAATGAGCAGTGAGCAATGGACTTCTATTACGTTTGAATCCATGCATTGTTTTCCATCTTTCACAGAAAGTTCAACTTTGCTTGACATCTCTGATTTGTAATAACTTCTGCACTGTCAGGACTGGGCCCGTAAACTCCCTTCTGTCACTTTTCCAACTTGCAGGAAAGACCTCCAGCCCGGAGATCCATCTTGCAGGCTGCTCTGGGCTGACTGCCTGACCATCATGCCCGCCTGCCCAGATGCAGTGAGGCCAGATGGAGGAGCTAATCACTGGAGCAGCAGGCAGTGAGGCCGCTCCTGATCTGAACGTGTTTAGGTAGCCCACGGGACGGGGTTCAGTATGTTCATTTGCTCATGTGCTCCCACATCATCTTGTGGCTGTCTCAGTCTGTCTGTCTCTTTATGGATAGTTGTTTATGATTAGCATTGTGTGTGTGTGTGTGTGTGTGTGTGTGTGTGTGTGTGTGTGTGTGTGTGTGTGTGTGTGTGTGTGTGTGTGTGTAGCATGTTGCTTCTTACATTCATTAATGAATGATTACCTTTTTTTGTGTAAGTGTAGCATATATCAAAGTACTGAGGTATCATCATCACCATAGTACTGCTATTAATGGTATATAAAATAAACTTTATTTTATTATAAATAATATAATTATTATTATTAATGTCTATAAATGTAATAAAAGATTTGCTATATAAATAGACACCGATCAGGCATAACATTATGACCTTATGACGTCGAGGCATGGACTCCACTAGACCCCTGAAGGTGTGCTGTGGTATCTGGCACCAAGATGTCAGAACCAGCATTAACTTCTTGAGCAATTTGAGCTACAGTAGCTCGTCTGTTTGATCGGACCACACGGGCCAGCCTTCACTCTCCACGTGCATCAATGAGCCTTGGCCGCCCATGACCCTGTCGCCAGTTCACCACTGTTCCTTCCTTGCACCACTTTTGATAGATATTGACCACTGCAAACCGGGAACACCTTACAAGAGCTGCAGTTTTGGAGATGCGTCTAGCCATCACAATTTGGCCCTTGTCAAACTCGCTCAAATCCTTCCGCCTAACACATCACCTTTGAGGACAAAATGTTCTCTTGCTGCCTAATATATCCCACCCACTAACAGGTGCAGTGATGAAGAGATAATCACTGTTATTCACTTCTCCTATCAGTGTTATAATGTTATGCCTGATCGGTGTACAATATAATCTTAAACATACTTTTGGATTTTCTTTTGGTTTTGTACCACACTGCCACTATTTGTGTTGGGGTAATTATTATTATTAAAGGTCCCGTTCTTCGTGATCCCATTGTTCAAACTTTAGTTAGTGTGTAATGTTGCTGTTAGAGCATAAATAATACCTGTAAAATTATAAAGCTCAAAGTTCAATGCCAAGCGAGATATTTTATTTAACAGAAGTTCCCTTTCAAAGCCTACAGCGAACGGCCGGCTTGGACTACATCCTGGTACTTCCTTCATTAATTACGTCAGTAGAACAGTAGAACAGACTAACCTCCGCCCACAAGAATAAGCAAAAAAGTGGGCATGGTCTTGTTGCTCTCCCACGTGGAGAAGAGGAAGTGTCGCGTGGAGAAGACGAGGAAGTGTTGCGTTTGAGTGTGTTTGTCGTCGAGACGCTGTTATTTTCATTCCGGAGTCAAATCACCTTTGTTTGGCTTTCCCAGGGACGCTGTACTTAGAGATCATTGAGCGCATACATCTCCCGTTAAGAGGCGTGACCTTTCCGTGCAACGTGTGCTAAGCTGCTGTCGAATCACAACACAGGAACCGTGCAACTTGCGCTAAGCTGCAGTCCAATCACAACACGGGAACCGCTGGCACAATCAGAACTCGTTACGTATTTCTGAAGGAGGGACTTCATAGAACAAGGAAGTCATCAGCCGTTTTCAGGACAGTGAAAACAGCGGTATACAGATAAGTAAATTGTGTGAAAAATACTGTGTTTTTTTACACGCGAAACATGAACACGTTATATTGCACACTGTAAACACAATCAAAGCTTCAAAAAAACACGAAGAACAGGACCTTTAATAATAATAATAATAATAATAACAGTAGTGGTAATAGTAATAAGCATTTATTTGTTTTTCTTTTATTATTACTTATTTTTTAAATAAAGCAATGTTTCTTTTTTTTTAAACAAAGGCTAAAACTATATTTAAATTAATTTAATAAATTGAATTTAATCATAACATTTTTATTGTATTTAACCTACATTTTTATCTTGTCTACTTTGTGGTGCAAAAAAATATATTATGAAACGTTTTGGTTCTTTATTTTACAGTATGTGCACTCACGTGTACTTGCAGTGTAAGAAAGTACAGGCTAATATAAGGTAACTAAATGGGTTAAGGTTAGGTTTATGGGTAGGTTCAGGGTTAGTACCTAGTTATTACCCAGTTATTGTAATTACTATAATAAGTACATAGTATTTTGGGGAACAGGACTGTAAAATAAAGGGATGGAAAGTTTTCCGCGAACCGGTTCTTTCGGACAGTTCATTTCAATGAACCGGTTCACTGGTTCTTTTACGTCTTCACGTAATGACATCAATTCTATCATCCCGGCGGATGAAAATACATTCAAACACATTCATATAAAGTAATTTGTAATCATAGCTTAGTATAATAATGATAGTAATCATCGTCATCATCATCTCGGATAAGTTTCTTACATTTACGTTTTGCAAAAGCACTCAATACAGCCACTGTCGTGCAAAGGCGGATGTTTTACACAGATTAAATAAACTCACATTAACATAAACTTACACAAGTACTCGGTTCACCCGTGCTCATATTATCAGCACAGCATCAGTTGTCCGAGAGAAACAGTTCGGTTCAGACGACGCTATCACGCATGCTCAGTATCTCAGCTCACCGGTTCTCAGTATCGAATGTGTCCGAAAGAAACAGTTCTCGATTCTGTACTGGTGATTTGAGAACCGCTGCAACCCGTTCCTGACTCGAGAACCGCTGTAGCAGTGTGTATTAAGCCCAATTTATACTTCAGCGTCGAGTGTATGCCGTAGCTACGTCCAAAAATATAGAGGCTACGGTGCTGGTCCGACGCAGAAGTATAAATCAGCCTTAAGTGTGCTGAGCTGAGAACTGCTGCAACCTGAATATACATTCGACAAAGCTAAAAAGTCAAAGCATGTTTCCAGTATGTTCAATATTCTACTGTTTTGATTAATACATTTTTAAGATTTATATCAACTTATTTAGAAATTAAATAAGCTGTTCCTGAAAATATCATGCATTATTGATAAAACAAATAAATGTTTAGTTTGACCGTTTTATAATCCATTCATTGTGTTTCCAAACTTTAAAATAATACAGTGATAAGACAGCAATTATGTGAACATGTTTCCAACATGTTTTATTTTGATAAACTTGAAACATGCATTTCATCCCTCCAAAATGACATGCATGCTCATCCCATCAGCTCATCGGTTCTCAGTATCAAACGTGTCTGAGAGATCGAACATGTCCAAACGAAACAGTTCTCAGATTGGATTCGAGAACTGTTAACTCGAAAACCGCTGTACGTTCGGTAGTACACGCGCATGCTCAGTATCAGCTGCTTGTGAGTTCTCATCAGTTCTCTCAGCACAACATGTCTCAGTTCAGTGAACTGTTGGAGCCACTAGAGTAACATATATTTAATTTATAAAGTTAGTAACTTTAGTAACTTGTGGATCAGTGCTGACTTGAGACGCGAACTGTTTAGAACGATTCAGTCCGATTTGGTGAACTGGTTCACTAAAAAGAACCGGTTCAAAAGAATGATTCGTTCACAAACCGGACATCACTAATCAAAAAAATATCTTTAAATAAAAGTACCTGTAGTGATGCTTTACAGGAGCAATTGTAAAGGGACAGTTCACCCAAAAACAGCATTGTCATGTCTTTCCAAACCTGTGATTTCTTCCTCCTTCTGACTTGTTTCCATGGAACACAAAAGAAAATGGATGAGGAAAGTCGGATTAGAGATTGAATTGGTCTTCAAAAAGGACAAAGGGTACCATAAATTATATTTTAAAGTCTTCCAAAGCCGTACAAAAGCTCTGTGTGTGGCAGAGACCAAAATTTTAGCTATTCACAAAATGTGAAAAAAATAAATGATTGCATATGGTGTGTCAACACCTGTTTATCTCAGAACAGATGCTTTCCATTATGTTTCAGGAGGAGAACACTATGTGTTCTCACAGACCTTTTTAATGATGTCTAGACATCATAAGTTGCTATGCAAAGAACAGGAGCCCTGTAGCTGCTGCTGGAGTGAGTTGACATGGCTCACTGCTGTTCCTCACGGCCCCCTGCTGAGTGAAGGCTGCATTGCTGAACTGAGCAGCGCTCTTTCAATGCAGTCTACTTTACTCCCTCTTTATAAAGACTGACACGCCGGTTCTTTAGGAGAGAGACAATTATACAGTCTGCATGGCACTATGATGAACTGTGGGGCTCCAGAAACAGGCTCTGAGGTCTTACTTGTCAGTCATGTCATTATGAATTACCCCCTTCCGACCCACCCTTACCCTCAACCCTGTCTGAAGACATAAGGTCACCAGAAGCAGACGGGGTAAAATGGAAGTGCCACCAAATTCAGCATTTGCATTCATGCTGCTGTTGCCTCTTTTCCTGGCCGATTCCTTTCTAGATTTCAGGGGTGTTTTGTCAGAGGAGGCAAAAGAGTTGCCCCTCCTCAGAAACATTCGGCAGTGCTTCCACATCAGTGGCTCCGTTAACATGGACAGCAGTAATCAAATTATTGACCTTATTCTGATTAAGGTGTTTACAGGAGTTGCTTTTGGACAGTGTTCCTTTATAAAAAACGATTTTTATACTTTTTAATGTGAAGAGACACTGTCCATCTTGCCTACTTCTTGACAGCCTACATTTCGAATAATAGCGTTGATTAATGATTAAAATTAAGGTTTCAAAATCGTGATTGTTTGGATTGTTTTTTTCTGCCGTCGAGCCACAGGCATTCACTGAATGACCAGATACAAACTTATTGTATTTTACTTTTACAATGAGCAGAATTATTACAACACAAAGAAAAAAATATAGAGGAGGCAGTGTCAGAATGAGAAGTTAAGCAAGACACACCATAGCAACACGTCATGGCAACAACATTTCAGACTGACAGATATAGGTAAAAGCTAAACGGGACATTTGAGCGCTTTGTTACTGTTTTGTACGTGCTGTTATATTAATTATAATTCAAATTCAGTTTTATTTGTCACAATATTATTGATGATTGTTGAGAGGGGCACTTTTGATACATTTTTAAAAAGGGCAGGGGCTCGAGCCCCCAAAGCACTTGCCTGGTGTGTGTGTCCTGTCATAAAATGCGGCGAAAACTCGACGTTAATAGTTAGATTAAGGTGTGTACATGTCTACAATGCACTTCGATAATGTGACTAAAATAGGCATACTCCACATGTATTAATTCGATTTTTGTTTCATTCGAGTATGGCTTTAACCGGATTAAGGTCATTAGAAATCGCTGTTTACATGGTAGTTTCTTAATCAGAGTATGGTCTTAATCAGATTAATATCGGAGTATTGTTGTCTATGTAAACGTACTGACTGTGATTGGCTGATCATCCTGTCAATGAGTAATGCCCACCTATCATGTGATAAATGGATGGATGGTGCAGTTTAAAGCAAGCTACAGTGAGTTTTGCTTATCAAGCTATGCCCAAGTATACGGTACATGAGACAATATGAAATCAATGATGATGACGAGATTTCCTGGCCCATTACTATTGCTCCTGAAATCTGACAAGACATCCATAATATACTTTTCAATCTAATCGTAGAGATCACAATCTTTTATGTCCTCGTAATAATGTTAAAATACAGCAATGACTGCCTACTAGACGGCCGTGCTGACTGGCCAAATTATCATGTGTCTTTTATGCTTTTAGGCTGTGCGAAGAATCAAATTTTAGTTTTGGTTTTCGATTTTGGTTTCCAATGATTATGAAAACATAATAATCAAGATAAAATTATCATTGTGCCGCATGTCGTTCCTTTCCTTTAAAGCGGTGTGCTTGCGCCCCTCCTTAAAAGCCTAAACTAAGTCCAAATTAGTTAAATCATGTAACTTGACTGTCGTAAAATGCAGTCTACTGTGGGACATGCTTTATTTTTGAAAGAGTTATTAAAAGTGTATTAAACTGTGAAAGAGACTAAAGTATACTCTGGGTTTCAGGCGTGCACCCAAACGGTCAAATATACACAATAATATGTCTGTCTTGGCGAGTATTTACATAAAGACAGTCAGCTATGTTTTACTAGTTTGACTTTTGGATTCAAATATCCAAAAACCACTAGAGCAATGTTATATTTTGTTGACTTGTGTACTTACATTGTCCCAAATGTTTAAATCCAGAGAAATAAGCAATTTTAACCCGGACACGGACCTTATTGTACCGGATTGTACAGTAATACAGCATTTTCTCCGTCATGCAATATGTTTTAAAATTAATCGCATGCCATTTAGCAACACAAGCCATCCAGCATATAGTCAGCATAATTTAACAGATTATAATGATGAATAACACTTGCTGAACCAGCTAATCAAGGTCTTACATGGTCCTAGTAAGACACTGATTAGCTGGTTCAGGTGTGTTTAATTGGGGTTGGAGCTAAACTCTGCAGGACAGCGGCCCTCCAGGACCGAGTTTGGAGACCACTGATCTAAACGGTAACAGTTACAAAGAAATAACGGAGGCACTGTACCTTAATGTTAAGAGATAATTGTTAACTGTTCATTGTGATTTTAGACTTGTGTTTATATTTGAACTATTTGAGTGTTTTCCATGGTTGTGTTCACATTTCTGCCTTTATAACTGAGTGGATTATAATCAGAGGAAGGTTAAGTTTAAAATAAAAATGATTAAATGTAAAATATTTTTCTCCTGGTCCTTATTTTATATGGGTCATAAAACATATAAATAATTATCGATATCGACCAATATGAAACACTTATAATCGTGATACAGTTTTCAGCCATATCGCCCAGCCCTACTCAAATGTATCTAATATGATAAAACAGCGGGCTCTCGGGCCATGTGTTGCGTTCGTCTCTCATTAGCAATTGCTTCAGCGACCTCGTTCAGCTCCCACAGCACTCAGCCCTGCTCTGTTTCATGCTATAGTAACGTTAATAGCTACACCTTTGTTTTGAATAAGCGACCTCTAGCGAAAAAAAAAACTACATAGTGTGGCTTTAAGTGAATAAACAGTAATTGGATGTGCGTCATCCATGTATTTGGTCTTATAAAACTGTTAGTTCCAGTCTTTGATTCTATTTACGATAAAACACAGCTATGACCGCTTTACCCAATGGTTCTGTGTATCACAACACCCTTAGCAACCACTCTTAGCAACATAAACATATATTTGTTCTCATTTGTATTATTCATTGACACTTACTGTATTATGTAAAGGAGTATCATCATGAGAGAGAGAGAGAGAGAAAGTGAGAGAGAGAGAGAGAGAGAGAGTGAGTGAGAGAGAGAGAGAGAGAGAGAGAGAGAGAGAGAGAGAGAGAGAGAGAGAGAGAGATTGAGTCAGTGTATTACCTGCATTTTTACACTCACCTAAAGGATTATTAGGAACATCTGTTCAATTTCTCATTAATGCAATTATCTAATCAACCAATCACATGGAAGTTGTTTCAATGCATTTAGGGGTGTGGTCCTGGTCAAGACAATCTCCTGAACTCCAAACTGAATGTCAGAATGGGAAAGAAAGTGATTTAAGCAATTTTGAGCGTGGCATGGTTGTTGGTGCCAGACGAGCCGGTCTGAGTATTTCACAATCTGCTCAGTTACTGGGATTTTCACGCACAACCATTTCTAGGGTTTATAAAGAATGGTGTGAAAAGGGAAAAATATCCAGTATGCGGCAGTCCTGTGGGCGAAAATGCCTTGTTGATGCTAGAGGTCAGAGGAGAATGGGCCGACTGATTCAAGTTGATAGAAGAGCAACTTTGACTGAAATAACCACTCGTTACAACCGAGGTATGCAGCAAAGCATTTGTGAAGCCACAACACTCACAACCTTGAGGCGGATGGGCTGCAACAGCAGAAGACCCCACCGGGTACCACTCATCTCCACTACAAATAGGAAGAAGAGGCTACAATTTGCACAAGCTCACCAAAATTGGACAGTTGAAGACTGGAAAAATGTTGCCTGGTCTGATGAGTCTCGATTTCTGTTGAAACATTCAGATGGTAGAGTCAGAATTTGGCGTAAACAGAATGAGAACATGGATCCATCATGCCTTGTTACCACTGTGCAGGCTGGTGGTGGTGGTGTAATGGTGTGGGGGATGTTTTTTGGCACACTTTAGGCCCCTCAGTGCCAATTGGGCATGGTTTAAGTGCCACGGCCTACCTGAGCATTGTTTCTGACCATGTCCATCCCTTTATGACCACCATGTACCCATCCTCTGATGGCTACTTCCAGCAGGATAATGCACCATGTCACAAAGCTCGAATCATTTCAAATTGGTTTCTTGAACATGACAATGAGTTCACTGTACTAAAATGGCCCCCACAGTCACCAGATCTCAACCCAATAGAGCATCTTTGGGATGTGGTGGAACGGGAGCTTCGTGCCCTGGATGTGCATCCCACAAATCTGCGGTATGGTGTTCCTAATAATCCTTTAGGTGAGTGTATATAGCATTGTCCTTCAGGTCAGTCTTATTCATAATAAGAAATCCGTTTGAATGTCTGCTGAGATATCTTGTCCCTTAAACAGTTTAACAGCACTGTCAGTTACATCTTGCTCGAACAAGTTTCAATCCTTTCAACATAAAAGTTTCCTTTACTGATGGAGGCTGAATCCGAAATCGCCCCCTAAACCCTCAATCACTATTCCCTAATCCACTAATACAGTTCACTTGAAGGAGTGAATGAAAACAAGTGAGTGAATTCGGACAGCTGCTGTGTGTACATCGCTGTCATTCGTTATTGCGGTACAATGTGGGATAGAATGAGTGCACTCAATAACATCCACTATGGTTTCGGACACCACTAAAAATGGCTGTCCCCTCAAATAATGCCCTATTTAAGGGCATAGGGGGCGATTTCAGATTCAGCCTGACTCACTCATAAAGACTTCATGATAAGGGACTATTTTTTCTAGCGGAAGGCTTTGTGATTTTACTTTATGAAAGTTGCATTGATACATCTTTTTTGGCTTTAATATTTTTATTGTGTGGTAACCGTTTTATTAAAGCTATTAGGTACTCAAGGCTAGTGCTGTATAGTGAATAAGTCACGGCTGCAGGGGTTGCTTCGCGATGTGCCTAACAACGCCCTTCAGCCATGACTTATTCACGATACAGCACTAGCCTTGAGTACCTTATTTCTCACTTAAAGCCTAATGCAAGAACCGGCCGCTGTCTGTGTCATTAATGTTAAACAAAAGACAAAGACTCTTGACTGAATAACTTTAGTAGTTTGAATAAAAATCAATGTATATTTAATTCATACAGTGAAGACTATGCAGTGTTGTAAAGTTTAACTCCGGGTTTAATTACTATTTTGACAACTGATTGTTTAATTAAGTCCATAGGCTTGTTCCAGCCTATTCTCGATAGTATATCTTCAGATAGATTTCTTCTCGATAGATTTTTTTTTATAAGATCGTGATATGAAATTTTGGAAAGATCGCCCACCTTTTATCTAATGGTCATTTAAGCCTGAACAATTATTGTATTATAGTTATAATAAAACTCATAGAGAGAACTTTGCCTCTTAATAATGCTAGACTTTTTCTCTTACAGAATTTTTAACTTCCTGGGGCATAATTTTCGACCTTGTTGGCCCATGTTTAGTGCACAGCATCAATGTCCAAAGTGGATAGATAGTAGACAGGGGGTTTAACATCATAGGCTTGTGTGTTCTGAGTTGCCCACTCTCACCACAGGGAGCATGGGAGTTATTTTAATAGTTCTGTGAGACCTGACGACAGGTTAATTTGCCTTTCAGAATGCAGTCTTTGCCCCCGCTGGCTTCCTCTGTGGTTTCCTCTGTGTGATGACAGCTTACTCATTGATCCAGAATGATCATGACTACGGCACATATCATATTTCATTGTAAGAAATGACAGCAAAAAGTGACTTCTAAGTGCCTGCTGGGACAACTGATATTTCGATACGACTGTAGAAACCGCAATGTATACATGAAGCATTATACCGTAGCAGTCCGTTCTATTGTACAAGTGGGCTTAACCTTGAATAAGCCAATTCCCTGTGAATACATCAGTCTCATTCTCAAATTCTAACTACAATTTTCATTGTGCCCTCCTCCACGCTGTGCAGTGTTGAATTAGGTTCCTTGGCGCTGGAGAGCAGGATGGGTTTTGACAGGGCGACCCCTTCTGCACTCCTTTGGAGCAGTGCGCTTGACAGAAACTCATTAATTATCTTGGGCGGGGTAGCATCTCGTGCTGCCTTCACGAAAGGATGCCAGTCACCTGCCCACTTGAGCTGAAAAATCGTTAGAGACTCTTAACATTCTTGCCTACGTGTTCATCTCGTCAGTGGGAGAATACTGCCTGCTGTCCGACACTGTCAGAGTCTATTGTACTGGAGCCGAACACAGAGGCCCGGTTTGAAGCTGAAATGGAGAAGACAGGTGAGGGAATGAACGAGGTTGGTGTGAATGAGGGAGCTTAGCTCCATTGGGCTTTTTGGTGGAACCATCACTAGTAAATGAAATTTCGGTCATCATTTACTCACTCTCATGTTTTTTCCAGACCCTTTTGACTTTCTGATATGGAACTAGGGGTGGATGATATACTGGTATATACTAAGTTTGACAACTAACATAAATGTTGGATTATCATGGTTACGCTCACGTGATGCTTGCGTCATGAAAGTTTATCCGTTGCATGGATTTTTGAGCCTTGTCAGTTTAAACTTTCAAGCGGTTTTAAACCCAAGAACGTTGTATGCATTTGATCGTTTAAACTCAACAAGACATGGAAGAGAATTCGTTTTTCTCACGCTGTTCTGACAGACATTTTAGGGGTTCCCATCATGGAATCAGACAGACCGACTCAGAAGAAAAATGTATGCATTTATGAATCAGACAGTGTTTCCATTTGCATGAATGTGCTAGGTAGATATTTGGAGGAAGACAAGATTTCCTCACGCAAAGCTATTCTATGACTTTAGATGTCTTGGAATATATTGAATGGGTCATAGACAGGGCCTAAAACAAACTTTTTACCACACATGCCGATGGTCGGTGACTTGTACCGGTCATTAATATTTTTCACCGGCCATGAAAATTTAGATACCAGTGAAAATTCACAATTTTCTGTTACAATTTCAATACCACAGCCTAACTAATATACATTTAAAACATTATTAAAGGCAAGTAAACAGTAATAAAATAATAACAAATAATCAAATTACAATCAAAAGCACAAATAAATACAATATAACAAACATACAAATTAAACGAGCAGTGCTTTTCAGGTTTTTCAGGTAGTTCTGACAGTAGGTCAGTAGTCCAGGTACTGATACTTCACTGTATAAATTAAACATCCTTGTTACTTAATCCTTAAAGTTCAATTCAGTGTCTGAGACACGGCTGTTTGGGCGCGCTTCGGATGTGTGCACATCACGTCTTCTTGCACTTAAATTGTCACAGCTTAACCCTCTGGTGCTCTTCGGTTTTGAAATTTTAAAAATCACTGCTTCATCGGAATGAAATGAAACTTGGTGAGTTTTCTAGCATTAGGTATGTAAACACACACAAAAATTGAGCGTGATTCGAGCATTCTTGGGTCAAAAATGACACCATAGGAAATGAATGGGAAATCAGCAAAAACACAAATTCACAGAAAAAATCTATATTTCTAACAAAACAAAACAAATATCTAAAACTTTATAATAAATAGTCTTTGAGATGTTTTAAATATATATTCAAATCCATTAAAAAAAAAAAAAAATGTGTTCAAAACAGAACAAGGGAATTCTCAAGCCCCTCCATAGAGACCTCTAGTGATTACACCCATGGTTGCATGATTTCTTAAATAATTCCAAAAGAGGGCGCTAATCTGCCTTCAAAAAAAATATATATTTTGAAGGCCTAGTCTCTATTTTAACCTGAAATACTGCAATAATAATAATAATAATAATAAAAAATTACAAAAAACATTTTTTTGTATAATTTTAAATGGCAAAAATAGACCATAATTATTGCATAAATATAAAACAAATACCATCAAATCATCTCAAAATTAAAAAGAAAAAATATTATTGAAGAAAAATAAATTTCATTGGTTTTACTGGGGTGGAGGAAGTTTAATTTTTAGGTGTCCGGTCACTTATGACTGGGAAGACAACCAATGCAACCCCTAAACGAAGAGCACCAGAGGGTTAAACTTTCATGACGATGCAGTGCTGGCCCGTCAACTGTCCCGAGCATATACTCGTACTCATATTTAATGTACTCGTTGCAGATTTTTACTCGCATTTGGTGCTTGGCGAGTGTTAATTTTAGGCCCTGGTCATAGACTACTTTAATGGTGCTTTTGTGTCTTTCTTGAATGTTGTGATTGCATAGAAAATATAACTCTACAACTAAATTCTCTATGTTCCAAGAAAAAAAAAATCATACAGGTTTATTACAGCATGCAAGTAAATGATGACAGAATTTTCATTTTTGGATGAACTATCCCTTCCCTTTACGTCTTACTAAGGTATTAATACTGGCAGATTTGATTCAGTGGTGTACTACAGGTTCAACTAAACAAAACGTGGAGCAGAAAGGTCAAATAAAGGACATTTAGGGCTTTGTGCATGCCTGTGTTTTCAGGACAGTGTGGTGGGTTTAGACTGAAAAGGGTAGAATGATATTTTCAACTATGCCTTGACCTGGTTTTCCCAGTGTAATGGCATTGTATTACAGCCAGTTCCAGCTTAGTGAGTCTTAAGATTGAGCCCTTTTGCAGTTCAAGCTGCTGTGACATTCTGCTGGGCCGCTTCGCTTTGTCCTTGGGTGCAAATCGCATCAGATCTCTCATCAGAAGTCTTTGCATGCTAGGCTGACATTGGCAGTGAAATGTGTATCTGGTTGGTCTATCAAGGTAAAACTGAATTAATTATTGCCTGGCAAATCATTCACAGAATTCACTTTTATGGTCCCACGAGGGAGGGATTTGAAAAATGGTGCCGTCTTGCTATGTTTTTTTTTTTTTTTTTACTCAAGTTTGAGAAATAGTCTTTTACAATGAAGTTTTTTTATCTTACTGATGTTGGCCAAATGACCCGATTTCATCAGCGAAATGCTGTGCTGGGCAACGGAGAACTCCCAGAGGTATTTCCGACGAGCTGCCTGTAAAACCTCATGAATGCTTTGACCTTAAAACAATACAGTATATTTACTTAGCATGATGGATGTGGAGGACGGGTCTTTAAGTGGCAGTGCGTCTGAACAGGCTACAAAACCCTTGAGTCTTAGCAATACAAATTTAATTTCAAAGCGACGGTTCCCGTTGAATATCTGTTTGCCAACACCCCAGTGAGCACGGCAAACAGAGAGAGATGTTGTTTTTTGACACTCTCATTGTTCATCCCTACGTACGCCCCGCTAGCTTCTATGTAATGAAGCAATTGAAATTGATCTTGTGTCTAATCAAAAACAAAATTGGTTGGAGTGGACCATTTCTCACATGACACATCAATCTCTTTTCTCCGCTGACTCCCAAGGGAAACATTTTATAATTCCCAATAGTTATCCCGTGCGGTGTGGTTCATTAAGAGACGCGCTGTGATAAAGGTTATTTGCATATATTTCATGCGGTGGCCGGAAATCCCTGTAGCTCAAAATAAAACCTGGATTTACTCTCTCAAAATCGTTTATCGTGGATTATATGAAAACGAACAAGAACGTTTGTTTTGGTTGTACACCAGGAAGACGTCTCTTTCCGTAAATTCACAAAATGTTCAGACTTCCATAAAGTGTAAATTGGGGCGAATTCACTAAACTTTTACACCATCTTATTCCCTAAACACCCACAATCCAGTTTAAACAGAAGATTTGTTCAATTTTATATTGAACAAATGGCAGTTTTGCGTCAAATGAAGGCTGCAGAGCCAAACGTCATTTTATTTTGAAACAAAAATGGTTCTCAGTTCTCAAAATTGGTCAGAACCAAATATAGGGAATTGTCTTGTGCAAATTGCATTATCTGATTTAGATAATTGCTTTAGTGAAGCTCAATCTGGTACTAATACAGTACAAGGGTGTGGGAACAAGTCCAGAACTGGAAAAATCATTAGCACACAAGATTTTCTTTTACTTTGATTGAAATTTCATAATGAGGATTCTTCGGCTTGTAATAATAGCAGAACCCATAAGGTTCCATAAAAAAAACATGCTTTGAAAGAGTTATATAGGACATTAATGGTGTTATAAATAACCTTTTTAATAGTAGTTTATTTTAATTAATATCCACAGCATCTTCATATTACTAATGTTAGTATTATGAATATTATTTTTATATTTAATTTATTAATATTGTATTTTTAGTCCTCTGTCTGCCTGGTCATATATCTTGTTGCCTCGATTTGGGTTTTACATGAAAAAACATGGTGTGTTAATTAGGTACTTTTATTTTTTATTGGACAGTGCTAACAACAGTTGTTAGCTTAATACATTAATAAATACAAATTGACATTGAACATGATAAAAAATAATAATGAAGACCAAGTCGCAGTGAAATATCTTCACAATCCTCTATATGATGTACAGGCATGTCCTTCATTATGTGTGTATTCTTTCTCTTTCCAGATGATGAGGTTAAGTATCTGAAATACACAATTGAGTTTAGAGTTACAGTTTGTCTGCAGTTTTTTTTTTTTTTTTTTTTGTGACTTGGTATGTTTAGGCATAACTTAAAAAAAAAAAAAAAAAAAAAGTAACAATATGGATCATAAATTTAATATCTCAGTTACGTATGTGGAGAAGAGAAGACGAGTATCCTCAATTGAATAGAACTGCTCACACTTACATATTCTGTTAAATTAAAAAGAGAAAAAAAAGACATGATTGGTAGGAAACCATTTACCAGTTAAGATTTATAGACATTTTAAGAAACAAATCATGCAGTTGAACCTTTAAAAGAGCCTTTAAAGAACCATCTTTTTTAGAGTATAAGTTTAGGGGTGACACAATAGTGTGTAAGTGTGATGAGTATAAGTACAACCATGTTGAAGCAATTGAAATTGATCTGTTGTCTAATCGAAACAAAATTGGTTGGAGTGAATCATTTCTCTCTCTTCCCGGAGAACATTTTACAATGTACTATGAAGCCCTTCCCCCTCCTGCTCTGATTGGTCAGCTGGACAAGTGTGTTGTGACTGGTCAAACACTTTGAACGTGTTTCAGAAATGTCTGACCCTTACCATGCAACTACGAACCAACTCAACCAGGCCCCTTGCTTTTCCTTATGCCTTGCGCAGACATCATTTAAATGAGGAATATTGTGATGTGTACATTCTCGAAAGAAAACTCAAGACTACAATGGAGGCGTTTCAGTGAGTTCAGAAAGTTAAAAATGTACACATTTCAAAAATCTGTAAAAAAAAAAAAAAAAAACGGCTAAATTTTGACCGTAACATACAGTTTTTTATTAAAACGTAAACAGTAATGTACTGTAAAAAAACAATGGATTCTGGGCAATAATTTGCATGGTAAGCAACTGCTGTAAACTTTACAGCCCATTTTCAGCAGTAATCTACTGTAGTATGCAATGCATTGTGGCTGGGTGCATTTTTGAAGCAATAGTAAAATGGCACTGAACGGATGTTCTTCTATCCGTCTTAGTCTTTGCCTATCTGTGTTTGCGACGCTCAAGACAGGAATATATGTGGAAAATAGAAGAAAACTCAAAGCGGAGAGGATGGGGAACTTTGAAACTGACTCCAACGAGGACTGTGTTCTTTTAAAACTGGAGGTTTTTGTCTGATTGTTTTGTCTCACATCCAAATCACTCTGATAAGCTGGAACTGAACAAACCAGAGTGCTTATAAGAGAGTGATTATAAAAGCATTAAACGGAGAGGGTAAAATCCTGTCCATTCACTGTAATACATCATTTATTCACAAATTTCAGTGTTTATTAAGGCTTTCAGGCTGTCTTTTTCTTGGTGGCACTGATTTCTGATGGTAGTGCTCGTTGGCAGGAGAGAAAAAAAATAAATGAAATAACTGGTCAAATTAGTTCTTAAACAGATTTTATTGATTAATAAACTTTAAAAAGCAATTTCCTTTAACTTTATAAGCTATAACAGAGTTTGTATTCTTTTCTGCACTTTTTCTTATATAAATATTCACGTTGCTTTTACTATATTTTTTGTCCATTTTGGGTCCTTGCTTAGTGTTCACCTTTTTGTTAGCCTATTTCTGTTGCCTGTGTTTTTACTGTAATCATTTCCTGTGATTTTAATATCCAACCTATTTGGGGATCCCTATTGACCCAGAGCTGTGTTGCCAAAATGAACCAAAATTGGCTGTTTTTACCTCACCATTTTTTTTAGTATATTGTAAACTGAAATAATCAAAGAAATGTACTGCATGTTTTTTTTGTTTGTTTGTTTGTTTGTTTTTTACAGTAAATGGCTGTGAAGTAATTGCACAGTATTAATAACGTAGAATTACTATATATTGCTATTACCTTAAAATACAAAAATACTGTATTTAGATTTGTTTTACAGTAAATGGATGTAAAGCAATTTCACGTATAGTATCCATACCATAGAATTATATTGCTGGAATCTCTGCTGCCAGTATTTTACTGTAAAATAAAAAATGGAAAATGCTATATTTTGTTTTTATGGTAATACACTGTAAAGCAATTTCACATACAGTATCCATATTGTAGAATTACAGTATATTGCTGCCAGTATTTTACTGTAAAATAAAAAATACACTATTATGTTTTTACGGTAAGGAATTTCACAGTATCCATACTGTAGAATTAGAGTATATTGCTAGCATCTCTGCTGCCAGTATTTTTCTGTAAAATAAAAAAACAATACTGGAAAAGGCTGCATTTTGTTTTTACAGTTAACACTGTAAAACAATTTCACATACAGTATTCATATATATTTCTGCCAGTATTTTACTGTAAAAATAACAAATACTGTATTTAGTTAGAACAGGACTTCCAAAATAGACGGGTTTATTTAGAGGACGAGATCAAACAGGGAAAAACAAGCAACACTAACAAAACTGAACATAACATCAACGAGATCGGACAAGACGTGCAGGGAAGTGAGTTCAATAAAAAGGGAGTGCAAATGATGAACGCCAGGTGCAGGGGAATCCAGGGAGAGCGGAAAAGATGATGAGGGAGTGCGTTCAGGTATGAGGCAGGGAGGATCCTGGGAATTGGAGTCTGGGACAGGCGTGGAATGTAACAATAATAGGCTGAAAAGCAATTTTACAGCATCCATACTGTAGAATTACAGTATATTCCTGGCATCTCTGCTGCCAGTATTTTACTGGAAAATAAAAAATACTGGAAAATTCTATTTTTCGTTTGCACGGTAATACACTTGGAGTATCCTTTGATGACCAGCTGTACTTCAAAGACCACATTTCAAAGACAGCTCGGTCATGCAGGTTTGCGCTGCAGAACATCAGGAAGATCAGACCATTCCTAACCAGAGCATGCAACACAGCCTCTCTTCATCTCTCTACACTGGCTACCTACCACTAGACGCTCGCATCAAGTTCAAGGCGTTGACGCTTGCTTACAGATCCACCACAGGCTCAGCTCCTGCATACTTCCACTCGCTCCTACGAGTCTACACCCCCACCAGAAGCCTTCGCTCAGCTAAGGAGCGACGGCTCGTGGTACCATCACAGAGAGGCATGAAATCCCTTTCCAGAACATTTTTGTTCACTGTTCTTTGCTGGTGGAACGATCTCCCCACCTCCATCCGGAATGCAGAATCACTGACAACATTCAAAAGACAGCTGAAAACTGATATCTTCCGTGAGCACTTAACCTCATCTTTAAAAAACTAACAAAAAAAACAAATTCCTCTATTCCCTCCCTATTCTAGCTTATGCTACTCTTAGGCAAGGCAAAGCAAGTTTATTTGTTTAGAACATTTCATACACAGTGGCAATTCAAAGCGCTTTACACAGAAATGAAGTTAATATATTCGTAAGTGAATTAAAGCAGCACTAGGTAACTTTTCAACCTTCTTAATATATTTTCAAGACTCTTGTGATGATACATCGACTTACAATAGGTTAAATGGCACGTCTGCCATAGCCTGACAGGGTCTGTATCGTTTTTAATCGTACTTTTAAACTTCGGGTTTCGGGTAGTAACCCGAGAAAAAAAAGAACTACAAAATTTGACTGCTTTACGGCACATACGTCACTTCCACCATCACCCCCACTTCCTTAAATTCGGACGTGCGAGCCCAACTATCCTTTGTTTGCTGGATGTTATAGTCATGGCCGAGGCAGCACAGAAAAAGAAGAAAGCAAAGGTTTTGTCAGATGAATGCAAAAAGAGGAAACGAGAAAGTGATCGTATTAAAGTATTATATTTGTTTATTTGTCTTGCCTCAAGCTATAATGCAAATCGATTTTTCAAATTTGAAGATTCATCTATGGTAGCTTGATATTATATTGACGATATTTGGTTATTACCTACCACTCAAACATTGAATTGAAGCATCATATAGATTCTGTAAAACGGTAACCAATAGACTAGACTACTATAATGACGCTGGCTTGTAAACGTGAGCATCGCGATCATTTGGCGTTTAAAAAAAAAAAAAAAAACCCATGAAATGATATATGCCACTGTACCTGGGATGAAGACATTTCACACGCGACGCAAGCAGAACACCTGCATGTGAACTCCTCCTGCAGTGTTCAGGGCTATCATAGTTGTCATGTCAACAAATGCACGTGCGATGCATCCCCTGATGTAGGATGACAGAGTTTACGACAGTAGTAGAGGACAATACTGTTTCCCAACTGTAGGGGGACCCCGAGAGCAAAACCTACCTAGTGCTGCTTTAAATAAAAATATATATAGTATAACAGTTATAATAGGAATGAAAATAAATAAAAAATAAAGATGAAATCCCTAGGATGCCTGGAATTTCTTAGTCTAAGCAATGTCCAAAGCTTAGTATTTCAAGCACTTTTTGTGATTTTTCGCCTCTTCATGACGGATCGCTTCCTGTATTCCTCAGTTGTAAGTCGCTTTGGATAAAAACGTCTGCTAAATGATAAATGTAATTGTACACTGCACACTACAAAGCAATTTCACACGCAGTATTCATACTGTAGAATTACAGTATATTGCTGCCAGTATTTTACCGTTATTGTACAGATAAAACAATTTTAGGATGTATGTCCTTTTTAAGAGAAATCAGACTCGAAACCAAAATCCCATGCATGCAAATAACTGCTGCTATATAATTTATTCTTCTTGATCTCACTCAAATGCCTTTTGTCATACGTTTCATCTTTTGTTGGATGTGTTTTTATGTCTAGGATTTTCATGAGATTTTTTTTTTCTCCATAAAGCAGTGTTGGGAAAATGGATTGGTCTTAGATTGCTTATGTTTCTTGTGGCTTAAGCACACATGGCCTTGATTGTTATTGTCTGTCATCATGGCTGGCGCGCCTAGCAGCGCTCACTGATCAGTTGGGCATTGTGGATGAGCGGCCATTTTCTGTTGTCTCTCGTTGATGTGATAATGCTGCAGCCTCTCTACAGCTCTGATTGTTTTTGTGCCACAGTTTATGCTGGTAATCTGAAAGCTCATCTTCCTCTGCTCCAAAACGAGATGGACTGATCACTTCAGATCTGTGATTGCTTTCGAAGCAGATTTCTTTACTCTGAACTTATTGTAGAAGGACAGTTATGGGAAAGTTTTACACTGTAGCCCAATAGCCTGAAAACTAGACAATTATAAACAACCCAGAATTTTTGCAGCAATTAAACTAAGGGGGCATTAAAAAGTCAATTTCGAGTGTGTGGAAAACGATGCCGACCACCACTGATCTCTTTCAATTAAATATTGAATTAGTCATCACCTGGTTCAGGATCACCTCATCAATCAGGAGTCCATAAACTGCATTTTCCAGGCATCCTAGGGCTTGTCACCTGCTGCTACTGCCTTCCCTCTGCCAGCCTCTAATGTCTTTCCTCACTAATGACATTAGAATGTTCTGGGGGAAGAAGCGGCTGCTATCAGTGCAATTAAAGCACGGAGACTATTTTCATTTGGGACTTTTGCCAAATGACTGGTAGCTCTTCTTCTAGAAAGACTTTTTCTCTGAAAGAACTTTTAGGGTCATACCTTCCTCACACAAAAAAGTTAACATGTGAAATAAGTCACATTGTGAGGGTGCATGTAAAGGTGCTCATTTATGAGTTCACACTTACAAATAATCAAAAATAATTAACCGTATGCATACTTGACTTGCTGTCCGAGGGGAGTGCTCCGAGCTCAGAATTGTGTCCCAAACCCAGAGTACTATACTCTCCCGTATCTCTGGTTAGGATAGTAACCATGCGAGTGTGAGGAGACGAGTGGTGGTGGGATGCAGAAAACTGTCGGGGAACATAGGTGAGCCGGCTATATATACAGTTGAGATCAGAATTATTAGCCCCATTGGTAAATATGAGTACAAAAATATAAATAAAAAAAATCCACAAAGATCTAACCTTTTAATTGAAGTAAATGAATTGAAAATGTGGGGAATTTTTTTTTTTTTCAAAACTCGGACATAATTATTAGCATTCTTTTATGCAATACTCCTTTTGCCAAGATAACTGTCTTCTCCTATAATGCCTGATGAGTTTGGAGAACACCTGACAAGAAATCAGAGACCATTCCTCCATACATAATCTCTCCAGATCCTTCAGATCCCCAGCTCCATGTTGGTGATTCTTCTCTTCAGTTCAGCCCACTCATTTTCTATAGGTTCAGGTCCGGGGACTGGGATGGCCATGGCAGAAGCTTCATTTTGTGCTCAGTGACCCATTTTAAAGTTTGTTTTGGAACATTATCCTCATGGAAGATCCAACCACAGCCCATTATAAGATTTCTAGCAGAAGCAAGTTTAGATTTTTTAAATCTACTGTTATTTACTAGAATCCATGATGCCATGTATCTGAACAAGATGTCCAGGACCTCCAGCACAAAAATAGGCCACAAATTTCACAGATCCAGCACATATACACTATATTGACAAAAGTTTTGGGACACCTGCCTTGACATGCACACTTTGATGACATCCCATTCTTAATCCGTAGGGTTTCATATGGAGTTGTGCCACCCTTTGTAGCTATAACAGCTTCAACTCTTCTGGGAAGGCTTTCCACAAGGTTTAGGAGTGTGTTTATAGATATTTTTGACCATTCTTCTAGAAGCGCATTTGTGAGGTCAGGCACTGATGTTGGACTCTCATTCATCCCAAAGGTGTTCTATCTGGTTGAGGTCAGGACTCAATTCCTCCACACCAAACTCGCTCATCCATGTCTTAATGGACCTTGCTTTTTGCACTGGTGTGCAGTCAAATTGGAACAGAAGGGGCCATCCCCAAACTGTTCCCACAAAGTTGAGAGCATGACATGGTCCTTACTGTCTTGGTATGCTGAGGAGTTCATTTCACTGGAACTAAGGGGCCAAGCCCAACCCCTGAAAAACAACCCCCACACCATAATCCCCCCTCCACCAAACTTTACACTTGGCACAATGCAGTACCGTTCTCCTGACAACCACCAAACCCAGACTCGTCCATTGAGTCCAGTAGTGGCGTGCTTTACACCACTGCATCCGATGCTTTGCATTGCACTGTGGTGATGTAAGGCTTGGATGCTGCTGCTCTCTGCCATGGAAACCCATTCCATGAAGCACTGTTCTCTATGCACTGTTCTTGAGCTAATCTGAAGGCCACACAAAGTTTGGAAGGCCTGTAGTTATTGACTCTGCAGAAAGTTTGTGACTTCTGCGCAGTGTGCGCCGAAGTCGCAGGCCTACCACTTTGTGGCTGAGTTGCTGTTGTTCCCAATTGCTTCCACTTTGTTATAATACCACTAACAGTTGACCGTGGAATATTTAATATTGAGGAAATTTCACGAATGGACTTATTGCACCCAGTCTTTCACAAATGTTTGTAGAAGCAGGCTGCATGTCTAGGTGCCTGATTTTATACACCTGCGGCCATGGAAGTGATTTTACCAAGATGGCGCCGCCGTGTTCGGTCGCCGTTCAGGTCGCTCCGCTAAAACTTTGCTTTTATTTATTATTCTACTCTCTTTTACTCTCTATTTTTTCCAACGGATCATCTGCTTTGATCTGTTACAACAGCAAAACACTTCTGGAAATTGGTTACCGCTACACTGACCTGTTTCAGGACACTTTCTCCAATCTTCCATCTGAGATTCGCCGGGACGCCGAGTTGAACAATGGCCACTCGAGTCGACGGCGAAGATTCAAAAAACACCGCGGGAAACGCGCTGGGATCCGCAACAGACTGAGAAAAAGAGCATTCAGTCCTCCTCTCCCGAGCATTTTGCTCGCAAATGTCCAATCCTTGGAGAATAAGATGGACGATCTTAGAGCCAGGATAAGTTTTCAACGGGACATGAGAGACTGCAACATCTATTGTCTGTCCGAAACATGGCTCACGCCAGAGGTCCCGGATACAGCCGTGACGCCGTCCGAGAACTTCTCTGTTTTTCGGATGGACAGAACAGCCGAGGCCGGTAAATCTAAAGGCGGTGGAGTGTGTTTCATGATAAACAAGAAATGGTGCGATCCTAGGAACATCTCCATTCTTTCGCGATCCTGCTCGCCTCACTTGGAACATTTAACTCTCATTTGCCGGCCTTTCTACCTACCGAGGGAGTTTTCCTCGGTCATCGCCACTGCCGTTTATATTCCACCACAGGCAGACACGGGGCTGGCTTTATCTGCCCTCCATGATGTGACCAGCGGCTTCATAAACAAACACCCCGACGCTGCTTTCATCGTCGCGGGTGATTTTAACAAAGCAAACCTAAAGAAAGTATTGCCAAACTTTCACCAGCATGTCTCCTGTCCCACACGAGGAGCAAACACACTGGATCATTGCTACTCTCCGTTTAAGAACGCCTACAAAGCTCGTTCACAGCCAGCTTTTGGCAAATCGGACCATGCCGCCATTTTTCTCACACCGGAATATAAACAAAGGCTCGTTCAAGAGCCCCCGGTGAGGAGGGAAGTCAAACGCTGGTCATCCCATTCAGAGATCACGCTACAGGCAGCTCTTGATGACGTCGACTGGGACATGTTCCGCGCGAGTTCTGAAGACGTCAGCGAGTTCACAGAAGTGGCGCTCTGCTTTATCAACACACTGACAGAGCAAGCCACACAAACAATATCTATAACGTCCTTCCCCAATCAGAAACCGTGGGTGGACAGTTCAATCCGCACTGCAGTAAACACGCGCACTATCGCTTACAATGCCGGTCTCCTAACGGGGGATATGAGGGAGTACAAAGCTTCTTGTTACGCCCTCCGGCGCGCCGTTAAAGCCGCAAAACTCCGCTATAAAGACCGAGTGGAATCTCATTTCCAACTCAACGACTCCCGGAGGATGTGGCAGGGACTGAGGACCATCTGTGCTTTTGGAACTAAATCCTCTGCAGAGGTGAGAGCTGATCCGTTGCTGGTGAACGAGTTAAACTCTTTCTACGCTCGCTTTGATGGTAATCGCGGCAGCGCGACTCCGGCGAGTGACGCGTCAGAGAGAGTCCCTCAGAGCAGCAACGGTCACGTGATCTCTGTCTCGGAGGACGAGGTTCGGAGGGCACTCAAACGTGTGGATGTCAGGAAAGCTGCTGGGCCGGATGGTATTTCAGGTCGTGTTCTGCGGTCCTGTGCTGATCAGCTCGCAGGGCTCTTTACATCCATATTTAACGAGTCCCTTGCTACATCTGTTGTCCCCACCTCCTTCAAACGATCCTCCATCATCCCTGTACCTAAGATCAGTAAACCCTCTTGCCTAAATGACTATCGTCCAGTGGCTCTCACATCTTTAGTCATGAAGGTCTTTGAGAGACTCATTAAAAACAACATTTGCTCCTCCATTCCTGACACTTTGGACCCTCTTCAGTTTGCCTATCGTCCCAATAGATCGACTGAAGATGCCATCTCTCACGTCCTTCACTCCTGCCTCACTCACATCGACAGCAAAAGTGGGAACTATGTCAGGCTGCTATTTATTGACTATAGCTCAGCCTTTAACACCATAGTTCCCATTAAGCTAACACACAAACTCCTGGATCTAGGCCTGAATTCTTCTCTCTGCCTCTGGATTGAAGATTTCCTCACTGGCAGACCCCAGGCGGTGAGAGTAGGCCAGTTCACCTCCACCTCCATCACCCTGAGTGTTGGAGCTCCACAGGGCTGTGTGCTGAGTCCCCTGCTCTACTCTCTCTACACCCATGACTGTTTGTCCACACACAGCTCCACCTCTATCATCAAGTTTGCTGATGATACTGTTGTCCTGGGTCTCATCTCCAACAACAATGAGACGGCATACTTGGACGAAGTGGAGCAACTGACATCATGGTGCCAGGACAACTGTCTCTCTCTGAATGTTAACAAGACCAAAGAACTGATTGTGGACTTCAGGAAGAGACAGCATCGGCCATACTCCCCTCTCATGATCAGCGGGACACCGGTAGAGAGAGTGAGCAGCTTCAAATACCTGGGTGTGAACATCTCCGAGGATCTGACCTGGACTACACACATCCAGACACAGGTGAAAAAAGCCAGGCAAAGACTGTACCACCTGCGCCAGCTGAGGAAATTCAGGGTTTCACCAGCCATCCTGAAAACTTTCTATCGAGGGGCGATAGAAAGTGTCCTGACTCAGTGCATCACAGCGTGGTATGGGAACAGCACCAGTCACGAGTGCAAAGCCCTGCAAAGAGTGGTGCGCTTATCCGAGCGCATCTCAGGCTCAGCTCTCCCGTCTCTGCAGGACATCTACACCAAACGCTGCAGAGGTAGAGCTACTAAAATCATCAGAGACATTAATCACCCTGCTAACTCTCACTTCACCCTGCTGCCATCTGGTAAGCGCTTCCGTAGCCTGATGGCAAAGACTGAAAGACTCAGGAGGAGTTTCTTCCCCCAGGCCATCAGACTCCTGAACTTAGTCACGTGACTTCACTTCACCCCGCACACGCATAAACATCCAGTTTTTTAACATTAACATCCACATACTGCCATTGCACTGCACTTTACGTACCTATTGTTACTGCGTAACAACCTGTTTGCACATCATACTCCTGTTTGCACATTATACTTCTTTATAGGTATATATATATATATATATATATATATATATATATTTTATGTTGACCACTTATTTTTAAGTCTACAGTTTATCTCACTTATCATATCCACTTATTTTATATTTTTTATTTTTATCTTATTTCCTATTTTTATCTTTTACTTGATTTATTTATAATTCTACTTATGTTAATACTTTTTATTCTAACTTTATTCTATTTCTATTTTAATTTCCCCTTGTGTTTCTTGTAACTGTTATTTGCACTGTCCATGGAGCGGACCTGTTTACATTTCACTGCCAGTTGTATATTGTGTATATAACTGTGTATGTGACAAATAAAACTCTTGAATCTTGAATCTTGAATCTTGGAACACCTGAATTCAATGATCTGAAGGGGTGTCCCAATACTTTTGGCAATATAGTGTATATCTATTTAACCATGGGCATGGAGTACTTTTTATCCCTGTTAGCACTTTTTTTTTCATCAGACCACAGAACCAGGTCCCGTTTGAAGTTCCAGTCGTGTCTGACAACTGAATATGCTGGAGTTTGTTTCGAAACCCTCCCGAACAACATGTGGTGATATAGGGGTTGTTTGATAATTTTTTTTCTTTCTGACCCCAAAACTCAACAATTCTCCAGCTGTGATCCTTGGAGCTTCTTTGGCCACTCAAACTCTTCTCCTCATCATGCATTAAGACGATATAGACACACGTCCTCTTCCAGTAACATCTTTAGTAGATTGGAACGTAATTATTGCCCTGATGGTAGAAATGGGGATTTTCAGTGCTTTAGCCATTTTCTTAGAGCCACTTTATATTTTGTGCAGCTCAACAAGCTTTATCCAAAGCGACTTACAGTGCCCTTATTACAGGGACAATCCCCCTGGAGCAACATGGAGTAAAGTGCCTTGCTCAAGGACTCACTGGTGGTGACCACTGGGATCGAACCAGCAACCTTCTGCATATCAGTTCCATGGTTTAACCCACTGGACCACCATCTCACATAATTATTATATTCTTTGGTTTTACTCGTTGTGATGAATGATTAAGGGAATTTGGCCTTTGTGTTTCCTCATATTTATACTCCTGTGAAACAAGAAGTCATAGCTGGACAATTGAATGTGTTAAAACATGTAAAAAATTATATAAATGAGATATTTTATTCATAAAAAATTAGATATTTTACTCATCAAAAATTCTAGGGGTACCAATAATGTAAAAAAAAAAAAAAAAACATTCCAGGGGTACCAATAATTATGTCCAACGTGTTTTGGAGAAATTTATTTATTTCATAATGTGATTCCAGCAGTCAACTATTACTCTTAGTTGACATGTAGTTGCAAAGTTACTTATAGTTAGAAAGTCTAAAGTGGACTATCAAAATAAGGTTTTACCAAAGTTTGTAATGCTGTGATTCACCTATTAGCTTCTTGGCTTGGTTCATGGCTTATAATGCATTAATGAAGACTTTAAAAATCCCTATGGGAAAAATAAATGGAAAGAAATACTTCTGGAACCAGTGCCATTGTAAAAGTGGGCAGGTACTAATGCACTCTAATAAAAAAAAAAAAAGTGAACTCTCTTTGGTCAACAGCCCAAAAGGTATAACACAAAGTCATGTGTTCAGAGGTGAATGTAGTTCAGATTCTTGATTTAGTCAGTATTTAGGCGAACAACAAATACGTGAAGCCATTTGCTGCAGGCATTTACTCAGTATCTCTATGGTGAATGGTATGGACAGAATCCATTGCAGTGAGGTGCATGCCCTTCTGTGGTGTTTTATTCATGGCAGTATCTATGGGTGCATTCTCACTTTAGAGGCCAGCTGCAATGCTCTGTCTGTTTATCAGGAGCTGATAGGGGAGGTGTAACTCATCATGGGATAAGGGCACTCATTGCAGCCAGTGAACATGAAAATTGGATTCAGATAGATAAGTCAATCTGTGGGCCGGATCATTTTATGAGGCGGACTTAGAGCGAAAAAACACTGATACATTTTTCCATACATATATTAATAGTAAAAGGAAAGCTTTTACGGCGAACTTTGTCTGCATTATTAAATCTGTTTGCTTTTCACACGTAGGTTTGTGTCATGGCTCTGCTAAAATTTGATTTGCTGTGTAGCAATTTTTACTGAATTATGTTTCTAAGAAGTGAATAAGAATTCAACCCGAAGTTAAATTGCATTTATGAAAATCAAGATTACAAGCTTACAACCTTAAATGCATGTTTAGATTTTTGTTTACAATCCTATGGGACAATTCATTATTCTGTGAACTGCACAGAACAAAATGAACATCTTCCATGGAGCTATACATTCTTTTTTCTGTTTCATTTTTCTTTCTTTCATTTAAAAAAAGAACTCTATAAGGTAATTGCAATGGCAAACTCAATGGAGTGTGTTTATCTTGGCTCTCCACCCTGGGATTTGTGGGAAAATTCACCTAGTGCTTAATCTTGTGTGCAATGGTGCATAGACGAATGGGGGGAAAAGTATTAGAAGGCAATATTTGAATACATTTCTAATCAAAAGGGAAGCAGATATGGGTGCTATGGAGGAGAAAGCCCCCTCTTTCTCTTCTACTGTAAATAAAGCAAGCGTAGGAACGATGAAGGAAAGTGGTGAGTACAAAATGACACTTATTTACCTGCTTGTTGTTCGTCAAAAGCCAACCAACTACAAAAACTTGAAGATTACTTTATACAAAATACAATATATCACCAATAGATAGAAATGTATTAGAGGTTAAAATAGCCAGTTTCTTTCTCATAATTGCTGTCCAATTTTTCTTAGTAGCTCTATAGTACACCATATTGCCAAAAATATTGGGACACCCCTCTAAATCATTGAATTCAGGTGTTGCAATCACTTCCATGGCCAAATGTGTATAAAATCAAGCACCTTGGCATGCAGACTGCTTCTACAAACATTTGTGAAAGAATGGGTCGCTCTCAGGAGCTCAGTGAATTCAAGCATGGTACCGTAATTTCCTCAATACTAAATATTCTATGGTTAACTGTTAGTGGTATTATAACAAAGCCACAAAGTGGTAGGCCCCGTTAAGTCACAGAGCGGGGTCAGCGCATGCTGAGGCCCACAGTCTGTAGAAGTTGACAACTTTCTGTCAATAACTACAGGCCTTCCAAACTTCGTGTGGCCTTCAGATTAGCTCAAGAACAGTGCATAGAGAGCTTCATGGAATGGGTTTCCATGGCCGAGCAGCAGCATCCAAGCCTTACATCACCAAGTGCAATGCAAAGCGTTGGATGCAGTGGTGTAAAGCATGCCGCCACTGGACTCTAGAGCAGTGGAGACGTGTTCTCTGGAGTGACCAATCACAATTCTCTGTCTAGCAATCTGATGGACAAGTCTGGGTTTGGGGGTTGCCAGGAGAACGGTAGTTGGCTGACTGCGTTGTGTCAAGTGTAAAGTTTGGTGGAGGGGGGATTATGGTGTGGGGGTTGTTTTTCAGGGGTTGGGCTTAGCCCCTTAGTTCCAGTGAAAGGAACTCTAAATGCTTCAGCATACCAAGACATTTTGGACAATTTCATGAGCCCAACTTTGTGGGAACCGTTTGGGGATGGCCCTTTCCTGCACAAAGCAAGGTCCATAAACACATGGATGAGCGAGTTTGGTGTGGATGAACTTGACTGGCCTACACAGAGTCCTGACCTCAACCCGATAGAACCCCTTTGGGATGAATTAGAGCGGAGACTGTGAACCAGGCCTTCTCGTCAAACATCAGTGCCTGACCTCACAAATGTGCTTCTAGAAGAACGGTCAAAAATTCCCATAAACACACTCCTAAAGCTTGTGGAAAGCCTTCCCAGAAAAGTTGAAGCTGTTATAGCTGCAACTCCATACTAAACCCTATGGATTAAGAATGTCCTCAAAGTTCAAGGATGTCATTAAAGTTCATGTGCATGCAAATGCAGGTGTCAGAAAACTATCTATTAACATTCCCATTCGTCTTAAAGGTCCCATGGCATGAAAATGGCATTTTATGAGATTTCTTAACATTAATATGAGTTCCCCTAGCCTGTATATGGTCCCCAAGTGGCTAGACATTTTGATGGGTGTAAACCGAGTTCTGGCTGTCTTTCTCTGCCTTTGAGAAAATGAGAGCTCAGACGAGCTGATCTGGAATTTTCCTCTTATGACGTCATATTAGGAAAGGTTACCTCCCCCTTCCTCCACTTTGCCCGCCCAGAGCATTCAGAGAAAATGGATTCAGTTTATGTCAGCACAGGCTTTACAAACAGACTTTACGACATGGATTCGACAGCACGGCTTTTCACGGCTCTCGGCCCCGCCCTACTTGCCACATACTCCCATCGCCCCTCGCATCGACCCTTGAGACCACAGCACCTGGGGGTAAGGACAGACGAGATGAGAGAAAAGGAGGCAGAAGTAGAGAGACAGAGATGAGAGAGGGAAAAAAACAATGTAAATAGTCCAGACATGGTCCTGCTCATTACTAGAAATTAACACTAACTTAGATTAAATTAAATGTGCCACTGTATTAGCCTATTAGACTAAATAATATGTTATGTTGTTAGACAGAATACATGGCAGATTTTGAAAACCAATCAATTCATTTTTCTTTACTGCCAGTAGGGTGCAACTGTTCAACCACTAACCATTGCCCCTTTGGCAATATCTGACATAACTGCATCCAGCAAAATAAGTACAGTTAACATTTGCTTCACTGACGGTTTATGTTCACGTTCCGATTAACAATTATAAAACTGTAGCTTTTTGTGGCCACATTTACTGTAGCTTTGTGTGCATTGATTCAAGTTTCAATTCTCCAGCTGTTTGCTTTGTATTGCATGGAAAGGCATCGATTAAAATATTATTTCATTTTACAGAAACCAGATGTGACATTTAGCTCATGCACAGCAATTACATATCCAATAGATTCAACATGTCCAGGATGAATAAGCTAATAGCTTCACTGAGAATAATTCATTATTGATCCCAAGGCTTGCATAATTCACACTCTCGCTCGATAACCGTAGTTGTGGTCATTCAAGGATATATTTTGAACAAGCCTGGAAAGAATTAAATCACTGTGTGAGCAATCAGCACTAAAATAGATCGTTCTCTTTGTTGTAGAGGACACCGTATCCTCTATGTGTTTTGTTTGTGTGTTTGTTTTTGAGGATAATCCTATGTTAATCAATGCTGCACACTGATAATAAAAAAAAATGTTGTCTTTTTTCAACGCCTATTAATGTAATTTTGTGTAGCTTCACAGGGGTCCTAACCATTAGTGTTGTATGATGAAAACATGGTTTATCAGGCCGTGTTTAGCAGGGTTTTGGGGTGGCATTGGTGACCTGAGATTGCTGTAGCATGCGCAGGCCGGATTAGGGACTGGGAGAGATGGGTAGTCTCACAGGGAAGGGCTCCTGCTTTTGTTTATTGCAGGCATGAGTCTGCAAATTCCTTATCAGCTATATGCACCAAAGCCTAAACAAACACACACACACACACACACACACACACACAGTCTCTCTTGCTCTCTCACTCGCTCTCATATTGCCGTATTAAATTATTGGCTGGTTTTGCCGTTTTGAAATGGCACTTTCATTTGTTCAAATTAGTTTTCATTTGTGTTTTAGCGCTACTTAAGAACATTGATGGAGGTTTGGGGTTTCTTTTTTTGTGTGGCATGAGAAAATGACAGCATACAGGTTTGAAATGACATGAATTTTACATTTTTCAGTTTTACTGACAATGTGCATCAACTAAAACCAATAAAATAAAAAATAATGAATATAACTTCTTGATAAAAAATAATAATTTCAAACATACATTTTATTTTAATAAATTGTAATAGTTTTTTTTAAATAAAATGTTGTAAAATACAGATTTATGAATAATATTTAAACAATTTAAGTACATCTTTTATTGTTCAATACTTTGCATAAGGTTCCAAAAGTTCAAGAATAACCATTTTTGGTTCCCCAAATAAACCTTCAGTGAACAGTTATTTTCTTATTAGTGAAGCAGTTATTTTACTATCATTGAGATACTTTTTATTAATATTTTGAATTGGTTTTTATTTTTTATAATTTCTGTTTTCATTCAAATTTTTGTTAAAGGTTTAGTAATTGTGTTGTTTTTGCCACTTTTATAAGATTTTCATTTTAATTCTTTTTTTTTTATATAAATATGTGTCTATATTATTTAAGTTTTAGGTATTTTAGTACATCAAATTATATTATATTAAACACTTTATATTAGGTGGCCTTAACTACTATGTACTTACATCAAAAAATAAGTACAATGTACTTACTGTGTTCAAATTGTATTGCAAAACACCTTTGCTGATATTGCGGTGGGATACGGGTAGGGTTAGGGACAGGTGTGGTGGTATGGGTAAGTTTAAGGGTAGGGTTAGGTGTAAGGGAAGTGTCAACTGTGTAATTACAAATGTAACTACAGAAATTAATTACAGACGTAATTACATGCAGGTATTTTTTTTAAATTTAAGCACAATGTAAAAACATGTATGTACACAATAAGTACACTGTATCAAATGATAAATTAAAATGTTAGTACATAGTAGTTAAGGCCACCTAATATAAAGTGGGTCCAATTAACCTAAATGAAATTGAGAAATGTTGCCCTGGCAACTAGCTGAAGTAAAAGAAGTTTTAGTTGGTTTTAAAATATATATATATATATATATATATATATATATATATATATATATATATATATATATATATATATATATATATATATATTTTTTTTTTTTTTTTTTTTTTTTTTTTTTTTTTTTTTTTTCAGTTACCATTTATTTGAATTCAAATAACAATTTTTCATGTTTTTAGTGTCAGTTTTTAAGAGTGTACTTTGTGTATGTTAATGTAAACTATTTGATCAATTCCACTAACCCCCAACAGGAAAAGCACAATGATACTGTATAACAAGAATGATGTGATGTGTCATGAACTACACTATCGTCCAGCTCTAATTCGCTAAATGTGGGCAATTAAAAAACATCATACATTTCTGTAAAGCTGCTTGGAAACATTGTGTATTGTGAAAAGCGTTGAAAATACATAATACAGGTTAAATACAGGTTACTGAGCATGGACATGTTTACTATGTTTTCTTTCTTTCTAGTTCTGTTTTATTTTGATAAGGGGAACTTGTCCTTACCAACTCTCACAGTGCTTTAAAATGCAAGAAAAGCAATGAAATAACTTTGGTCATGGTCCAGGTTAATCAAAGATCCGACTCGTCAGCATGGAACAAAGTAGCAACCAGTGACCAGGCTCGCACAACACGTAATTACCATTAAGAGTGGTGGAAATTTGCTGACCTGGGTCTTGTGCAATCAGCAACAATATAAATGGCAATAACTTAGAAATTGCAAATGCCCAGCTTTGGGATAAATGAGTCATTCATGAGTTAAACACCTATTAATTATTCTGTCTCTTTGTCTGGTATAAGATAAATGATCAGGAAAGTAATCAATTCTTTTTTTTCTGGAATTATGTATTTATACGGTTCGAGCCTCTTTTGTCTCGTATGGCACTGATCGTTGAACATGGAGCAGTTTTAAATAATATGAGCACAAGTATATGTGTTTTTTTTCCCCTTTTTTACTATTTATTATAAATATTTACTATTTCTGCTTCTGTCTGTAATTGTTTTTTTACAAGTAGCCCTATTTTAACGATCTGAGCGCATAGTCTGAAACTTAGGGCATGTCCAAATCCACTAGTTTATTGACAGAAAAAATGGTCGGTGCGCCAGGTGCATGGTCCAAAAGGGTTGTAGTCTCTTAATGAGTCATGGGTGTGTTTTTGGCGTAACGTGCAATAAACCAATCAGAGCCTCATCTCCCATTCCCTTTAAAAGCCAGTTGCAACATGGAATTTGCGAGCGGAAAGACTGAATGCTTCTCCAGAGAGGAAAGATCCTTTTGTTTTTAATATTTAAATATGTTTGTATGCTGCTGCGCGTCCTTGTGTGTGTAATAAGCAGACTGTACATGAGTACATGAGCCTATAGGTGCATATTACTAACGCGTCCTTTATAACAACACAAATAACTTTTTTTTTTTTTTTTTGGTGCAGTCATTTTCAGTTGCCTCAAAATAGCAACACACCAACAATGCGCCTGAACACACCTGGTTTTCAGACCAGAACGCCGAACAGATGAGCGCGAGCATTTGCTATTTACAAAATGTGGCGCAGGACGTCGAAATGATAACTGCGTCGGGCTGAAACTAGCAAAAAACACTTGCATTGCAGCGGGTGTAGGGCCCTTAAAGTCTTTTGTCACAGTGGTGTCGTGCAGCAGAGAAGAGAAGATCCAGGGCTTCCACAAAGATGGGTTTTATTAATAAACTGATAACAGAACACGACACACACGTCAGTATAACAACAACAACGGACAAGCAGTGAAGGGAGTGAGTTCAATATAAAGGGAGTGCTAATGACAAATACCAGGTGCAGGGAATCCGGGGAGAGCAGGAGAGTCAAATAACAACACCCCAAACCTGCCAATAGTGCGCCAGGTGGATAAGCCGGTTTGTGATTGGTCCCCGCAAATTTGTTTCAGAAACAGGATAGAAATATGTACAGGTTTCCAACCTGAGCTGCAGGGCGAAATCAAATCTCCGGCAGATCCGGCTGGGTTTACCCAGTCTAGTTTACTGCAGTTTTAAAGAGAAAATACTCAGCAATGGTGTTGACTTATATGAATTTGCACATGGTTTGTCCTAAAGCATATTATAAACACCACATAGACATATAAACAACATTAAAAACTTGATTTTCACCACAGGGGGACTATATGTTTTTTTTTTTTTTTTTTTTTTTTACATTGTCAGCCTTCTTTAATGTTTAATGTTGCTGCTGGTGCATGGAAAAGGTCTGCAAAGTTACAAAGCCCAAAGTCACTCCAAATGGAGTCGAAACGCCTTGATTTTAAAGTGGCTGACCAATCACAGCACATTACGCTTTATAGAGACAGGAACTAAACAGAGCGTTTCTGACAGACTGGGAAGAGGGGTGCTGTAACAATATAAAAGATGTGAAAAATTATTCCTTTTTTGACCATTCTTGCATGAAAACCTGCTAGACCCCACAAACAAAATCAAGACTTTGTATATATATATATATATATATATATATATATATATATATATATATATATATATATATATATATATATATATATATATATATATATATATAACATTATGTAGCTAGAGCACAGATGATGTGTTTTATCACGGTCCACTGTATTATAATTGCTAGGTCTTTTGAAATGGATTTTGATTGTTTTGTCTGGACACCCAAGTGGACAGAAGGAAAATCTAGAGATGGGCTTATCGCTCAGCACAAGACATAAAGGTGCACATTTAGCATATTGACCGATTTCTTTCAAATTATGACCTTCCGAATGCATAGATAGGAAATGTCAGCAATGGTTGAGTAAAACTGGTCACATTTGCAATTCCCAGTCCCTCTTTGCACAAACAAAAACCAGGGGCTGGAAATGGCAGCCTCTTTACCAGCTTTAGTGTGCAAGAGTGTGTATCTGTAAGCGTATGTATGTGTGTATGTACATATGTCCATAATAACAGACATTGAGCTCGCTACAAAAGTACAAGCTGCGGATGGAAATAGCTGCCAGACCTCTAATTGATGATGTTTCCTTCCTTTCATAGAGATCAGTGAGTGTGCAGCTGAGGCAGTTTGAGACCCGTTCTTACCACGTCATCTCACATAAACATAGTGGGGTCCAATAAAACAGTACAGAACAATACATTCGCTTTGAAAGAAAACCACTGCAGCACTGCTTTAACTTCCTTGACACGCTATATTTGTTACCGTGGTGTATGTCATAACGTAGAACCTGTCAGGTGCTTTTAAAACTTGCACATGGGAAGCAGCTGCCAGCGGGCAGTCTCTGTTCAGTGCTGGAACGCATGGCTGCTCCCATGATGCTTTTCCTGGCTTTTCCTCCCTGTAAAATGCTTCGTCTTCTGTAAAACACCACGTTTAGCATAATGAAATGTAGGAACCAATCACTGAGAGCTCAAATGGAATGCGGACTGACATCTAGTATATTTCCTGGCTGGGGAACAGTCTAATGTGGTTTACATTCACATCTACTCTCATAAGCTCAGAAATGGAGGAACGCGAAGCATGCAGATGCTACCCGACCAAGTCACTTTCCATTGGTAATTTACACACAGAGACACGCAAATGCACACGCACACGCGCACACGCACACGCACACGCACACACACACACACACACACACACACACACACACACACACACACACACACACACACACACACACACACACACACACACACACACACACACACTAATCAGGTACAGTCTGTGAAACAAATTGTATTAATCTGCAGGCTAATGATAATACAAGACATTTGTGTGTATGTGGGAAAGTTCAATTCATCATTCTTTGTAATTATTGCGGCACCAAAATAAACACTGCATTCAGCAATTTGCTGCCCAGTTCTTATTTGACTTGAACATTAAAAAAGGGCAGTTTTGCAATGCCACTTTTATGGAAAAGAGTTCAGTTCACAGTTTCTACTCTAAAACTAACATCTGACTAAACATAAAAGTTACGTTTACTTTACTTGTTTATATATCAGTTCAAATCCGAATGAAAATTAATTTCTTTTTAGATTCTGTTAAATTTCAAATTGTGAAGAAAAAAAAAGCTAAAAGTATAACATATTACTAAATAATAGAATATGTTTTGTATTATTATGTTTTTAAGTTGTGAGGTGAAGTTTTTAAAGCAAAGATTTGTATATTGAATTATTTTTTATAATATTTGTACTTTCCAATATTTTTCCCCCGATTTTTCGGTGTACTCAAGAAAACAAAAAGCATTCAGTTTGTATATATGTAGATATATTTTATGTTTTCAGGTAAAATCTTTTCCAGATTGACCTCTTTTTTTTTACATTTGTATGTTTATAAGTAGATTGTTTTGTTGTTGCATGTAACCAAGCAACGTATGGAGTGAGAGGCTAACAGCCAATCATGTATCTGTATCATGTTTGGTTGCGCCATATCGTGCCTCGTGTTGGAATAATTCTTCAGTAAACAGAACTGGCGTGGGGTGATAAGTAGAAAATTTGTGCCGCAGCGAGCGAGGAAATTGTTGATAAAAGAGGAAAACAACACTGCAAAAAATGCTTTTCTTACTTAGTATTTTTGTCTTGTTTTCAGTCCAAATGTCTAAAAAATCTTACATTAAGAAACATTTACTAGACAAGCAAAAGTTTTTGTCTTGTTTTGGGGGAAAATAACTCAAAATTAAGTGAGTTTTTGCTTAAAATAAGCAAAATAATCTGCCAATGGGGTAAGAAAAATAATCTTGTTTTCTGTTTGAATTAAGATTATTTTGCTTAAATAAAAAAATAAAACTTTTGCTTGTCTAGTAAATGTTTCTTAATGTAAGATTTTCTAGATATTTGGACTGAAAACAATACACAAATGCTAAGTAAGAAAAGCATTTTTTGCAGTGAAGTCAGCTCGCCAGTATGGTATTTTTGGGGATTTTATAAATCTGTCTGTAGTCTGACCAATGTCGTCTGCAACTTATGCACAACTGTCGCCCCAACAAGACTGGTAATACCACAAATTTGTTTTACCAGCCTTGTTTATACTTTCGTCTGGCTCCGCAGCGCGAGCCTCCGCTGACAGCGTGCGCGCCTCGTTCGTTTGGGGACTTGTTTATACTCGACGGCTCGACGCACTCGCTGTTGTGCTATTCTTGACTTTGGCTGAATCCGAAATCGCCCCCTAAACCCTCAATCACTATTCCCTACTTTAATCCACTTGAAGGAGTGAATGAAAACAAGTGAGCGAATTCGGACAGCCTTTGTGTGTATATCAGCTGTCACTCGTTATTGCAGTGCAATGTGGGATAGAATGAGTGCATTTAATAACATCCACTATGGTTTAGGACACCACTACAAATGGCTGTCCCCTCAAATAGTGCCCTATTTAAGGGTATAGGAGGCGATTTCGGATTCAGCCTGGGAAACGACACGGAGAGGTAATGTTACTCTGCATCAGTGCCTTATGACAAAGCATCTAAACAGTAAAGGTTACAAAGAAATAATGGAGGCACTGCACCCTAATGTTAAGAGATAATTGTGATTGTAGACTTGTAGACTAGTGTTTATATTTTAATTATTTGAGTGTTTTCCATGGTTGTGTCGACATTTCTGCCTTTATAACTGAGCGGATTATTATCAGAGGAAGGTTACGTTTAAAATAAAAATGTTTAAATGTAAAAAAAAATGTATCCTGGTCCTTATTTTAAATAGGTCATAAAAATATCAATAATTATTGATATCGACCGATATGAAACACTTGTTATTGTGATACAGTTTTCAGCCATATCGCCCAGCCCTACCCTCAATAGACATTCTACTAACTATAAGTAACTTATTCTACTAACCTGAACCCTAACCTTATGGTGCGTTCACACTGGACATGAATGAAGCATTTCGCACAAGTGATTTACATGTTAAGTCAATGCAAAGACGCGAATAGGCATTCTGCGGTGCGAATGACGCGATTTGTGCGAATGACACGGCACGAATTGAACGTTTGACGAAAAAAAAGGAACTTTGGCGGATATTCGCGCCGCGTTAACCAATCAGGAGCTTGCTCTAGTAGTGATTTTCAATGAGGATAAAATCTGGTTTAGATTAATCATATATTAATATCTGCTTCAGACAAGTGTGCATATGATTATCACTGTGATAACATTAAATGACATGAAACACAACCCAGTCTCTTTTTGTTAAATGCAAGTTTATGTATGATCACACTCTAAAAAATGCTTGGTTAAAAATAACCCAAGTTGGGTTGAAAATGGACTAACCCAGCAATTGGGTTGTTTTAACCCAGCATTTGGGTTGTTTTAACCCAGCGGTTTTTGCTTAAAACAACCCAATTGCTGGGTTAAAACAACCCAATTACTGGGTTAGTCCATTTTCAACCCAACTTTGGTTATTTTTAGCCGAGCATTTTTTAGAGTGCAATAATACAAAAGTACAAGTAAAAGGTATAAGAAGCTATTCATGAAATAAAGCAAAAAATTCAGTCAAACATTCAAAGTCAGTGCTAGTAGGCTACAACGGTAACGGAAAGTTAAATAGCCTAAAAATAAAAAGTAATGAAACGTCACTTTGCACTCAGCCTAAATGATTTGCCAGGAAACAAATTATAGATCCATGAGACCAAAGATCGCCCGTTACATATACACAAGACGAATTATAGCTCGAGACACCACAGAGACATCAGAGCCAGCGGCAAATGTCTGAAGGACTAGCCGAGGAAAGTGGACTATTGAAATAAAGTGTAACCAAAGAAAATTTTCCATTTTATGCCGACTAAGTTTTTATTTTGAACCTTTTCTTCTAAAAGTGTGGCTGATCTCCGGTTTAGTTATGACTCTATTCGGATATTTGCACACCAGCTTTTTACTTGCGTTCAAGATGGATGGTCATGTTTAGGATTAACTCAAAATGGGAGGATCTTCCCAAATGGTTTACAAACTCTGTCGGTGAAAAGGACACCTGTAGTAGATGTTGCCAGCTCTGAGCCACAAAGGCCGGTTTTGTCCCTCTGTCTTTCCTTTGGCTTCTCTTCACCGGCTGCCAGCGCTTGTCCCTGCATGGCACACGGATGGCACACTCGCCCCAGCGGAGCTGTCACTCAAACCCCCAGGCGATTTGAGGGCGAGCAGTGGAGGGGTGTTGAGCAAGAGGAAGTATTTGGAGTGTAATTATTTTTGAGGATATTGACGCCCCCTCTGTAATTTCCCCTCGAACACTTGTGTTATTTCTAACTACAAAAATGGACTTTATTAACCCCTGCCATTTCAGGCTTCTTTCTCCCAGGGCTCTCACGCAGTGCAGCCTCTTCATGGAAGCGCCTCAAAAGAAGCATCTGCTGGCCTTTTCACGGCACCTAGTCTCCCTTTTAACAGCAAAACGATAGAGCACAATTTTTCATCCTGTCATATAATGAGTGAGAAATGCTCGCAAACTGATTACTGGGGGAGGGACTCTGTGACATTTCCGTCGCAAGGATATTTTTTCCACACTTGATGCGTTTTGTGGCTGAATGTCACAACGGTGCATCACAGTTTCTACTTCCAAAAAAAAAAGGAAAAGGGAAAAAGCGCTACTTTCCACCTTTAAAACCTACTCTCAGGTTATTTCTGTACGGCACATGCCACGTAAACATGAAATAGTTGGTTTAGTGTTAGTGCTGTGTTCTTTCCTCCCCTCTCTAAGTGTGCATTGATCAATTTCCGGCTTCAGTGAGGATGAGGAAAGATAGGGGACGCAAATTGGAAGTTGTTTTAAGATGCAGACAGCTCCTGACTTTTTCTCTCCACGGCCTGTCACATCTCCAAGTCCCTCTGCATGGCAGAATAGGTTTTTGTAATAGAATTCTCCCTGCAAAGGAGGTTAATTACATTTCTTCTTCTTTATCTCCTGCACTTTTTTTCTAACACACCCTTTCTCTGTCTCTCTTTCTCCCTCCATCCATCTCTAACTTCCTTATTTGTGAAAGAAGAAAACTGCGGAGTTAAAAGCTCAAGAGGAAAAACGGTGGGTGTTACAGTAATGCAGTTGGTGTTATCATTGGTAACACTTTACTGAGGTTATATTTGTTAACATAAGTTGAGTATAATAGACTACAATGAGCAATTTTTTTAAGCTTTTGTAAAAGTATAAATATACTATTGTTCATTGTTAATAGTGTCTGTTCAAAAGTATTAAAGAAATGAATACTTTAATCCTCAAAGTGACTGTTTTGAACTTTCTATTCATCAAAGAATCCTGAAAAATGTGTCATGGTTTCCACAAAATATATTATTCAGTACAACCGTTTTCAACATTTATAAAAATAGGAAATGTTTCTTGAGCAGCTAATCAGCATATTATAATCATTTCTGAAGGGTCATGTGACACTGAAGACTGGAGTAATGATGCTGAAAATGTTATATATGTATTACTGCATTTTTTATCAAATAAATGCAACCTATGCGAGCAAAAACATGAAAACGTCTTGAAGGGTTTGTTCACCCAAAAATGAAAATTAGCCCATGATTTACTCACCCTCAAGTCATCTTAGGTGTATATGACATTCTTATTTCAGATGAATAAAATCGGAGTTATATTAAAAGAGTCCTGGCTCTTCCAAGCATTATAATGGCAGTGAATTGTTGTCTCATTTATGAAGTCCATAAAAATGCATCTATCCATCATATAACTGCTCCACAGGCCTTCTGAAGCGAAGTGGCACGTTTGTGTCTGAAAAATATCCATATTTAAAACTTTATAGACTAAAATAACTAGCTTCTGGTGGTCAGCAGTACGCAAATCGACTTATGGCGAAAGAGGAACCCTTAACCCTTGAAGCGTTGACGCATGTGTATTGATGAACGCAGAAGCGCAGAGGATAGAGCAAAACAAAACGCATGTCATGAATTAGAGTCTAAAACAAGATTTTTTTAAAGAGAAATGGCGGAGAATTTCAATATAACAAAAGAGGGGCTTGAGTTTGTTGCCCAGCACTATCCACGAGAGGCGTCGAAGTTTGCGATGCTCCTATACATCGTGTCAGGGGTTACTCTTTTGCCCTAAGTCGAATTGCGTGCGGCTTTCTGTCGGAAGTTAGTTATTTTAGTCTATACATTTTTAATATGGATATTTTTCTTACACAAAAGCGCCACTTCGCTTCAGAAGGCATTTATTAACCCCAACCACCCCCCGTGTGGAGCAGTTATATGATGGATAGATGCACTTGTATGGGCTTCATAAACAAAATAACAATTCACTACCATTATAATGCTTGGATTAGCCAGGACTTTTTTAATATAACTCCGATTGTATTCGTCTGAAAGAAAAATGTCATATATACCTAAGATGACTTTGAGGGTGAGTAAATCATGGGCTAATTTTCATTTTTGGAGGAACTAACCCTTTAATGTTAATTTATGGAATAATTAACATTAGCTGATGAATAAATGCTGTAACAGCATTGTTTGTTGTTTAAAAATATAATACTGTTATTGTAAAGTGTTACCAATCTTGCATCAAAATTGTACAATTTAACTGCTGCTGCATTGGGTCTATAATGGGTTAGTTTGGGAATACAGCACCTACAGTACTAGTAGACAAGCAAGTTGGTGTGTTCTAGTCTGCATGTGTGTTTGTTAACCAAACAAAGTAGTTTACCAACAGGATTACCGTTTATGTGTATGGTTTGGCTCTGGGATTTGCACAGCATAATAGCATTATGAATTTGTTTTGACTGCAGATCAGGGCCGTTGTGAGGGGGAAACAACCTGGGATGTTGCCCAGGGCCTTAGTTTAGACTAAATTAGGTCTTTTTTATGACAAGGCAAGTTTATTCCAGGTTGGGTTAGCTCTGGAAAAAAAAATATATATATTTTTTTGTCGGTTGTCACAATATCGTTAAAAAAAATTTACCTTAGAAAATATATTCAAAACGTTTTTGGTTTGTACACGTATTCAATGTGTGAGGAAAAGTTTTCCTTTTTTCTTGATGGTTGTCACACGTAGGCAAGTCTCAGCCTCAGACATCACACCCACAGACCGTTGTCTGAACATCTGATTCATATGGCACACTTATCTGGAAACACTTAAGGGGTTTCAAAGTCGTCATCGGATTGGTTGAATTCTACAGGATGTCCGCGAGACATGTGTTGTGTTCTTTAAAGGTTCCGTTCTTCGTGATCCCATTGTTCAAACTTTAGTTAGTGTGTAATGTTGCTGTTAGAGCATAAATCATACCTGTAAAATTATAAAGCTCAAAGTTCAATGCCAAGCGAGATATTTTATTTAACAGAAGTTCCCTTTCAAAGCCTACAGCGAACGGCCGGTTTGGACTACATCCTGGTACTTCCTTCATTAATTACGTCAGTAGAACAGACTAACCTCTGCCCACAAGAATACGCGAAAAAGGGGACGTGGTCTTGTTGCTGTCCCACATGGAGAAGAGGACGGTCGCGTGGAGAAAAGGAAGAGGTGCGTTTGACTGTGTTTGTCGCCATGTCGTCGAGACGCTGTTATTTTCATCCCGGAGTCATATCACCTTTGTTTGGCTTTCCCAGGGACGCTATAGAGATCATTAAGTGCATATATCTCCCGTTAAGAGGCGTTACCTTTCCATGCAAGTTACGTGCGCTAAGCTGCTGTCGAATCACAACACAGGAACCGTGCCATGTGCGCTAAGCTGCTGTCAAATCACAACACGGGAACCGCTGGCACAATCAGAACTTGTTACGTATTTCTGAAGGAGGGACTTCATAGAATAAAGGAAATCATCAGCCCGTTTTTAGGACAGGGAAAACAGCGGTATACAGATAAGTAAATTGTGTGGAAAATACAGTGTTTTTTTACACGCGAAACATGAACACGTTATATTGCACACTGTAAACACAATCAAAGCTTCAAAAAAACACGAAGAACGGGACCTTTAACGGTCCGCCTGGAAACAGATGCCTTGAAGAACGCTGTCGTGTTTACAACTGTGACGATGAGCGCTTACCAGGATCAAATAAATGCTGGATTTTCAAAAGAATGTGAAGTTCGCAACTCCATTGTTGCAGTACACTTGCACAACGTTCTTGAATGAATAATTTACGAACATAGACATTTTCACACACCTAAACATGATGAGGATCAAAACGAACGCCGATTGGTTGCGTTACATGTTTTGTTGTGTTACTCTTGGGCAGTCCTTAGCCAATGAAAGCTGTGAAAAAGTCCAGTCTGAAGGTCTGGCTACGTGAGACTACATGTAGTCACACATGCACGAGTCAAGGATCAACAAAAGTATTTTTAATGAATAAGAAGAACGCGGAGGAGAATGAGAGTAAACTACACACTCACATAAACAAAACCAGACACTGAACTGAGGAAACTAAGGGTTTAAATACCAGGGAGAGCCGATGTGTGTGAGGAAGAGGTAGGCTGGGTGGATTTCATAAGCGGGTGTTTATTAAAGTATCTGAGCATAAAATCCAAACAATCGTCACAATTCGTAGTCAGGTAACAGGCTTTAGTTGAAACATAGGCAAAACAATCCAATAGCAGATATATCCAAAACAGTAACCCAAAAACTGTCCAAAAAAAGTCCAAAGAGCAAAAACAAACTCTCAGAATAGTTTGAACACAATTGTATTAAATGAGTACTGATTTTGGCGGACTAGATCTGCTATGCTGCTGTGGCTGCAGGCAAGTACAAAGACTCGCACTGTTAGACCACTAAAACACAGAAATAAAATAAAACTGCTGCAAAGCAAGTACGAAGACTTGCACTATAAAACAATTACGTGCTAACTCAAAGAGACCCCCCATAGTAGATCTAGACAGGTGGTGCTGGGGTGGAGGAGGGTTAAGACGAGCGTGCAGTCTAACGCTACCAGTGTTGGACCAAAATATATACATTCTAGCCTAGAAGGGAAAAATGCAGATTAGCTGTAGAAACGGCTGTGAGACAACCAATAAGCAATACGTTAGAGTTTCATGACTGAACTGGGTATTAATCAACAACAGAGACATGGAAGAGCATACTAAGCAGTGAACTGGCAATATTTGGCACTGATAAAACATGGCTTAAAGACAGGGTGAAAAGAAAAGACAAGACAGGGACTGATGTGGCAGAAACAGGAAGTGACAGAGTTCAATATTCAGGTGAGGGCTCCCTCTGGTGGACTGGAGCCTGAGAAAACGTTACAATGAGTAAAATTGCAACAGTTGAGTAGAAACAGGAATACAAGCAAATGAGCAGGAACACGGGTAAACAGGGAGGACTGAACCAAAACACTGAAACTAAACAAAACGGAAACATAACCCTGAAAGTAGCTTCCCCTCCCAGCAGGCACATCCTCGCGCTGTAAAGAGTCCATCTGAGGAGGAAATGGGCTCTGGTGGAGGACGTGTAACTGGAGAGGGGCATAACCAACGAAGGTCCGGCAAAACAGTCCATGGGGGAGTGGAAACTGGGAGGAGTCAGAGGGAGCCAGGAACAGGAGGAGCCAGATGGAAACCCAGAGTCCTAGCCCCATGGTGGAGATCTCCTCGACGAAGCCACGGGACGACAGATGGAGACAGAGCCAAAGGCCCCTAAAGTGGAACTAGGGTACTGAGGTGGAGCTGGAGCATCTGAGTGCTTAAATGTTGTCGCTGGCAGCCGCCTTACACCACTTCAGTGTTCCTACTGGTGGTGAATGCAACTAGGAAAATAGCCCATGTGGAACATTTAGTTCTCGGGGGACTGCCCTGATGGCTAGTTCCTATAACTGAGTCCCTACCTGTGTTAAAGCACCTTTTCTGAGGCCATCATAGTCTCGGATACTTTTTAAAAAAAAGGCCTCTCTTCAATTTTATAACCACACATAACTACAACCCTAAAGTCTGCCTGCCTTTGATCCACCGCCTTCTTTCCACCAGTGCAAATCACATAACAGCAGAACTGGGGACTTCATCATGTCTCTGTCGGGTCCTGCTTAGGGCAGCTTCCGTTAAGATGAGGGCGAGTGGGAGGACTGCCCACTTAAACATACAGGGGGCGTCAACTCTCAAAAAGCCCAGCAGCCCACCAGTGGCCATGGAGAAGGGGATTTCCTGTGTTTGAGGCAATATGACTGTCACACTCGGAATTCAAAGCTCCATTAAGCCTGTAAATTGCAGTGGGTAAACTTTTAGCATGGATGTATTTTTCTGCAGTTTGTTCGTCATTTAATTTACCTATTGTAGGTCAAAGCAGTGAGTTAAGGCCTGTTCAAACTAAGGACGATAATGATAAAGATATATCTTTCTAAAAATCATTCTAAATATAAAAGAATAGAGACCACACCAGAACTAGAATGATAACGGCACAGAGAAACAATATTGTTGATTATCTCCTGCTTAAAAGCGCTGTCTTTATAGTTATCGTTCTCTGTGTGAACAGACCTTAAGTGATAGGTAATGCTAATTAAATATAAGAATACATTTCTTGTATTTTTGGACGTGAGGACCTGAGACATCCATCCATTCATTTATCCAATCATTCATTTTAAATAGGAAGTAGACTGTGGGTTGTATTAAGTATGTGTGGGTGTGTACACTAGCATATAGATACATAATATTCATAGTTTTAGACCTTTTGAGCCTTTTTCTAGCCATTTCTCTCTTTTGTGGCTTCTTAAGAGGAATTTTAAATTCCAAGCCCACCGACACCCCCAAAATAACCCCTGTGCATAATAAGGAATGCAGTTGTGTATTGTTTGATATATGTATATGCTTGCATCATCTGACTTTTCCAGACACAGTTAAAGTATTTACACATCTAAAGGACACACTTTGCAATGGAACCAGTCAATCAGGCCATTTCAGCCCAAGATCCTCCTTCAGACAAAGGTCACTATAAATGAACACACTCTTCCATCACTCCTGCACAAACAAACACACTCATTCTCAAAGCCATAGTTATTATGTTGTGGTATTATCAGCAGCAGAAAATGTCTTCCTCAAAGACGTATTTCCCTAAACCTTTTTGAACGCCTACCAGAGTGGTGCGATCTTATCAGGCTCCCAATCCCAAGGTGCAAATCTTTGTGGCATTAAACCACACAGACTATCGGTGATACTAAAGCCACATATTACCATATATTTGTGCCACTGCTGTAGGTAAGAATTAGCCTAGAAATCTGGACGCACACCAGCAGCAGAAAAATGATTTAAAACATAATTAAAATATTATAATTAAAACATCTTGATGTGGGTCTGGCTTGTCAGGCTAGGTAAGAATAGTTAAAACAGGCAACGTGAACCACGAGTTACATACTCTTTAGTGTCTTGTTTGGAGCATAAGAAAGATGTTTTCATCAAATCCTTTTATCATTTATCATAGCCTAGTCCGTCTTGAGTATGCTGGTCACATGATTTGTTTCAAGTTCTGTGATCAATTAGTCAGCCTGACCTAAACCCAACATGGGCGCCATTGGTGCAGGACATTCAGTTTTTGTGATGTGTAAATATATATTAATTTTAATGCAAATGCAAAACAACTGCTAATATTAATTATGAAAATTGTCTTAAGATGTTGAAAAAGAAGATTAAGTTATATGTAAGTTATGTAAAAGTATGTAACTCCCAGTTTACGTTGCCTGTTTAGGGTATAAAAAAAAAGGATTATCCACGACAATGAATGGTGTTTCAAGGTAAACTGGGCTCCCTATACTAGTCATTGCACTATTGGCAATTCCAGGGTGATGAGTGAGGGGTCGGTTGTGGGTGGTGGGAGGGCCAGTAGAAATCTCGTTCCAGGACCGGGGCCCTTAGGGAAGACCCTTATAGGCCCTCCAGGCCTCTGGGCCAACTGTACACAGTCCCCCTTCTCAATCTATGTAGTTAGAGTTAAAACATTTTGCAAATGACCCCTCACTCGTCACCATGGAATTTGCAATAATGAAATGACCAGTACAGGGAGCCCAGTTTCCCTTGAAACACCATTCATTGTCAATACTGTGGATAACCCTTTTTATACCCTAAACAGGCAACTTCAAATATTTTAAAAAGTCCTTTGGTTATGTCTTACTTAATTCCAGATGAAATAATTATTATTTTTTGCTGATCATTTTCCAGTCGTGCCTGTTTAAGGGTTAAAGCGAAATGCGCCTTAGTACCTGCAAGCAGAGTTCAATAGTTCAGACAGCAGCAAAGACTGATTAATGCTATATTTTCAGTTGCTAAATTTTTGGAAATCACAGATGAGAAAATAGGCAAATTAGACCACACATTTGGGGAATTTTTTGGTCGACCACTCATTTGGAGTTTTTGAGTTGCTAGTTCTAATATTATATTTCTTTTGTAAATGAATTTTGTTGGTTTATTTGATCATTTGTCCATTATTAGTGTAAAAATTTATGTTGGGGACATAGTCCAAAATAAATATATAAATGAACAAAGTAGAGGATCAAATCCAGTACTCTAGGAAGAGCAGACCAGTGCACAAGGGGATTACATCCTAAGTATTATGATATTGAACGGATGAGCCCAGAGATTATCCCAAGTTTAATCAACCCATTCCATGAGCTTACATAGATATTTATAAAGCACAATTGATCAAGTCATTGAGAGAGAGAGCGAGAGTGGAGGGGAGGGCGGGGGGTGTGTGGTTTGGTTGACATAAACGGGGGTAGTTTTAAATGAGTTTTAGCATTTATTATTATGATTTATAAAATAAATAAAACATTGGTTTATTTTTCCTTATCCTTAATTATACTTCTGAATGCTTCAATGAGGTTTTCCAGAGCAGGTAGTGATGATATGTAATATTTTAAATTTATGAGGCATCTGCATAATATAGATAAGACATTCAATTAACCAGGCTGTAAAAGTGTTCTCCTATTAAATATGAATGCTTTCACATTTTGCTTTGATATATAAATGTTTAATTTTTTACAAACACTCTTCAGAGAGCTTCCTTCTCGTTTTCAAGAGTAGACAAACACTTAATGTAAGACAGTGGGAGAGCAAACATGTCTCGTAAACACATATGTGGTTGCAACTGATTTACGTCTGTTGAAATGCTTGCAGGAAGCGCTGTAATTGATAGACAAGAACAGCATCCTAATTCCTCTCGGTCTTCTGTCATACGCGGTGTGAAAAATATCCTTTATTGCTGCTGTAAGTGTGTGACAAGGAATGAGTTTGACACTTTTAGCAGCGGGGTCATCCATAAAGTATTTTCATGAGGAAGTGAAGGAGACACTGAAGGTCCAAACGCCTCAGAGCTGCTCTGCACAGTATACTGCAGTAAAAACTTTCAAATAGCTTAAAAGAGCAGTCCTTATGGCCTATTCACATCGAACATGATTTTTTTGCAGCAGGAAATACTTTATTTAGTTTAATTCTCACAAGGGCTATGATCTCAGTACACAAAATCAGAAATATTTTTGTGAATTATGTTCTCCATACTAAAAGGTCATGCTGGGTAAACAATAAAACCTTTTTGCATTTTAGTATATTCAATTATGAATTATAATATCAGTTGAACAAACAATGGTTCTATATATATATATCTCAGGTGCATTCTGTTTCCACTGATCATCCTTGAGATGCTACTACAACTTGATTGGAGTCCACATGTGGTAAATTCTGTTGATTGGACACGATTTGGAAAGGCACACACCTGTCTATAAGGTCCCACAGTTAACAGTGCATGTCAAAGCACAAATCAAGCCACAAAGTCCAAGAAATTGTCTGTAGACCAGGATTGTATCGAGGCACAGATCTGGGGAAGGGTACAGAAACATTTCTGCAGCATTGAAGGTCCCAATGAGCACAATGGCCTACATCTTCCATAAATGGAAGAAGTTTGGAACCACCAGAACTCTTCCTAGCTGGCCACCCGGCCAAACTGAGCGATTGGGGGAGAAGGGCCTTAGTCAGGGAGGTGACCAAGAACCCGATGGTCACTCTGATAGAGCTCCAGCATTTCTTTGTGAAGAGAGGAGAACCTTCCAGAAGAACAACCATGTCTGCAGTACTCCACCAATCATGGCCAGACGGCATACGACAGCCCGCACGGAGTTTGCCAAAAGGCACCTGAAGGACTCTCAGACCATGAGAAACAAAATACTCTGGTATGATTAAACAAAGATTGAAATCTTTGGCCTGAATGGCAAGCATCATGTCTGGAGGAAACCAGGCAACGCTCATCACCTGGCCAATACCATCCCTACAGTGTAGCATGGTGGTGGCAGCATCATGCTGTGGGGATGTTTTTCAGCGGCAGGAGCCGGGAGACTAGTCAGGATCAAGGGAAAGATGAATGCAGCGATGTAGACATCATTGATGAAAACCTGCTCCAGAGCGCTCTGGACCTCCAACTGGGGCAAAGGTTAATCAGCCAACAGGACAACGTCCCTAAGCACACAGCCAAGATAACAAAGGAGTGGCTACGGGACAACTCTGTGAATGTCCTTGAGTGGCCCAGCCAGAGCCCAGACTTGATTTAAGAGCAGATCTGGAGAGATCTGAAAATGGCTGTGCACCGATGCTCCCCATCCAACCTGATGGAGCTTGAAAGGTCCTGCAAAGAAGAATGGGAGAAACTGCCCAAAAATAGGTGTGCCAAGTATCATACTCAAAAAGACTTGAGGCTGTAATTGGAGCCAAATGTGCTTCAATGAAGTATTGAGCAAAGGCTGTGAATACTTATGTACATGTGATTATTTTTTACTTTTAATAAATGTACAAAGATTTCAAACAAACTTTTTTCACATTGTCATTATGGGGTATTGTTTGTAGAATTGAGGGAAACAATAATGAATTTAATCCATTTTGGAATAAGGCTGTAATATAACAAAATCCAGATGCACTATATCTAATATATACTGTATATATATATATAGACTAAATAAAGTTTAAGACAGGATTCTGATGCGGCCAGTTGGTCGCCAGTGTCCACACAACATCAGGGTGAAAGTCTGAACCAAAAAGGGTGTAATGTATAGATTAAAAAAACAGCAAAGATAGACACTATTTATTCTGTTCATACACACATGGAGCATAGTGGACAGATAAAAGCTTCTTAAAGAGAGTTGGAATTAGGGCTGGGTGGTGTGATGGTAGAAAAGTGTCTAACTGATAGATTTTCTGTTACACTATTTGTATTGCTGAAAATACATTCACGCAGAGCATGAAAAACACGGAGGAGCATGAAAATAATCTACGATATAAAAAAACAAAACTATTCAACATTTATGCCTTTGCTGCCATGGATGCAAATATGTTTACAAATATGTTTGCAAATCAGTTGTTAATTTTAACATGTTATATTAAAGTCATAAACCAACTGAGATGCTTCCCTGTATAGTTTGCAGCATTACTTGAGATATTCTTTTCCTTGAGACAAATTATTGTACCCGATATATATACAAATGAATCAATATCTAATCGAATGCAATCAAAATCGGAATTGATTTGACTCTCAACCATGTGAATCGAAATAGAATCTAATTGTGAAATTTGTGTCAGTGTCCAGACCTAATCAACATTCAATAAACTGTTTTTCTATCTATCAGTTAGACACTTTTCTACCATCACACCACCCAGCCCTAATTCCAACTCTCTTTAAGAAGCTTGTATCTGTCCACAATGCTCCATGTGTGTATGAACAGTATAAATAGTGTCTATTTTTGCTGTTTTTTAATCTATACATTGCATCCTCTTTGGTTCAGGCTTTCACCCTGATGTCGAGTGGACACTGGCAACCAACTGGCCGCATCTGAATCCTGTCTTAAGCCTGAGTATGTGCTGCTGAGGCAGGACTGAGGCCGATGTCCTGCTTGGCCGGTCATCGACCAGCACCCATACTAAAGCAGAACTCCCTCTGGACTGACTTCACAATGAGTGCCACGCTAACCTGGTAACGCATAAGCGATATCTGAGCACAGTCCTCTGAAAACCTCCCCAGAGATTTATTTGGCTGTTGAAGTAGAAAATGAATATTTTACAGTTGGCTTGTCTGATCAATTACCTACAAGCTGTTGCTGTATTTTGTGGCACATGGGAGAGAAGTGCTGGTGGGGGAGGTGATGGATAAGACCAAAGGGAATCTGAATGAAGACAACAAAAAGGCCATGCAGACGATGAGATAATCTGAAATGAAGCACGCTCAAGTTCTTCTACTTGCGTTTGGTATTTAAAGAGCACTGGAGTTGTTGCAAAACAAATTAACGCTTTCAGATGCTAATTAGCCCTGGTTAATTTCTTGAGGTTGCAGACACACTGGGCTGATTAGGCCTTGCTAAGTGCTCCTTGATTCAAGGCCAATTTGAATGTTGGAAAAACAAGGTCCTGTTTCCCTGTGGTGTGAGTTTTACATGCCCTATCACGCCAAGAAGCATGTGAAATAATATTGACATGTGATTATACTGTGACTGTAATCTTTGTAAAAACTGTTTGAAAATACTTTTAAGTGCTGGTACAAACAGGCTCCCTGATTAGCATTATTTCTTTTCACTTTGAAATGTCAGCGTACAAAAGCATACCAAAGTCCTAGTAGTCGAGCTGTGGCTCTCATATGCAGTAGATGTGAATCCGAAGGAATTTGAAGGTATGATGCAACACATATTTGTTCTTTTTGTTCGTTTAATTTGTTAACATACCTATTATGCTATTTTAAAGGTCTCCTACAATAGATTTGCTTGCCTCCAAGGTAAAAAAAAAAAACACTTTAAAGGCATAGTTCACCCAAAAATTTTAATTAGCCCATGATTCGCTCACCCTCAAGTCATCCTAGGTGTATGACATTCTTCTTTCAGGCGAATACAATATATTATTATATATTATATAATATACACTCACCTAAAGGATTATTAGGAACACCTGCAATTTCTCATTAATGCAATTATCTAATCAACCAATCACATGGCAGTTGCTTCAATGCATTTAGGGGTGTGGTCCTGGTCAAGACAATCTCCTGAACTCCAAACTGAATGTCAGAATGGGAAAGAAAGGTGATTAAAGCAATTTTGAGCGTGGCATGGTTGTTGGTGCCAGACGGGCCGGTCTGAGTATTTCACAATCTGCTCAGTTACTGGGATTTTCACGCACAACCATTTCTAGGGTTTACAAAGAATGGTGTGAAAAGGGAAAAACATCCAGTATGCGGCAGTCCTGTGAGCGAAAATGCCTTGTTGATGCTAGAGGTCAGAGGAGAATGGGCCAACTGATTCAAGCTGATAGAAGAGCAACTTTGACTGAAATAAACACTCGTTACAACCGAGGTATGCAGCAAAGCATTTGTGAAGCCACAACACGCACAACCTTGAGGCGGATGGGCTACAACAGCAGAAGACCCCACCGGGTACCACTCATCTCCACTACAAATAGGAAAAGAGGCTACAATTTGCACAAGCTCACCAAAATTGGACAGTTGAAGACTGGAAAAATGTTGCTTGGTCTGATGAGTCTCGATTTCTGTTGAGACATTTAGATGGTAGAGTCAGAATTTGGCGTAAACAGAATGAGAACATGGATCCATCATGCCTTGTTACCACTGTGCAGGCTGGTGGTGGTGGTGTAATGGTGTGGGGGATGTTTTCTTGGCACACTTTAGGCCCCTTAGTGCCAATTGGGCATCATTTAAGTGCCACGGCCTACCTGAGCATTGTTTCTGACCATGTCCATCCCTTTATGACCACCATGTACCCATCCTCTGATGGCTACTTACAGCAGGATAATGCACCATGTTACAAAGCTTGAATCATTTCAAATTGGTTTCTTGAACATGACAATGAGTTCACTGTACTAAAATGGCCCCCACAGTCACCAGATCTCAACCCAATAGAGCATCTTTGGCATGTGGTGGAACAGGAGCTTCGTGCCCTGGATGTGCATTCCACAAATCTCCATCAAATGCAAGATGGTATCCTATCAATATGGGCCAACATTTCTAAAGAATGCTTTCAGCACCTCGTTGAATCAATGCCACGTAGAATTAAGGCAGTTCTGAAGTCGAAAGGGGGTCAAACACAGTATTAGTATGGCGTTTCTAATAATCCTTTAGGTGAGTGTATAGTTATATTTAAAAAGTCCTGGCTCTTCCCAGCTTTTTAATGACATTGACTTGTTGGTTCGTTTTTGAAGTCATAAAAGTGCATCTATCCATCATATAACTGCTCCACACAGCTCCAGGGGGTTAACCCTCTGAGCTGTTTTCTGGGCCCTGGAGGTGTTTTGACATGCCCTGACATTTGTGCTTATTTCTGTTACTTTTTCATGGCTAAAGTCTGATTACACTGTATTCAGCAAAACTCTGCTACAATAATATGCGAGCAGCATGTATGTAAAAGTTTGTAGTTTTGAGAAAATTGACATTAATGTGTGGCTCGTGAAAAAAAAAAAAATCACTGAAATAAGGCCATAAAACCCATACTGAATATTTGTTCACAAGACTTTTGATCACATAGGCTACAATTTTTGCTTCAAGACAATGTAAAAATAACGCGCTCACATAAAAAAATATACTGATTTAAAAATTGTAAGACATGTTTTGTGTCAGAAAGGCTTATGCAGAGTGTGAATCATCATGAATATTGGTGTTTTTTACACCTGCAGATAAAGACCCTCCCCTAATCCTAATGGCCATATATCAGATGAATGACTGTGAGGGAACTGGAACAAAGGATGTGAAGAGATTAAGAAAAAATGGCTTTTTGAATTGTTTGCATTTATTTACAACAAACATAATGAAGGACAAAAAGTGGGACAAAAATAAGGGATAATCGTGGTTATTTATAAGGGACAATCAAAATGTTTGTACTGTAGCTACCACACTGTGCATGTCATTTCAGTGTCTGCAGTTAAATGTGCGTATAAAAGGCTCTCAGATATAAACACATTTGATTTGCTCTACCTATTAATGCAAAATTTAATCCTAAAAAGAATTTTAACATCATAGAAATGAATGTAATTTGTTACACACGAACCAACTAAAGCTTTTGTAGCATTATACACTACAGTTCAAAAGTTTGGGGTCAGTAAGAATTTGTTTTAAATGAATAGTTTTATTAATACTTAATAATTTTTAAGAAATAATTTTATTCAGCAAGAAGGCATTACATGTGTCAAAAGTTTCAAAAGCTTTTTATTTCAGATTAATGCTGTCTTCAAAGAATCCTGAAAAAAAATTACATAACTGTTTTCAACATGGATTTCTCATTACAGTATCACGTGAATGTCATAATGATTTGTTTGCAATGTAATCTACAACTGCATACACAAACAGATGTTCCTGCCACGACTGACATTACTAAGCGTTTATATCTCGCTGCGCGTAGACGTGTCTGGGAAAAACGAGCGTTGACGTTGCTCTCTATTTGAGTCTACATTTAAAATAACGAACTTGAGCGTGCAAAAGATGCAACATATGTGAATGGCCCCTTAGTCAGTGGTTACATCAGCCTAGCAGTCAATAAACGTGACAGTCATGTACCCGGCTAAATATGGGACAGTTAGCAACCCTACTTTTTAATATTATAGACTAAGCATAAAAAATATCCCCATGTCATACGTGTATCTTTATTTAGCATTGAAAGGTTGCCTACCTATTTCATATTTCAACATGTTTCCATTGATTTCATACATTTAGTAGCCTACAATGTGAAGTTTATGCATCAATAACGCTAATATAAGTCGACTTGCGTACCGCTGACCGCCGGAAACTAGCTATTTTAGTCTATAAAGTTTTAAAAATGGATATTGTTCTTATTCAAACGCGCCACTTCGCTTCATAAGGCCTTTGTCAACCCCCCCAGAGCCGTGTGGAGCAGTTATATGATGGATAGATGCACTTTTATGAACTACAAAAAGTAACCAACAAGTCAATGCCATTATAAAGCTGGGAAGAGCCAGAACTTTTTTAATATAACTTCGATTGTATTCGTTTGAAAGAAGAATGTCATATACACCTGACTTGAGGGTGAGTAAATCATGGGCTAATTTTCATTTTTGGATGAACTATCCCTTTAATTTTCTCATGATATACATCACCTAGTCTGAACATGGTTCATTCGGAGATTCAGTCTCTCCTTTATATGAACATGCTCTGCTTGGTCAGATGGCCCAGTCTGTTGTGATCGGTCTACTGTTTACATCACATGATGGAAACTAAACGCCCATTACCATCTGAATTTCAGTTCTGGAGGCTTCCTCAGCTCTTGATACACTGTGATACAAACAGTAATGATGGCGTCTGTTTTACCGTATCAATTCAAGCCCGAGTCCTCACTCTTTGGAAGTGCCGCAAAGTAGATTTGCTTTAGCAGCGCTGAAAACAGTCATCTCGACATGTCTACAACATGAACCAAACTTTGAACCAAACCATCATGAACCAAAAAGGCCTCAGCTACAACTACAGTGTTTGAGGGTCAAAGTAGATGTTATTCGTGGGCAGCCGAGGAAGACCATAGGCTGCCATTATGCATATCTGATACATTGCTATGTAGGTATGAAACAGGAAGTGAGACTTGAATTACTGATGACTCATTTCGGCAGTTCAGAATCGATTCTTTCTTTCAGGAGACAACAATTAGATTGATTGTGCACTTCTTTAAAACTTTGCAGACCTTTTACATTCACAAACAATTATATTACACACTGCATGAAAGGAAGTATTCGAAAAAGCATAATAGGGGCACTTTAAAAATAAGAGAATTATAGAAAGGTCAACAAGAATCAACATGAGCATACAGTATAAATTGTTTTATTACTTTTATTTTATTCAGCAAGGTATTCAATTGTGATGTAATGACATGTATAATGTTTCATTGTTACAATTTCAAATAAACGCTGTTCTTTTGAACTTTCTATTCATCAAAAAACCCTGAAAAAATGCATCATGATTTCCACAAAAATATTAAGAAGCACAACCTTTTTCAAAATTGATAATAATAATAAATGTTTCTTGAGCATCAAATCAGCATATTAGAATGATTTCTGAAGGATCATGTGACACTGAAGGCTGGAGTAATGAGGCTGAAAATTCAACTTTTAGCTTAATAAATGACATTTTAAAATATATTGAAATAGAAAACAGTTAAAATTGTAATATTTCATAATATTACCGGTTTTACCATATTTAAATAAGATGTTTATCAAATAAATACAGCCCTGGTAGGGTAGAGTGGGGGAAAACGCCCCCCTTAAGGAAAATGTGACATTACAGTGAAACAAAACATAAATGTGACTTGAATTGCCATCCTGGTTTTGAGTGACTATGGCAGGAGTTATTCACCAAATATTAAAATTGCGCAGCCTTCATAATTAATTAGTATTTTGACTGAAAATATTTTTGTACAAAGGGGGCGTTTTGCCCCAGCGGTGGGCTAAAATGCCCCCTTTCTTACCAACCAGTTTGCTTCATAGATCAACAGCAAAATGAGCAGACTATAGTTTTTAATCTCTTAAAGTAAAAGGCAAGTAATGTATCAACATGTATATAAATTAATATTTATTTAAAGGTCCCGTTCTTCGTGTCTTTTTGAAGCTTTGATTGTGTTTACAGTGTGCAATATAACATGTGTTCATGTTTCGCGTGTAAAAAAACACAGTATTTTTAACACAATTTACTTATCTGTATACCGCTGTTTTCACTGTCCTGAAAACGGCTGATGACTTCCTTTATTCTATGAAGTCCCTCCTTCAGAAATATGTAACGAGTTCTGATTGTGCCAGCGGTTCCCGTGTTGTGATTTGACAGCAGCTTAGCGAACGTAGCACGGTTCCTGTGTTGTGATTCGACAGCAGCTTAGCGCACGTGGAAAGGTAATGCCTCTTAACGGAAGATAAATGCGCTTAATGATCTCTACAGCGTCCCTGGGAAAGCCAAACAAAGGTGATTTGACTCCGGGATGAAAATAACAGCGTCTCGACGACATGGCAACAAACACAGTCAAACGCAACAATTCCTTTTCTCCACGCGACACGTCCTCTTCTCCACGTGGGACAGCAACAAGACCACGCCCCCTTTTTTCACGTAGTCTTGTGGGCGGAGGTTAGTCTGTTCTACTGTTCTACTGACGTCATTTATGTAGGAAGTACCAGGATGTAGTCCAAGCCGGCCGTTCGCTGTAGGCTTTGAAAGGGAACTTCTGTTAAATAAAATATCTCGCTTGGCATTGAACTTTGAGCTTTATAATTTTACAGGTATTATTTATGCTCTAACAGCAACATTACACACTAACTAAAGTTTGAACAATGGGATCACGAAGAACGGGACCTTTAATATCACTATTTATGTAGTGAAATATATTCAATAAATGCATTAAAATCCACTGTTTTATCATTGGGTCACCTAACCACCTTCCATCAGTGAGCTAACTGTGCTATCAAGCTAGCCTAATGCTCACTTGAGGTAAAAAAAAAATTATTTTGTTCAAATATTTTGATTTTACCACCTAGTTATACTGCATTAAGTGTAAAACAAAGGATTTGATAGACAGAAATATGTTATTATAGTAATTATGATAGAGAGAAACTATGCCCTTTGGGGGGCGTTTTACCCCTCAGCGTTTTACCCCACAAGCTATGACTTTTTTTTTTTTTATGTTTAATTTTTAAAATATAATTATATTCCTTATAAATAACATTTCCTCTCAAACTACAGACTTCACTATTCATCTAGCGTTTTCCCCCACTCTACCCTATACATAAGAGATTACTGACCCCAAATGTTCAAATGGTGCTATATTGTTATTATTAATATTTAAAAAAAATATATATATTAATAAATGTATTGTCTTGAAGCTGTCCCAATTCACCAGTGAGAGTGCCCCTGATTACCACCAGAGGGCACTCCATCCCGGACTGTCACTCCATCAAGGACTACATTACCCGTAATCCTTTGCCCGGACTCATCATCACTCATTATTTACACCTGTGTCTCATTTACCTCATTTCCTCTGCCTATATAAACCATGTTCACCTTGTCATTCACTGTGAAGTCTTGTTAAGTGTAATACTGCATTTCTGAGCATTCTCTCTTGTTTCTTGTCTCATGCTCTTGGATTACTTGCCTGTTCCGTGGGTTACTCTTTTGCCTGTCTCTCCTACCTTGTTTGCCTGTTTTTGACTACAATTGTGGATTACCCTTCAATAAAACTGCATTTGCCTGCATTTGGATCCTCAACCTTTTAAGTCTCAGAGCAGTATGTTATAGAGCACTCCCATCCATGCTTGCCAATGCTTCTATTCTTAGATAAAAATGGACATTGTGTTAAATCAGAGTGCATTATGGGTTAAATTAATTAAATAGTTCACTCAAGAATTCGAATCGCACCACACAATGGCCAACACCCCATGTAGTGCACTGTATTTGGAATAAGGGCCGAAGATGTTTTTCATTTAGATGGAACATTAACATACCAATATGTTAATGTGTAGAATTGTATTGTTTTATCAATAAACCATCAGCATGAAATGTTGCATTCATTTGTGAGTGTCATTAATCACTCTAATGCAAGAGTGACGACCTCCAGTACCGCATGCTTTATCGCAGCTGTTTTCAATTGTAAAATTATTTCTGTACACACATAACAAGCACTCCTTTCCCGACTCGAAATATTGTTCTATTCCTCAGTAAATGCAGAGAGATAGAGTATTGTGAGTCTCTCTCTGTCTCCTGTTGATTGTGTATTGAAGTCAAATTAATAAAGTGTCTTAATCGCACGAGCAAATCAAACACATCAGTTGTCTTTGCAATCAGCGCAGTGATTTTAGACTGAGCCACCAGAGATTGGGAGAGAGAGACATAAAGAGACAATCTCTAGTGCATTGCTGCTCACTCAAATGCTCCAATCCATACAGCAGAAACCCGGGCGCTGTCTCATTTAAAGCAGCTTAGGATTGTCCTGACTCTTATATTGTGAGCTGAACTCAGACAGAAGCTTACAGTACTTTTCCGCCACAATGTTAGTGGCGAAATAATGGAGAACAGTAGTACTGTAATTTCTGACATTGGGGAAGGTCAAAGGTAGCGTCTCATGAGTTTCAGGCTCAGTGGAAAGGGAAATGAAGGAAATGACCTAGACATCACAAATTAAATCAGCAATTGTTTGGACTGAGCCCCGACCAGAAGAATATAATCCAAATGAATAAAAGAAATCACTGTTATCTGGATCATAAATAATGTCAGATTACAAAAACAATCATAGCTGCGGGCAAGATTGACATGAGCGTCATAGTGGCAAGCTTTGCTTGTGAAGCTTGATTGGTTTTGTTTTGTTTTTGTTTTTTTTAAGCGTTCCCCCTAATCTAAATCTGTAGATATATCTTTATTTCCTCTGTTTTTGGACAAACATTGTTGAGACCATGTGGTATTCTCTACAAATGTTTACACAAATGTACAGGAGGATTATACAACTGAACTGCCATCAAACAGGCAGAAACTGGCTTGTTTTGAGTGAAAAGTCGGTTATTTAGAATGTTGTTAAACCATATCGCTGAGGTATGAGCTTTATGAAATGCCTACCTCGGGCCTTTAGTGACCCAGGACATCATTTACTTCCCTCCTCCTCATTCATTTTTTTACAGTTAGACATCAACCTTCTTAGAATTCCTCAATAAATTAATTTTAAACAATATAACAAGAAAAAAAATACAGTTATAAAAGAATGCCTGTTTTCCCATACATTTTTTGTTAAAATTGTATAGGGTCATTAACGGCCTGAGGTGTGTAACGTAACGTAACGTAACGTAACCCCTCCTGGTTGAACCACCCGCTCCAAGTGGGACTCGAACCCGGGTCCACCGCCATGAGAGTTGGACACGCTAACAAGGAGGCTAAAGGCTGCAACCTCTAGCGTCAGTTGCTAGAGCGTCTCTTGAGATCAGAGGAGTGAGGTTTACTCGCTCAGCAACTACTAGCTGGCCTGTTACACTCACCCCCCTAAACCTCACTCTCATCCGGGTCATGGCACCAATGTAACCCCTCCCGTTCTAACCGTTGGCTCCAAGCGGGACTAAAACTCAGGTCTGCCGGAATGAGAGTCGGACGCTCTAACAAGGAGGCTAAAGGCTGCAACCTCTAGCATCAGTCGCTAGAGCATCTCTTGAGATCAGAGGAGTGAGGTTTACTTGCACAGCGACTACTAGCTGGCCTCCGTTACACTCACCCCCCTAAACCTTACTCCCATCCGGATCACGGCACCAATGTTACCCTTCCCGTTCTAACCGCCAGCTCCAAGCGGGACTCGTACCTGGGTCCGCCGTCATGATAGTCAGACACTGTAACAAGAAGGCTAAAGGCTGCAACCTCTAGCATTAGTCGCTAGAGCGTCTCTTGAGATCAGAGGTGTGAGGTTTACTCACAAAGCACCTACTAGCTCGCCTCCGTTACAATGTAAGTACAATTTTTTTCTGCACAACAATAATTTAATCTTTGATGACGGAATAATGTTATTAACCTCTGTTCCACAAGGTGGCAATGTCTGATACAGAATGATGAAGTGACATTTCACTCATAGTTACCGCAGGCAGAAAACAAAAGAATAGTAAGTATCATCAGCCAAACTTGAAATGGCTCAGCGATTTATTGCAGAACAAGTAGGCCTACTCAACGCAATCAAATATTAGTGTCACTGTCACTTGATGGTGGATCTGGTGAAGATGTTAGTGATCAAAATATAGATTTTTTTTATGGTAAAATTATAGTTTTGAGAATATGGTTGAGATTGTGAATATGATCCAGATGCTGAATGTTCTGGGACATGAGCTCTGACGAGGACAGTGATGATGGTATAAAACATCTGCTCAAACTGAACCTTTCCAAGCTCCAAAATGTAACCTAATATGCTTTATTTTATTCTTCTGTAATTGTTACTCTAATATCAGGAGAGTTTTATATTATCGTATATAGATCCGGGTCACTAAAGATTCGAATATGTAATAATGATTGGCAAAACATTCATGCATTTAAAGGATTTGTTCACTTCAGAATTAAAATGTCCTGTTAATTAACTCACCCCCATGTTATTCAAGATGTTCATATCTTTCTTTCTTCAGTCGAAAAGAAATTAAGTTTTTTGAGGAAAACGTTCCAGGATTTTTCACCATATAGTAGACTTTAAAGGGGTCCAATGGGTTTAGGTCCAAATTACAGTCTCAATGCAGCGTCAAAGGGCTCTACACAAACCCAGTCGGGGAATAAGGGTCCTATCAAGCGAAACCATCAATCATTTTCAAAATGTATAAAATGTGCACTTGCACTGCTCTGCAATACGCCACGCATTACATAATCAAGTTAAAAAGAGACCTTCAATTTGGACCTTCAAACCGTTGAAGTCCCCAAAAAAAAATCCTGGAAGGTTTTCCTCAAACAAATTAATTTATTTTCGACTGAAAAAAGAAAGACATGAACATTTTGGATGACATGGAGATGAGTAAATTATCAGGAAATTTTAATTATGAAGTGAACTAATCCTTTAAGGGTTAAATCAGTTATGAAAAGGATTTATGGTAAAATACTGTATAACGGATAACTAGTATTCCAAATGGTCAATTTATTTCTGCTATTCAGTACAGACGGTTCAAAATAAAAGAGATCTCTGATTGATTTTGCTTGGGGCAAATACTGCATGTCGGAAAAAAAGGACAAGATGAACGAGTTTCCGTGCGGCTTGCATGACTTCATTGTGTCCTGAAGTCAGGCGGATGAGGTTTAGCCGAATTCATCTGCATTTTCTATCTCATCAAAATGAGATTTTAAGCCAAAGACAAGTTAGATGACAGAAATTAATTCCTTCTCCACTATACGACAATCCCATCCCTGAAACAAGAACATTCAGTAGCTCTGTGTCCCCGCAGAGGGTCTTTCCACTCTTAGAGCACAGCATGGAATTCCTATAATTCATGAGAATAACTCACATCACCTCTCCATGTGAGAGATTTGTACTCCGTTGCATCTTTTGTGCGAGCTGGAGTTTTAAGGTGTACCAAGATTTCAAACAACTGTGACTTCCTCCTGAGTTCAGTGGCAAAAATGTTAAATAGGGACGAGAGCGCTGTGAGAGACCAAGAATAATTTATGACATTAAATGTGTTCTACTTAACACTGAGCTCTCCTGCTGATAAACCTAAGGAACAAATAACGGCGAGGAACTGCTCAGACGGAAGAACTGGCCTACCCCAGAGCTTTAGTTTCATCCCACACGTTTCAACCATAAAGACAAGATGCTGTTTGTTTGTTTGTTTTTATTAAAGAAGCTAAGAGGATTGTTTTTCATTGGCCTCTGTACATTCTGGGGGTTTTAAAGCAGATTAGGAAAATAATAAAAAGAGTACTATTAATTATTCAAACTCAAGGAAAAAACATTTTAAATGTTTATTTTTGCCAAAAACAAGAATATTTAAAATGTTATACTTTTTTTAAACTATTATACTACTGCCTTAATTCTTCGTGGCATAGATTCAACAAGGTGCTTCAAACATTCCTCAGAGATTTTGGTCCATATTGTCATGATAGCATCACGCAATTGCCGCAGATTTGTCGGCTGCTCATCCATGATGCGAATCTCATATTCCATCTCAAAGGTGCTCTACTGGATGGAGATCTGGTGGCTGTGGAGGCCATTTGAGTTTAGTGAACTCATTGTCATGTTCAAGAAACCAGTTTGAGATGATTTGAGCTTTGTGTTATCCTGCTGAAAATAGCCATCAGAAGATGGGTGCACTGTGGTCATAAAGGGATGGACAAGGTCAGCAACAATACTCAGGGAGGAGGTGGTGTTTAAACAATGCTCCATTGGTACTAAGGGCTCAAAGTGTGCCAAGAAAATATCCCTCACACCATTACACCACCAGCACCAGCCTGAACCACTGATACAAGGTAGAATGGACCCATGCTTTCATATTGTTTACACCAAATTCTGACCCACCATCTGAATGTCGCAGCAGAAATTGAGACTCATCAGGCAACGTTTTTCAAATCTACACATTTTTGTGAGCCTGTGTGAATTGTAGCCTCACTTTGCTGTCCTTAGCTGACATGAGTGACACCCAGTACCGTCGCAAGGGCTGTGCCAAGTGTGCGACCGCACAGGGCCTCGCGCAAAGTAAAGTGACAGCTGACTTGATGTAAAAGCCAATAGTTAAAGTTCAGGTTTTTGTCCTTCGAAATACTATAATAGTTAAAAGACATAGCTAAAAATGTGTATTGTGATGCTGTATTATTCTGCTTGTTAAAAATATAGCTATTATGCAGTAACTTAAAATATTTCTCTGTGCGTGTGACAGTGATTCATGTCAGCGCGGCATCGCACGTCAAGTTCGTTTAGAGAGATCCATTCAATTTCAGATTTTGGCCGCCTCTGAAATCAAACCATAGATATTACCTAAGAGGTTCAAGTAAATTTACGCCAGAAATCCGCGCTCATTCAAGGATGTGCATTTATTGCATGGACATAGAAAGCACGGACGCCTACAAGATTTCATCTAACGGTAGGCCTACGCACAAAAGGTTTTTATTTAACACTATGAAGTTAAATAAGCATAGCCTAACTAGTACGCACCTTTCGAAGTGAGAGTAACGGTGCCGCAGATCGAGTGTAGCCTACTCTATCTCAAGACGTTTTAAACAGTTTTAAATCTGAAAACTGCAAAAAGCAAAGATATTGGCAGACATCCATTTAGCGCATGTTCACAGAGGAAATACTGAAAAACAGCGCTGGTTGTTCTGTCAGTACTGTCTGTTTTAATGACTGAGAAATCTCTTCAGATGAGTCAGTGAGAGAGCAGTCCAAACTAATTCAAGTGGATTCAGGCCGTTTTGCAAACGCGTTTGACCCATTCATAATTTAGAACATAATTTAAGTGTCAAAATGTGCGCACTGCGCAGTTCAGTAACACAGTTTAACTTCTTGAACCTATTACTGTTAAACTAAATTCTTAAATGTCCACATAAACAAAAAATAGTTTGTTACTATAGCAACAGTAGACCCCCGTTAATATACCCCCGGGCCTCGCACATCACATTCGCACAGGGCTTCGCACCCCCCTTGCAACAGGCCTGGTGACACCGGTGTGATCTTCTGCTGCTGTCGATCATCTGCTTCAAGGTTTGAGGTGTTGTGCGTTTAGAGATGCTCTTCTGTAGCCTGACCCACATCAAGATGTTGGGTCTGGAAACTCACCATTGACAGGGCTCAATCCGAGGGGCGGGATAAACGGTTGTCTTTCAAATTCCCTCTGCACGCAATTGGATAGCGCCATGAGCGCCACAACCAACCAGAGCAAAGAAGAAGGTGAAGCCGAGCAAACGTTAGTTGATAGACTTTCGCCGTATCATGTAGGCAAAACTTCGAACATATCTTCTTTTCTTAAGAATGACTTCAGTGCCATTCTTTGTTCTTTTCTCAAAGAAAAGCTTAACTCCAAGTCTTCCAGAGTCGCGGCCAAAGCCGATTCAAAAGACCGCTGTTCGTCAGCTTTTTTGTTTACGAGTAGCACGCAGAACCTCCGCAACTCTGTTGTGACGTGCCGTCATTATGTTAAGCCGCCCACCGACTCTACACACGCTGTGATTGGCCTGACCAGAGTTTGGTTTTTCCAGTTCTCAGATCTACCGAGAGTTGCTAGACTACACTCGCGGCAAAATAAATGTTATGCCGCTAGGGTGCGTCTAGATTTCTAGGCTAGCTCTTCTGCAGACCTTGGTTGTAATGAGTGGTTATTTGAGTCACTGTTAGCTTTCTATCAGCTGAACCAGTCTAGCCATTCTCCTCTGACCTCTGGCATCAACAAGGCATTTACTCCCACAGAAATTTACTGCCATGGATCCATGGATTCTGTCAGTGTTTTGATCTGTTCACCATCAACATTGCGTGCAGCAGCAACCACAGCCTCCCAGACACTGTTCAGAGAGGTGTACTGTTTTCCCTCTTTGTAAATCGCACATTTGATGATGGACCACAGGTTCTCAATGGGGTTCAGATCAGGTGAACAAGGAGGCCATATCATTAGATTTTCTTCTTTTATACCCTTTCTTGCCAGCCACGCTGTGGAGTACTTGGACGCGTGTGATGGAGCATTGTCCTGCATGAAAATCATGTTTTTCTTGAAGGATGCAGACTTCTTCCTGTACCACTGCTTGAAGAAGGTGTCTTCCAGAAACTGGCAGTAGGACTGGGAGTTGAGCTTGACTCCATCCTCAACCCGAAAAGGCCCCACAAGCTCATCTTTGATGATACCAGCCCAAACTAGTACTCCACCTCCACCTTGCTGGCGTCTGAGTCGGACTGGAGCTCTCTGCCCTTTACCAATCCAGCCACGGGCCCAGCCATCTGGCCCATCAAGACTCACTCTCATTTCATCAGTCCATAAAACCTTAGAAAAATAGACCCTGTTGACTATTTTGAATGAAACGCTTGATTGTTCGATGATCACGCTTCAGAAGCTTGGCTATTTTAAGACTGCTGCATCCCTCTGCAATATATCTCACTATTTTTGACTTTTCTGAGCCTGTCAAGTCCTTCTTTTGACCCATTTTGCCAAAGGAAAGGAAGTTGCCTAATAATTATGCACACCTGATATAGGGTGTTGATGTCATTAGACCACACCCCTTCTCATTACAGAGATGCACATCACCTAATATGCTTAATTGGTAGTAGGCTTTCCAGCCTATACAGCTTGGAGTAAGACAACATGCATAACGAGGATGATGTGGTCAAAATACTCATTTGCCTAATAATTCTGCACTCCCTGTATAAATAAGGTAAAACATATTTTAATATTTGTTTAAGCTAAAAACCAAAATATTTGTATTTAAGTTATATTTGTCACTTTATTTTAGAATAAGAAATGGTCAATGTTTGTTCAATTTGGAATGTAATGTTGAGTGTCAATGTTTAAATGGCTCTGCAGTAAAACCATGCATAACAGAGTAAAATTACTGCAACTAAAACCATCTAAATGAATAATAGAAAGAAAGAAAGAAAGAAAGAAAGAAAGAAAGAAAGAAAGAAAGAAAGAAAGAAAGAAAGAAAGAAAGAAAGAAAGAAAGAAAGAAAGAAAGAAAGAAAGAAAGAAAGAAAGAAAGAAAGAAAGAAAGAAAGAAAGAAAGAAAGAAAATTCCAGGATAATGGTATCTGCTTTTAGAAACAAAGGAGTACATCCCAGTGGCTTTTCAAAACTGCAGATTTGATTGTTTCAAAGCAAGTTCTTTTCCTTAAATGCATCTAAAATATCAACATAAGATTCATAAGGTGGAACCAATTTATCTTACTCCTTACTTTGAATAGAATTAGCATTCTCCCTAAATCACCTAATTAGTTTTTGCTCATTAAATTAAGATTCATGCCGCTTTTTCATCAAGATAAACAGCGCTCTGCATTTTATCTGGTCGCAGAGAGCTGTGGATCACAGTGGCAGATTTGCGGCTTTGCTGCTAGAGAAATTGAGGGGATAACGCATGATCTCACATCCAGAGCCTCACAGCTGTATTCCTGACAAGCACAGCTAACACTTTCAGGCATTAAACTTTTGTAAATAAATGAGAATAACAAGAAATGTAATTCATTGTATGCATTTATTAGTTCAGTTATCTTTTAAATAAAATCCCAAGTCCATCATCCATTTTACATTGCATTTGTTAAATGCTACTTATGCATTTATTTGTGTAGATCATTTCTAAATGCAAACAGACTCGTTTGACTGTGAATTTCAGTTTGTTACTGACCATTTGATATTTATTTTACACATAACTGGAAAGCACTTTGTTGATCTAGATAGCTGACTGACTGGCTTCTTGTATTTATTTATTCTGTTATATTTTTATTAATTATTTAAGTTCATTTTTCTATGCCATTCTATGATTGTGGGTTTTTTTAATCCAATCTGTTAATTATTTATTATTTATGCCAGTATGTCATTGTATTTATTTATTTATCAATGTATTTTTAATCCAGTCTATTAATTATTTATTATTCACCATTATTTATTTATTTATTTATTAATTTATTTAAAATCCAGTCTAGTTGGTATGTACTATTATTTTAAATTATTGAATGGCTTTTTGTATTTATTTATTCTGTTATATTTATATTAATATTTTTTTATTTAAGTTAATTTTTCTATGCCATTCTATGATTTAATGTTTTTTTTTATCCAATCTATTACTTATTTATTATTTATGCCAGTCTGTCATTGTATTTATTTATTTATTTATTTATTTTTAATCTAGTCTATGAATTATGTATTATTTATCATTATTTATGTATTTATTTATTTAAAATCCAGTCTAGTTGGTATGTACTATTTTTTTTTAATTATTGAATGGCTTTTTGTATTTATTTTTTCTGTTATATTTATTATTTAAATTAATTTTTCTATGCCATTAATAGGAGTGTAACGGTACACGTAGTACCCCGTTTCGGTACAGGGCTTTCAGGTCGGTGCGCGCGTGTACTGAACGCTTCCGAATGCAATATTTAACAGTTAACGGTTGGCTTGTTTTAAGCGCGGAACACACTTCAATCCTAGTTCCCACTCGAACATATTAAGTATTCAGTCCTTTTCATCACGAAATTCAAACGATAAATGCCGTTTTGACACTCTTTAATGTTACGTGACTGATCACTGTATAGGCACGTCAATTCAAGCGGCCGCGGCGCGCGAGTGAACACGCGATCATCTCTTCCAGAAGAATAAACATGAATTAATATCTTAAGGTATGTTGAGGATACATTTACACTTACTGAAACATATCATATGTCGTGTAATCGCTCAATCAGTGTTCCAACTGCAGAAAGACATCAAACAGCTTGTAAACAATGTCACGCAGCATCATTTACCTCAGAGTCAGGGGCCCGTTCTTCGTACCTCGCTTAATACATCTGAGATGATTTGACAGATCCCAGATCTGTTAATCATGATAACTGATGTCTGGCTAATTTGGTTCTTCAAACGAATTTGCAGATTGGATTTAAATATCTGGATTAAATGATCTGAGATCACTGCGCGTTCTTGTTTTCCCTGAAGAGGGCAGATGCATCGATACTCGAAACCATGATCAGCAATGCAGCGATTGGCTGGCGTCAAGAGAGCAATGTAATGACATCATATAATTCAAAAAGCCACCTGGCAAAAAACTTGGCAAATTACACAAAAAACCCCCACGAATATCTGGACCTTTATAAGGAAACAGCTAAACGACCAAACCAACATAAAAGTTATAATAGATCAATGATAAATATTTTTTTTTACATGATTACCAATTATTTATATTTTCGATTTTATACAGTATTTGTACACCCTTTACATTTTTATTTCAATGTTGTAATTCAATTTTTAATTCAATTTGAAGCAGATTTGTAACGTGACAGTATTAAAGTTTCTTAAGGGTCAAGATCAAATTCTCTGCATCTCTTGCGCTGCATCAAGCATCCCATAATATCCGTCATCACTTAAATTAATGCACGGCTCAGATGAACTGTACAACATGTGTGCAAACTTCCAATAAAATTATAAAGTAATTATTCCATCACAAATAAATCGCTCAATCAAGTGGCTGTGTCTATAGTATTATACACAACATCATAATATTATATACATTCTCATATATATATATATATATATATATATATATATATATATATATATATATATATATATATATATACAATTTAAAATTTGTATATTATTATTATTTAAAATGATTATTATTACCCCTGGTTCAGTAATGAACTCCTGTAATAAAGTAGAAGTGGCTGGGACAGATTTTAAGTATCACCTCAAGATGCAATCTAATCCTGTTAACATGAAATAAGCCGCTCGCGAGCAGGTTTAAGCTAACGGACCTGTTGCTATGACAGCAAGTCCAGGATGAGCGTCGAAGAACCAAACAATCCAAGATCATGCCAAATCGTCAACAATCAAATCCAGCTAACTGAGTTAGTGAGGTACGAGGAACGGGCCCCAGAAGTCCTTCAGTGTCCACAGCTGTTAATTCACTAGAGAAATCAACTCTTTCGCTAAATATATGCACATATTCTACTTAACCTCTTATTGATGTCTTGATTATTTAATGTGTTTAGATAAATCTATCATGAAAATGACAGCCACTAAATGATTATATTTCAACAACGAATTGGAGAAAAAAAACGAATTTTATAATTAGATTTAGGAGTCATTCTAAATCGACAATTTTCCCCTAACCTTCTCCTATTTTATCCCTATTTCTACTCTTTACCCTACTTACCTCGCGTGGAAATGCATCAGCTGCCCTCAACAGATACTCAGTTAGTTGTTTTTCTTGATCCTCAGTGAAGACCCTCTTTCCACTGTGGTAGCCTACTCTTGGAAGTTCAGCTGAACCCTTCTCTTCTGACATCCTCCTCTTTCTACAGAATCTGTACAAGGTTACATGGCAAATGCCGTACAACTTTGCCACAGATCTTATAGACTTTCCCATTTCTTTTCCATTATCTGATGCTCTCTTCAAAATCATGAGACCCTCTGTCTGTCCTTCTCTTCCAAGACCTAGGCATACTGAAATTCAAATAAAAAATAAATAAATTCAACAAAATTTTCTCGGGGTAGGTTGTAACATTTCATTATTGTTACAACTAACCCCGAGTCTTGTTGTTACAACTAACCCAGAGTCATGGCCATGAACTAGCTCACCTTACAGCTAACAGCTAAAACATTAGCACTAACAATTTGCATGAAAAATATCTACACAGACACACAATAAACATAATTTACATTTGATGAGTTTAACTACAAAGCAGAAATTCCCATAACAAAAATAAACAAAGTAAAAAAAGTAACTTTCTTACCTCAATTTTTTTTTTTTTTCACACTAGCATCTGCTATGTCTGCCACAGAGCTCTACTTTTTCACATGTGGAATAAGGACAGGGTTGCCAGGTTTTCACAACAAAACCCGCCCAATTGCTACTCAAAACTAGCCCAAAACAAGCCCAATCTCGTTTCAGGGGGGCATCTCCAGTAAAAATCGCATTTGGGGGGTTAAATATGTGTTTTTTTGGCATGGTTGCCTACTAAAATTCGCATTCCCTGGGCTAAATATTATATAATTGGGGTCGCTTCAACCCGTGGACATGAAAAACAGCCCGCGGCAACAGTGATGAAGTAGCCCAATTCCAGCGGACTTGGCAACACTGAATAAGGACTAAACTGAGCATGTGCGAAGTGAATCAGGTGATTTGTAACTAGTTCCTGATTGGACAGATTGGATTTGTTACAACTGACCTGTGTTACAACCATCCCCGGTCTCCCCTAATGCCAAAACTGCCTTATCTGAAGTTTACATGTTTGCACACAATGTGTTATTTGAGTGTTGATTATTATATCTAAACATGAATATCAGCTGAATCTAGGCTCATAGTTTGGGCTCTGTTGTTAAAGGGTTAGTTCACCCAAAAATGAAAATTCTGTCATTAATTACTCACCCTCATGTCGTTCGACACCCGTAAGACATTTGTTCATCTTCGGAACACAAATGAAGATATTTTTGTTGAAAGCTGATGCTCAGAAAGGCTTCAGACAGGCCTCCATAGGGATTCAGTACATTTGCACCCACAAGACCCATAAAAGGCACTAAAAACGTCGTTACAAAGTCCATCTCACTACAGTGGCTCTACAATAATGTTATGAAGCGACGACAATAGTTTTTGAGCGAAAAAAAAAATCAAAATAACGACTTTATTCCACAAGTTCTGTCTTCCTGTGCTGTGGACTCACGAAGCACCACGACGCATGCGCGAGAATATGATGCAGAACCGGCGTTCGGGAATCCATGAAATACACACTTTAGTCCCATTTTGAGCACTACGCCGAGACCTAAAGCACGATCAATGTAGAATTCAACAGCTCAGATACGGCGCGTCTTTCTCTGCTCGTTGTAAACAAATGTCCTCGCTTCTGGGTCACGTGTCCGAACGCCGGTTCTGCGTCATATTCTCGCGCATGCGTCGTGGTGCTTCGTGAGTCCACAGCACAGGAAGACAGAACTTGTGGAATAAAGTCGTTATTTTGATTTTTTTTTTCGCTCAAAAACTATTGTCGTCGCTTCATAACATTATTGTAGAGCCACTGTAGTGAGATGGACTTTGTAACGACGTTTTTAGTGCCTTTTGGTCTTGTGGGTGCAAATGCACTGAATCCCTATGGAGGCCTGTCTGAAGCCTTTCTGAGCATCAGCTTTCAACAAAAATATCTTCATTTGTGTTCCGAAGATGAACGAATGTCTTACGGGTGTCGAACAACATGAGGGTGAGTAATTAATGACATAATTTTCATTTTTGGGTGAACTAACCCTTTAACCTTTAATATTATAGTAATAATGTGCAAGTAAGGGCTCCTATACAGCATTATCCTTAAGAAACTTTTAGTTATAATTGAATTAATTTAAGGTCAGACCAATTTTTTTCAGTAAACCACTGTTTAATAAAAAAATTAATAAAAAGCAATTTTACCGAACCCGTACCGAACCGTGACTTCAAAAAACCGAGGTACGTACCGAACCGTCAGTTTTGTGTACCGTTACACCCCTACCATTCTATGATTGTATGTTTTTGTAATCCAGTCTATTAATTATTTATTATTTATGTCAGTCTGTCATTTTATATTATTATTATTATTATTATTAATAATAATAATTTATTTTAAATCCAGTCTAGTTTTTCTTTTCTTTTTTATTATTGAATGGCTTCTTGTATGTATTTATTCTGTTATATTTATATTATTTATTTATTATTTAAGTAAATTTTTCTATGCCATTCTACGATTTTATGTTTTTTTATAATCCAGTTTATTAATTGTGTATTATATATGCCAGTCTGTCATTATTTATTTATTTGTTTATTTAAAACCCAGTCTAGGTTGTATTTATTTATTCTGTTACATTTATGTTATTTTTTTTATTTTTTTATTATTTAAGTAAATTTGTAGTTGGTCAATTGGCATGTCAATCAGACTTTTTTTTCATGTCTAAGTGGGCGGTTCTTGCCTAGAATAAGCTACACTGTAAACCAGACCTTATAATCAATCAGTTCTGGACATGAACATCTCATGCTGGACATTTTCTTCCATCTACATCCACTTAAATGAACTGCGATCTACTCCTTCACACGCTTTTCTTTCCTCAAACACTTGTTAAACAACACAAAGCAGGTCAGGCCAGGTTAATCCGTGTCACTCGGAAGAACAGATGTCTATTAATATTGATAAGCACGTGTGAATTATTAATACAGGAGGAGCGATTGAGAGATTGTAAAGGCATAACACAATGAAAAAAGACAGGACCCAGCGGAGAATGAAGAACTTCAAGGTAATTCCCTGAGAAAATGAGAGTAGGCTGCCGAGGGAAGGTCGGATAACCGTAGAGAGAGGGTGAAAGAGGCCTCCTTCTGTGAGACTTATGAAACGATAAACACAGTAGAGTATAGAGCCTAGGGTCTCTTGAGAGGGATATCAAACATAATGCCAAAGCAGAACCTCAGGAGAAGCTTACTGTATTTGCATCTCAGTCACATTTACTTTGAAGATTGCCACAGCGTTACACCGCGCTTGGACACACTGCGCTTTCTACATCCCGTCTGCCCAAGTCAAACTGGCCATAAACGGCTTTTTGGCAGCTTTTTTTGCCGGTTGTTTCTTGTCGCATAAGTGAAATGTAAATTCGCTGGCTTTCGTGCCACCGTAACCTCCGGGGTTAGAATGTTAATCGGCACAGTAAACATGTTTTTGAAAATAATTTCATATTATGACAGAGCACAATACGATAAAGGGAGTTAAAGGATCAGTGTTGTTTCAGCTGTCTGTTAAATCTTTCAACGTATGTGAAAGCAACGCAAAAAAAAGTACCTTTTTGAGCAGGGTCGGAAAAATCAAAGTGTTGAAATGAGGAATGGTTACCACCAAGCAGTAAATGTGCACATTTTATGTGTGCAAGTTAATTATGCCACTTCAGAGGAGCTTGTGAAAGGATAAGGAAAGCTGCATAAATTTAGCTGTAATCCAGGCAGGCAGAACTCATTTGCAGGGATGGTCTTATCTGGGCACTGCAGCTTTCTCACAAAATTAACCTTGGATATTTGGGCCCAATTCAGAGAGTGTTTGATTCTCTCTCTCTCTCTCTTCCCCCTCTTTTTCACTTGCTTCCCCCTGTAATTCTCTCATCCTTTTCACAATCCCTTCGTCGTTCTCATTCTAAGTCTCTCTCTCTCTCTCTCTCTCTCTCCCTCTCTCTCTCTCTCATTCACTCTCCCCTCCTCTGAGAGGAGGCCATAAAGAGTAACACAGAGAAGAACAGAGTTCTTGGAGCGATGTTTGACAGAATAAATAAACAAGGCCAGTACTAAGCCCTTATACATGAATGACAATGTACACTATACACAATTACACAACTGAATGTGTCCTTCAGTGTAAATTCTGTTTAATCAAAAGCATGTCAGTCTTGCTCTCTCTCTCTCTCTCTCTCTCTCTCTCTCTCTCTCTCTCTCTCTCTCTCTCTCTCTCTCTCTCTCTCTCTCTCTCTCTCTCAGTGATCACACGGTCATTATTTGCCCGAAAGGTCCATTGATTTTTTTTGTGAAGCAGTCATCATCATCATCATCATTATTATTATTATTATTGCTAAGAACGCTACTGTTAAAAATAAATTAGGTCTGCAAGTCTAAACAAATTTTAATCAAATTAATTATAAGATACGCTGATTAATTAATCAAATTAAATCAAACTAATTGCATATATAAATATACTCTAAGAAAAGCCCGCAAATTAAACATGACACTATTGTGGCAGAGTGAATCACAGACGTTACAAAAAGTCACATTTGAAGTCAATATACTGTATACTGTTTTTTTTTTCAGTATCATTGAACTGTCTGTCTGTCTGTCTGTATCATCTATCTATCTATCTATCTATCTATCTATCTATCTATCTATCTATCTATCTATCTATCTATCTATCTATCTATCTATCTATCTATCTATCTATCTATCTATCTATCTATCTATCAGTCTGTCTGTCTGTCTGTCTGTCTGTCTCTGTCTGTCTGTCTGTCTCTATCTGTCTGTCTGTCTGTCTGTCTCTATCTATCTATCTATCTGTCTGTCTGTCTGTCTGTCTGTCTGTCTGTCTGTCTGTCTGTCTGTCTATCTATCTATCTGTCTATCTGTCTGTCTGTCTGTCTGTCTGTCTGTCTATCTATCTATCTATCTATCTATCTATCTATCTATCTGTCTGTCTGTCTGTCTGTCTGTCTTGTCTGTCTGTCTGTCTAAGCTTAACAACTTTCAAAAGCATAAGAAATAATACTGACCCTAAACGTTTAAATGGTAATGTGCAAATACATATATTATTTGGAATTTACTTTTGCATTCATAGTCATTTCTACCCTCCCTTGTGAAAAAGAAGTATACTTCAAGTTCTAAGTAAAGTTCAAGTATATTTTTAAGTACACTTTATATAGCTAGTTAGAATACTAATATCAATGTAGGCTACTAGTAGTAAACGTGTAAGTGTACTATTTCAATACTGCTTGGGACTTAGATCGTTCTAGATCATTTTTATTATGCCCTTCACTCGATAACTTCCCTCCGTCTCGTTCACTCGGATGTGTGTCATTGCTTATGTTGCATGAGTGCCCACTACTGGCGGAACCTTTACAATGGGCTGAATTGGAATGTCCTAAGCCTTTGATCACTTTGAATACATCATGGAGTTGATTTATTAATTATTTTTTTCTCTTACGAAATTGTTGAACGCACTTCAAAATGGCAGCAGGGATTCCCCCGAGGGGAAATGCTTAGGGAAGTTCGCAAGTGTGTGTCTAAAAGTTGAGTGGAACACAGCCTAAATTGGCCCACTTTTAGTATATAAAAGTAAAAAGTGTACTATAAGAATTATGTAACAGTAGTAAACTTTAAGTGCACAACTAGTGTTTCTCATTTGTACTGCATCTGTACTACAAGTTAATTTATAAGTATACTAGTAGTTTACTATTTTAATACTTGTAGTTCATTTTTTAGATTATGAAAGTTCATTTAGAAGCGTACGCTCAGTAAACTATTAGTTTAGAGGTTTGATACCGCAAGTATACTCGTAAGTTTTCTTTAAGTGAACATAACATCATAGTTTACTATTTATATATTATTTTTTGCACTCTTAAGTATACTACTAGTTGAACTTTTAACTGTACTTAAACTCTTTCCATTTTAACATTTTATTCTAACTTCATGCATTCTTCATGCATTCAAGTTTCAAACTAAAAGCTGATAAAATCACATTTTTTGTCATAGACTACATCCGGAATGGATTCAGAATGATGATCAAAACACACATTGAGTCCAACTCTATCTCACGAGTAATTCATATGAATTTGTACGACCTCACTCATGTGATTTGAAGTGACGGGTAGGTTTAGGGGCGGGGTTAGGGGTAGATAATTCATACGAATTAGCCACCTTGTAAAATACATACGAATTGCAGTGAGATCGGGTTGATCAAGTCCATCATCTTCACAGCTTCAAAGTCGTTTCCTCTTCATGGGTTAAAAATTTTATTCATTAACATTAGTCAGTTTTGACTTTTGCTGTTTAATGTTTGATGATCACGCCACAAAGACCCCTGGAAGTGTTCGATTAATGTTGTGCTTTCTTTCCTACAAGATGGGTTGGAGCGAAGGCTGTCTCCCTCCACCCTGAAAGTGTACGTTGCAGCAACAGCGGCGTATCACGATGTAGTTGAAGGTAAATCCTTAGCGAAGCACGACTTAATCGTCAGGTTCCTCAGAGGTGCGAGGAGACTAAATCCTCCTCGTTCAATCTCGCTACCCTCTTGGGACTTAGCCCTGGTGCTCAGAGCACTTCAGGGCCCTCCTTTTGAGCCTTTACAGTCCGTTGAGTTAAAAATCCTGTCTATGAAGACGGTACTCCTGACTGCATTGGCCTCAATCAAGAGGGTGGGGGACCTGCATGCATTTTCGGTCAACGAATCGTGCCTAGAATTCGGGCCCGGTAACTCTCACGTCATCCTGAGACCCCTGCCCGGATACGTGCCCAAGGTTCCTACCACTCCCTTTCGGGACCAGGTGGTGAACCTGTAAGCGCTGCCCCCGGAGAAGGCAGACCCAGCCCTGGCTTTGTTATGTCCCGTCCGCGCTCTTCGCACTTACGTTGACCGGACACAAAGCTTTAGGACCTCAGAGCAGCTCTTCGTCTGTTACGGAGGCCAGCAGAAGGTAAAGGCTGTTTCCAAGCAGAGGTTAGCCCACTGGATAGTGGATGCTATCGTCTTAGCGTACCAATCGCAAGACGTGCCTTGCCCGTTCGGGTTGCGAGCGCACTCCACAAGAAGTGTTGCTTCCTCCTGACATCTGTAGAGCTGTGGGCTGGGCGACACCTAACACGTTCGCTAGATTTTATAGCCTCCGTGTGGAACCGGTTTCTTCCCGTGTACTCGCCTCCAACGGCCGGTAGACGCGAAGTACCCGTTCCTGTGTCGGCTTGCTACACCACTCCCGCCTATGGCCGGATACGTGCGTTTATCTTCTCCAGTTGTGTTCCCCAGAAATGGTGAACCCTGTCGAGCTCCTCCGTCACCCCTGTGGTGTCAGATGTTGCGGCCATCTGACGCCAGGCCTGCACCCGTATGCTTGTGGAACGTGTGTGTTAGGCTGGGACCATATGTAGCGGTCCCCTCACGGCGACCCCATATGTGTATTCTCCACGGTACCAGCTACCCTACTCGGCTAGCCCCGTGTCTTTCCTTTGACAGAGCCTGCTCTATCGTCTCTGGGTGTGTTCTTTCCCACCTGGGACCAGGTTGGATCCACCACAGAGACTGCCATATGTTGTTACTACCCAGATAGGTTAGTCCATATGAGTATTCTCCACCTCTCCTCCTCCGGAGGACGTGGCTCCGCAGCGTACCATCTCCCGAGACAGGCACGCTTTCCCAGCGTTATCCAATAGTCATGCTGAGTGGGTCTTACAGAAACAGCAGTGTCGGACCTACCTGCCTTAAGTCCTGTCTGCTGCTCCAACTGGGAGCACCCAGTGAGCTTAAGCAGGGCCAGCACCCTGGCGTTTTTGTAGGGATCCCAATTTGTTGGTCAGTTCCGACGTACGTTGAACGTGACCGACTGAAAGGGAACGTCTCGGTTACGTATGTAACCCTCGTTCCCTGAAGGAGGGAACGGAGACGTACGTCCCGTCGCCAGGCGCTGTGCTTCAGCTGCAGGCCCGAGTCACATCTCGGCTCCTCAGTGGTAAAAGCGGTATGCGTTGTTCACTTCCGTGTTTTATACCCGCGCTGCGGGGCGGTGCGTGAACCGCATGCCAATGTTTATTGGCTCGTTTCTATACACTCAAAGTAGATTGGTCTCTGAAAATAGATCCCAATTTGTCTGTCAGTTCCGACGTACGTCTCCGTTCCCTCCTTCAGGGAATGAGGGTTACATACGTAACCGAGACGTTTATTTCTCACTGTCCCAAAAGACAAAAATGACTTAAAACATAAATATATTAAGCAAAATACAGAACATAGAAAACAGGGTTGACATTTTATCACATTACTTTATTAACAAGTAAATTCCAACACAGGATATTTGCTGAAAATACCTTATTTTCGATAAGAAAAATTGAATGAATATTCAAGAAGTCTTCTGCATAACAGGATGTCTTAATGTGGTGAAGAAAACACGGCAGGCTAAAAACCTGCAAATAAAATAAAAACTAACATTAATGGCAAAGTTTCCCTGCATCACATCTGGCAAATGACAGAACAGAAGTTCTTCATTATATAATGAGGATGAGACGAATGAATGGACGAATAAGAAAATCGAGCTTGACTTAAAAGGCAATAACTCAAGCCCTGAAAGAGGCCGACCCCAAACACAATCTCCGGCACCGTGTTCAACGGTCGCATGGCGCATATATCACACAAATGAATTAATTTACTTATCATTTTAGACATATAACACATGAGGAAAATAAAACCAATGGCTACCATTAGATAATTATGTGGTAAATGAGAACACACTCATGAAACCAATGAATGCATGAACTCGTGATTATACAAAATGTATTTTAAACTTCATACCGGGTCATAAAGCAAAACTCTGGAGAATAATTTCAGTGCTCAATACTCACCAACATCTTGTGACGATGAATATCTCTCTATTCTCTTGGGAATGTTTGTTTCGGTCTTCAGCACCGGCTGGTTCGGCTCCGCTCGCTCTCCCGCCGCTCTGCATTTGAAATCTCTGAACGGTTTTCCTCAAGCGCATTGTGCGCATGCGTATTCAGTTTTTCGGACGTAAGACTCACCCAACATGGATTTTTCACTTCGACTTCATAGATTGACTGAGCACAATTAAAAATGTTCAGTGAATATACAATTTTAATTTTGAGTGAAGACCTTAAGCTATGATTAGTACAATGCATCTTTTTGCATGGGAATAATTATTTGGAAGTCATTTATTGGGCCAAATTTTCCCCCTCAATTTTTTTTTGCAGTGTATGTACACTACTAGTAAACTAGTCTACAAAAATTCAGATACTCAGAATTACGAACATATCTGTTTTCTTTATAAATCAATATTTTTAAACAATGTATGTTTATAAGACAGTAACTATATGAAAAAAGTATTTAATAGGCTACTCAATCAAAATATTAAACACAACTAAAAGCCAAGTTTGCATAGAATACTTAATTATACTTTTAAGTAAATCTCGGTCAAAAGATTGAGTACATATAGGCCAAATATATTTAGATCTTTCTGGCAGTAGAAGTCCAGTATACTTAAGTGCAATTTTAAGTATTTCTGAGAGGTACATAAAAAGTAGACTATTTTTAGTTTAAAGCAGCACTAGGTAACTTTTGCTCTCGGGCTCCCCCTACAGTTGGGAAACAGTATTGTCCTCTACTACTGTCTTAAACTCTGTCATCCTACATTAGGGGATGCATATACACGGGTTTCCTGTTTACAAACATTACAGGGTGCGTGCGCATCCTGGAGGCAGAAAGACAGATCGCTGAGCTGGTCCGCTACTGCAACAACCTTAAGTATTGAAGCTTTCCTTATAACTGCTGACTCAATAAAACGTGATTTTAGTTGGATCTGTTTGTCTGTCTTTAATTTTGCAGTGTTGCTGTGATACATGTATGAATGATCATGTCAGGCTAGTAATGTAATCAATTAATCAAACATCACAGATACAGTTATTAATAAGCACTGGCTCTGTTGGTACAATTAACCACGCAGCAACTCCTTGGCATTTTGACTTTCAGACACGCCGCTGCTAACCTACAACACGCGAGGTCTCTTCTTTCTGCCTCTCGGTTGCGTGCGCAAGCAGTGATGACGTCGCCGAGAAATCCATGTATAGCACGTGCCTTTGTTGACATGACAACTATGATAGCCCTGAACACTGCAGGAGGAGTTCACATGCAGGTGTTCTGCTTGCGTCGCGTGTGAAATGTCTTCATCCCAGGTACAGTGGCATATGTTTCAGCATGTCATATGAATATAATTTCATGGGTTTTATTTTTTTTTTCAAACGCCAAATGATCGCGATGCTCACGTTTACAAGCCAGCGTCATTATAGTAGTCTAGTCTATTGGTTACCGTTTTACAGAATCTATATGATGCTTCAATTCAATGTTTGAGTGGTAGGTAATAACCAAATATCGTCAATATAATATCAAGCTACCATAGATGAATCTTCCAATTTGAAAAGTCGATTTGCATTATAGCTTGAGGCAAGACAAATAAACAAATATCACAGACATGTTAGGTATTGTAACGAGTAGGAAAATAGTGTGTGTGGCCCCTTTAAGAGCGTTCACCCCGGTTGGAGCGCCCGCGTTCTGTGTGCGGGTGTGTGTGTGTGTGTGTGTGTGTGTGCGTGTGTGTGTACACTGCGCCTCAAGCTCCCATGTGTGCGGATTATTTTCTGTCTTCTGTTGCAAACATTCATTTATTTTTGTTTTGTTGGGTAATGCTGTGGACGGAAGTGGAGTTTGTGCCGGACTCTTGTGGGGGTTCCGCGGGGAATAAAGTGCGGGCTGTTTGATGTCAATCGCCTCCGTGTTTGCATCGACTCCAGTTGCGTTGAGTGAGCTATCCGTATTTTTCACCCGGACACACGCGTTACAGTATCCTAAAATATGATTTTGTACGTCTTATGTATTTACTTGCGAGAATGTAGCCCCTACCAAACTGGTACACGCCGTTTACACATAGGCTTACAGATGCTGTCTCATTTCGGAAGGCTGCATCCTCCGGAGGTCGCATTTGAAGGCTGCATGCGTCTGAAGGCTGCCTCATTTCAAAAAAGTAAGTAGGACACTCCGAATGCGACCTTCAAATGCGCCCTTCTTTTCAGGAATTCGGAGTGTGCATGAGGTGTATCCTTCGTTGCTTCAGATAACCCACAATTATTTGCGTCGCCATTAACAACCGTCATGTTTTTTAAATATTATTTGAAAAAATGGCGCCGCCGGTGTCCTGACATTTCATCCTACCCGTCAGATTGTCCTACCAGGGCTTACTGCGCATGCCCACATCAATATTTTTTATTTAAATTTTTTATATTTACATTTTGGGTAGGTTTAGGGGTAGGTATGGATGTAGGTATGGATATTAATGAATATTAATAAAGCAAATCACATTAATATGATTCTGGTAGCACAATCTGATAGTTAGCATTTTACATCCATATTTAATATTTGTTTATTTAAAATATTTACATAGTTTTAAGGGTAGGTTCAGGGTAGGGGTAGGTATGGATATTAATAAAGCCTCAAATCAGATGAATATGATGCTGGTAGCACAATCTGACAGGCAGCATTTTTTGCTGTCGAATTGTGCTACCTACTGTTTTAATGGGAGTAGCGAAATCTGACAAGGTAGGACAAATCGACAGAACACCGGCAGATATACATGCAAGCGAAATGTGGTGTTTAAACTTAAGTAGTTTAAAGCTTGTTTTTGTTTTTAAGATGTATATACCTCAAATAGATAGTTGTGGTAAACAGGATTACAAGTGTTGTGATATTTTATTTAATTTTTTAAACGTTTAGAACAGTGCTTTGCTGTCAAGGCAAAACATTTCATAGTCATTTTCAAGTTATAAATAATTTTCATTCATATAACTGGTATGAGAGCGCAACTCCACGGTGAACGTGTTGGCATAGTAACGTGATACTTCCTGCCTGTGTGTCCTACGGAGGACGTCTCGTTTAATTCTGATTAAGGACACTCCGTATACCGCATCCTTCACAGGATGTGTCCTCCAGAGGATGCAGCCTTCAAAATTAAATTAAATGAGACACGGCCATAGGCTTACCCTCGCACGTCTGAATTTAAGGAAGTGGGGGTGATGGTGGAAGTGACGTATATGCCGTAAAGCAGTCGAATTTTGTCGTTTTTTTTTTTCTCTTGTTACTACCCGAAACCCGAAGTTTAAAAGTACGATTAAAAACGATACAGACCCCGTCAGGCTATGGCAGACGTGTCATTTAACCTATTGTAAGTCGATGTATCATCACAAGAGTCTTGAAAATATATTATGAAGGTTGAAAAGTTACCTAGTGCTGCTTTAAAAGAAGTACACCAATAGCACACATGAATAAACTCGTAAGGGTTTGCATTGTTGTAGCATTGCTGCTCTCAATTTAGTTTTCTTGCAGTTACCTATAGGCTATGTAACATTTGTTAACATGGTCTTAACTTTAGACACTGGCATTACTGGTGAGGTGGAGTGATCAACTGGACGTATATCAGGCTATGCATTCAGTTTATAATAGCTGCTTCTTTATGTATGTATATCAAGCTTAGTCGCTTCAAGCCCGCATGCTAACATATGCTAATCATTCTTCAGTGTCCGGGAGCAGGAGGCTTCAAAGTAGTGCTGCCAAATCTCAAATTAAGATGTTATTTTTATTTTAAGTGGAAGAGCTTCAGAATGCTAAAGCCTCTTTTTATTGCACACTGTAAGTTCCTCTGATTTTCAAGCACTTTTAGAAAGACGGGAAGATAATGTGTCCTTTCAAATCAGGGGGAGGTTTGAAGAGAAATGTAGCCTTTCGGTTTCCAAACGCTTACTTTCAGTTTTACTGTACTTCAGGTAAACTTTGTAGGTATTTGCCAATGTTCTAGTTAGCTAACTAAATATACACTGCTGCCTTACATTTTTAAGTACAATCAACTTGGATGTTTAAGTCATTTCAACTGAAATGACACTAAACTAACTTAAAAATGAGTTGAATCTTGTATAACTTATAAAGAAAGTTGAAAATGTATTTTGATGACTTATTGAAAACGTATTTTGATTAAAGCTACACTGTGTAACTTTTTTAGTTTATTCTTAGCTAAAAACACGTAGTTCTTTCAAAAATATATGTGCTTATTAATGTATATTTACTTCTTTCAAGTAATAAAGTATTCTCGTAGGTTTATAATATGCCATTGAAAATACATACGGGTAAGGGGTTCGAATGGGGGTCGCCATGTTTCCCCTCCATCTTGAAAGTACATTAGCCAAAGAGGGACATACCTGTAAATTCAAGCTTCGCCTTTTGCGTTTTAACACTCGATTGCACCGTGTTGAATGTGAAGAGGGGGATTGCTTGAGACTGCTATATGAAAACCTGAAAGCCTTTTTGAAAGTCTGTTGCTGATGGAGGATCCCTCTTATTCTCGAGGATATGTCACAGAGTCGCCAAGGAAGCGAAAAAGAGAATTAAGTTGGCAAATCAACACTAATGGACGAGGTCGAACTGGAAGCCATATTAATCTTGGACTAAATCGGCCACCGTAGGAGTTAAAACGAAATCGGAATTTGGGAGGAACAGAAACTAATATTTACTGGATGGTCATATCACAAAATATCACACAGTGTAGCTTTAACTAAAGCAATGTAAAAACATGTTAATTTTTTACAGTGGAACTTGCTGTTTTCATGTTTGTGAGGGAAAATGGTTAAAATAATGCTACATTTAGTCAAAAAAAAAAGAATTATATTTATATATATATATATATATATATATACAGTATATATATATTCCCTATGTTGTAATAATGCACATTTTTATACAATAAAAAATCGCTTTCCCAACAGTCTTCCGAAGAGTTAAGTAGCAATATTGAATTTCAAATTATAATTCCAACACTATATAAGCCACTTTAAAATGGTGTGTAAGACCTCGCCCAGAATACACAGCACATTCCTGCTGACTCCTCAGTATATGCTGGAAGGATAGAGCACAGTTCACTCCTTTGGGTATCAGAAAGAAAATCACAAACAGCATGGCAAACATAGATAAGCCCACAATTCTACTTATTATTGACAGCGGCATGAAAATCATGGCTGATTGGACTAATTGAAATTCATGCACAAGTCATGGCATTTAGCTCCCTCTCTCTCCTCCCCCATAGCGCATTCATCCAGACAGCATGAAGGATGGATGTTAATTAGTTAACACTAAAATACCAAGCTCACTATCCCTGGTACACACTATCTCCCACCCCACCTCAAAAAAAGGGAGGGGCGTTTAGTGACGGAAGATGTGCTTTGTTTTGAGAAAGAATCTTTCAAGGATTCAAAAAGGCCATCTAGGACACAGCCCATTTCTTTTCAAGTACACATTATTGTCCAGAAAATGAGCTGAGCGTACACTCTCTGCACAATCATGGCATGATGCCACGACGGGAAGTGTGATGGCACCCAAAATCATTTCATGCTGTCATCATTTTTCTCACCCTCATGTCATTCCTGATGACAAAAAAATTTGATTTTCTTTCAGCTGCGGAACACAAAAGTATATATTCCAGCTGCTCTTTTTCATACCACAAAAGTAGATGGTGAGGTGTAAAGTACAAAAATAGACAAAAGGTATCATAAAAAACATTGGAAAAGTCCATATATCTTGTATCATGTTTCATGTCTTCTGAAGCCGAACTATAGCCTTTAGTAGCTGTCAAATTTCATTCACCAGGCATCAGGCTTGCATGTAGTAAATGATAACCAAATAAAAATGTTGAGCTAAACTATCCTTTAACTCTTTGTTTGGGGTCTTAGAGATTCCAGCAAAACACATGAATTAAATCCAAAGAATGTTCACACACTGTAAAAAATATATTGTTGGTTTAACTTAAAAAAGTAAGTAACCTTGTTGCCTTGAATTTTTGAGTTCATTGAAATTAAAAATTGGAGTTAATACAATGAAGGAAATTGGTTTAATAAATAGAAACTCAAAATATTATTGTATCTGAACCATATAAATAAAAAAATCATGAAAATAGCACAATTTGGCACACTGTAAAAAATGTAAGGCCTCTCCAATTCAAAATTTTCTAGTGAGCGATCACATCTAAATTTTTCAATTGGCCCAATTAAATTTCTGTGAATTGAATTTTATCCATTGTGGCAACAGTCTGTTAACATGGGCTCAATTAGAAATAATATGTTGAGCCAATGGAAAAATTTTATTTACCAACACTGTAAAAAATTTCAGGCCTCTCCAATTTAATATTTCTAGTGACCGATCACATCTAAATTTTTCAGTTGGCCAAATTGAATTTCTGTGAATTGATCAAATTTAATTTACAGAAATTCAATTTGGCCAACTAAAAATGTGATCCGTCACTAGAAAATTTTTAATTGGAGAAATGTTTTACAGTGCAACTGTGAGATTGGTCCAATTAAATGTTTTTAATTGTAGTCACAATTGTTTATTTCTCTCTGCCCAAAATACAAAAATGACTAAAAACATAAATATATTAAGCAAAATACAGAACACAGACAACAGGGTTGACATTTTATCTAGCCTGGATGCCAGCCGAACTTAGCCCCGCCCACAACATTTTTACACGGGCAGTTCGGTCTGGACTTGATCGAGAAGTAATTATGCCCGAACAGAAACTGTTCGGACCAATGAAATTGTCAGGGCGGGCTTTAGACGATGATGGACAGATGATAAACAGTAACGTAATCATCCACGTCATCAAAGGCGCTTGGGTTGAGTTTGTTCTAATCCTAAACGGAGAACTTGTTCGTATATGCGTTCACCTTTACTATTTCTCTCAGAAATGATGATCGTGTTGGTAAGTAAACTCTGTGTATCCTTTTTTTTACAACACCGGCAAAGAACGTTTACAGTCATCTTTTTCTTCTAACGTTAGGCTACTTATTCAAGCGTGCGTGCACAGGGTTGCCAAGTTTTTACAACAAAACCCGCCCAATTGTTAACGTTCCTCAAAACTAGCCAAAAACAAGCCCAATAGCTTTCCAGAGGGGGTTCTCCGGGAAAAAAAGGCATTTGGGGGGTAAAATATGTGTTATTTTGGCAGGGCTGGCAGCTAAAAATCGCATTCCTGGGTCTGTATATCACATAATGGGCTTCATGCACACTCTCTTCCGCATTCCAAGTCAGCCAGCTAGGTCACTTCCGGTGCGCGTAGCGTCAATAGCAGCTATGGCGTTTTTCACCCGGTCGCTTCAAGATCTACCTAGGATGACGGTCAACGACGTGAGTCGAATAATCCAAACACTGTGTCATACATCGACAACAAAGAAGGAGAAGGGCTTCAAGCTATACGTTTCAAGCTACATTCACAATTATGAAGGTAAGATCTAACGTTAGACGTGTAGTGTTTATATTCCCTTAGCATGCATGCTGTATGTGTCTGTCTCGGTCTGTCTAATATTGTGTGTCAATCACGTACATTTTCCTAACGCCATTGTCAATCTCAGTTTCAAACAAGGATTCAAACACAGGAGAGGTAACCATTAGGGCTGAGTGCTACCGATCAATGAGGAAAAGCCAAAAGCCTCACAGCTTGAGTGTAAGGGAAAGTTATCCTGCAGGTTCAGAGCAGGCTAGTTTATGAGACAGGTTCCGTTCGTCAGATCAAGTTTCTGTGAATCATCGCATGTGATTCTGCTAAAAGCTATTTTAAATACATATTTTGATTCATATACCATCAATAACACTGGTGTGTTAGAATGTTTATCAATATTTAAATATGTACGCTAAGCACTGGGATTCACAGAAACTGAGTTCTGTTTTGTTACGTCTTTGACACACGTTCTGTGTCCCTTGTTATTTAAATGAGTAGAGTGAGAATAATAACAATAATAATAAATAATAATTTGGCTACAATTTTTACCTCCCCCAAATTTAGTTGTTTTTTTTATTTTGCTTTGTAAACATTCTCACTGTACTCATCCATTCTCCTTTTAAAAAAACTGTACTTTTATTCTATTGTAACATATTTTTGTATTTTCACAGATTGTGTTTAGGGATGCCCGTCCTGTACAGCTAGAAAGCTGCCAGTGTAGCTGTGTGGCAGGTACAGCTTTGTGTAATCATGTTGCAGCTCTGTTGTACCAGACTGCACATTATTGCCAGCTGAGTATCACCTCTGTTCCCCCAACACACAGCTGCACAGAGACTGAACAAAAGTGGCATAAGCCAAGAACCATGGTAACGTTTCTAAAAGAGTACTTTGATTAAATTGATGAAAATGTGTCTTTATTGATATCCTTTTTTGTTTACATGCAGGGTGTTAAACCTGGTCTGGTCAATGACATGGTGATTCTTTCAGCCAGACCCAAGGAACGAAAACTGGTAGAAGGCATCAGGTTAGTACTGTTGATATTATCATAAGTTGGCTTGAACGTCTTCCTACTCATTTTTGAACATGGGGAAATAGTTTTTACTATTATGTACAATAATTTTGTAAGCTTGTACTGAGAAGTCCATGTACTTACTTATTTGTTATTTTAATTGTATTGTATATATGTAGGTTTGTATGTTTTATGTATATTCATTTTTTTTTTTCATGTTCAAATAAATAAACTAAACAATAAACAATCATTAAAGACTTTTTCTGTAGTAATCATATCAGTGAGACCTCAGATAAAGTAATCGTGTGATACATTGCATTTCAACATTCATTGTTAGCATTTTATGCTCTCAGTTGTTCAAGCAAGAAAGTCAAAAACATCCCTTCAGACTTTTTAAACATAAAAATCATTAATTTATATTAATTTAGTTTGTACAACTTATGTATAACTAACTTAATGGCTCTTTTTTTTTTTGTCTTTTCCATAGGAGCAACTTGTATAAGGGTGTCAGTTCACCTCTGCCTGAACTTTCCACACTCAGGGTGGATGAAGTGTACCGTGATCTTCCAAGTAATGTGGCTCCGCTAATAACAACTATGGCTATGGACATTAATGTTCCTCTGGTTGACTCTGCATTTGGAAAAGTGCAAGAAGGAAGCGTGCTATCTTATCACATGCCAGCAAAGAGAGTGCCGAAAACATGTCCACACACAGATGCTCCTTCTCTCCCACAGCTCCCACTTCATGGTTACAGGCTGGGGCCCTCTACCTGCTCTTTTGTCTGCACTGAACATCAGCAGCACCACATGATGTCCCTGGAAACAACATTAGAGACAGCACACAAAATTGCCTCTGGTACAAAAGAGCAGAGTTCCTGCATTGAGTGGCACCAACTAAGGCGGCCCCGCATCACCTCCTCCAAATTCAGAGAGGTCTGTCACACCAGGGCACAGAGCTCTGCTGAAAATCTAGCAAAAAGGCTTCTGAGACCTAGCCATCAGACTGCAGACATGCGGAGGGGGCTTGACATGGAACCTGCAGCAGTAGAGGAGTACTGCAGAGCAAGGGAGGTTAACCACTATCCCTGTGGCTTCCTTATCCACCCTGACGCACCCTGGATAGGGTCATCACCTGATGGCATTGTGTATGATCCAAAGGGGCAGTCTGTGTTTGGCCTTGTTGAAATTAAATGCCCCAATGTAGCAAGCTATATTGACTGCCCATATATTAAGATCAGTGAGGGTACACACACATTGAGAAAATCGCATGCATACTTTTGGCAGATCCAGGGCCAGATGTTGATTTCTGGTTTGGACTGGTGTGACTTTGTTGTCTACGCACAGGAAGACATGTTTATTCAGAGGATTCCCAGAGACATTGAAATTACCAAAACAATGAAAGAAAAAATAGACCATTTCTTTTTTTATTGCTACCTCCATGCTTACCTAGATAATTAGGCTATTAACATCTATTGCACTTTAACAACCTTCTGTAAATATTTCTCTTACTGTCAGTTCTAATTATTTCATATATATTTGTACATATGTTTGGTTCAAGTTTTATTGTTCATTTTTAGAAATCTATACACAACTGGAACTGATACATATTTTTGTCCATTCCTGGGTTTGGGTGTTTGTTTTTTTACACCTTCAGTTTCTGACACATCAATGAGAGGCATGTAATGTATATTATATTTTATAGTACTGAAAATATTGTAGTGTGTGTATATATTATTAATTCATTAAATTAAATGTTCCTTCCTATGAATGTTATTTTGTTGTTTTTTTAGGTAATGGTTCATAACAACATGAAGCGAATTTAACGCAAGTCAAATCATTGTAACTATTTATTATGTAAACATTAATCAGTTTATTATACAGATAGCTTGAAAGCACCGATGAACAAAAGTACATATAAAATACAAATGATTCAGTACTTATATTCAAAGAGTATGTGCAATGTACAGCAGTGCATAAATAACATGAGGTACTATAAAATGCAATTTATAAAAAGTAATATACAAAGGTACATTTAAACAAAGTGGTTATAAAACTTTAATAAATAACCTATGGCCATTTGTATACATTTCCAAAAGTTAACAATAAACTGATTAGATAGATTTCTAGACAAATTGTGGTCAAATTTATACATAAAAAAAAAAAAAAAAACTATTTACAGACACTATGTGTTTCTCACAGAACAAGTGCTATGCTGGTTTCTTTGCCCAAGCCTTTACAAGAGGCCCGTTTTCATAGTTTGTCAGGAGACAAGCAACAGCATACAGCTGATTAATGTTGCCAAAAAGCCGAAGTGGAATCTCTGTGTCAAAGAACTTGTGTTCCTTAACACGGCGTATTAGACGCTCAACATGCACCCTGAGGCGTGCAATTGTTTGAGTCTCCCTGACATCACAGGCAGACATCTGGGACCTTCCAGAGAGAAATGCTGGCCTATAAATCTTGCAAGGGACAAGGTCATCAACAAGGAAACCTCGGTCAACCATAATGGCCATCCCAGGTCTCAAAAGGGAGAGAATTCCAGACTCTCGTGTGATTTGTTTGTCACTGATGGAACCAGCATACAGTGGAGAGATAAATGTGACCGCCCCATGTGGAGCCACTCCGAGCAGCCCTTTCAGCGTACAGTGGGACTTGTATGCAGAGAACAGTTCACTCTGGAGAAGAGGTGATGAAGGGCACTGGCACCTCAGCTCCGTACAGTCCAGGATGACTGTAGTGTCTGCATAGTCCTTGAACTCAGCTGGCAGATGTTCCCTTATTTTCTCCTCTGGTATCCAGATCCTCACAGACCCTAACACAGTGTACAGAAAGTTGCTCCACGTTGTGATGATCCGACTGACTGTGGACTGGTGGACTCCATACCGGTCAGCAAGGTCACGTTGTTTTGAACCCAGCGCAAGGTAGTTGAGAAACAAGAACATCTCATCAATGGGCTGCAGGGAACGAGTCTGTTCAAAAGAAAAAAAAATTACATATTGAGAGCAATGTTCATTATCCCTGAACTTTAAGTTGTATTGTATGGTCCATGTAAATAAGTACTTACTACAGTGGAACTCGGCTCTGTAAAGGTGCCTCTCTGTGCTTGAGTCACACTGACCATAGATGGCAGCGAGGGTTCTATTAAGGCCCAGAATCTCATCAGCAGGTCATAGGATGCAAATCTAAACGAATACAATTTAGATATTAGCATTTACATCTTGTATCATCATTTATAATTTTATCATTTTTAATTTTCAAATAGTTTGTCATATATCGGGACTTAAATCATGTTTATCAGTCATTCTGGGAGACACATTCAAGTGAATAGGGAAATAAATTATACATCAATATTGCTATGAAATATTAGATATTATGAAAATGTCAATTATTACTCCCATTATTCTCTCTCTCTCTCTCTCTCTCTCACACACACACACACACACACACACACACTCCACTACACTCTCACACACACACACACACACACACACACACTCCACTACACTATCTCGCGCTCTCGCTCTCTCTCTCTCACACACACACACAACCATATCTGTTGCTGCAAAAGTACTACAGAACAATCAGTATGTTTGACAATAACACAGATGCAAGGATACTGACAAAAGTTTAGACAAGTCAAAGTTTAGTTTAGTCCATCTAGTTACATCTTACCTTGTGAAAAAACGTATGTCCTTGTCTGAGGCAGCAAAACGATGAATCCCAAAGCGCTGACTCATTGTCAGCTTGTCGACTTGTTCCCTCAGCTTCAGGATCTCCTCTCTGAGAGACATGTTGTCCTCAAGGGCTAAATCAAAAACTGCAGGATCTGGAGCAGAAGCGTAGTCGTGGTCCATGAGGATATCAGCCACCTTGCACGCTGTGTTATCCCGCGACACCGCTGGCGGCGGCCGCTCTCTCCTCTCCCATACCCCCGGTCTTGAAGTGGGAAGGGTGAAATTGTTCCACTCAAACAATGCTGGAACAGCTCCCTTAACTAATAGCCGTCTCCCTGTCTCGGACCCTGGCTCACGAACATTCTCCTTTTTAAAATGCCGGCTACATACTCGGGTATGGGGAGTAACTGTAAAGTTGTCCCTCCGGATAGCGACAAGCCATTTTCGCCTTATTTCCGCATCAGATGGAAATGTGTGAAAACTAAGTACTTTGTTGTACTTACTTGAGGCTTGACACAGAGGCACACAACAATGTTCAGCTGTAGTGCTGTCGGTTCGCTGGAATTTAAACGTTTTCTTTGCCATAACGCTATCACTTGGGCCTTGGGGACAAAAAAATCACCTCAGCAGTATGAAAGCGGAAGTAGCTTAGCTGGCGGAGATTTTAGCGGAAGTACGTAATCGCCTGCGTGTGCATATAGCCCATTGGGGTTGCTTCAACCCGCGGACATGGCAACACAGTGCAGTTGAGTTCTGTTGACATTTGATAACTAACGTTATGCGTCGCTTCGTTGCTCTGATTGGTTGTAGGTCTATCCAATTGAGGTCTTTCCTGGTTCGGTTGAAACACGCCCCATAATCACAGCCCAACGGAGCAGTATCAGACTCAAATTCTGACTAGAATTGAGTATGACGACGTCAGGCTACATTTTATCACATTACTAAGTAAATTCCAACACAGGATATTTGGTGAAAATACCTTATTTTCAATAAGAAAAAACTCTGAATATTCAATAAGTCTTCTGCATAACAGGATGTCTTGATGTGGTGAAGAAAACGCGGCACTATATAAAAACCTGCACATAAAAATAAAAACTAACATTAATGACAAAGTTCGCCTGCATCACATCTGGCAAATGACAGAACAGAAGTTCTTCATTATATAATGAGGATGAGACGAATGAATGGATAAATAAGAAAATCACGAGCTTGACGTGTTTAATATTAAAAGGCAATAACTCAAGCCCTGAAAGAGGCCGACGCCAAACACAATCTCCGGCACCGTGTTCAACGGTCGCATGGCGCATATATCACACAGATGAATTCATTTACTTATCATTTTAGACATATAACACATGAGGAAAATAAAACCAATGGCTACCATTAGATAATTATGTGGTAAATGAGAACACACTCATGAAACCAATGAATGCATGAACTTGTGATTATACAAAATGTCTTTTAAACTTCATACCGGGTCATAAAGGAAAACTCTGGAGAGTAATTTCAGTGCTCAATACTCACCAACATCTTGTGACGATGAATATCTCTCTATTCTCTTGGGAATGTTTGTTTCGGTCTTCAGCACCGGCTGGTTCGGCTCCGCTCGTGCTGCCGCTCCCGCCGCTCCGCATTTTGAAATCTCTGAACGGTTTTCCTCAAGCGCATTTTGCGCATGCGTATACAGTTTTTCGGACGTAGGACTTGTTCACCCAACATGGATTTTTCACTTCGACTTCATAGATTGACTGAGAACAATTAAATATGTTCTGTGAATATACAATTTTAATTTTGAGTGAAGACCTTAAGCTATGATTAGTACAATGCATCTTTTTGCATGGGGATAATTATTTGGAAGTCATTTATTGGGCAAATATGTAATTTTCACAAATTTTCCCCCAATTCTTTTTTACAGTGCATGTTTTACTACGTTATTACAAATAAAACACACAATTACGCAATATGCTTACAAAATCTTTTAATAATATTTGAATAAAGGGTGATGTCGATTCTCAAATGTTCATTGTATTAACTCAATGTTTTTATTTGAATTAACTCTTTTTTTAAGGCAACCAGGTAACTTACTTTTTAATTAAAAAAAAAAATAATAATTTTTTTACATTGCATTAAAATATTGTCGGATTGGTTTATACACTGTAGAAATGCACCTAATTTGCACTTATAATTTGTATTGTATTTTTCTACAACAATAATGCTATTTATTGCTACTATTACTACACTGTGTAATTGTGTTTAACTTAAAAAAGTAAGTTTGCCTTATACATCATTTCATTTAAGTTCATTAAAATTAAAAGATTTAGTTAATACAGTGGATATTGATTTGTTAAACAGAAATTCTAAATATTATGTTATCTGCACCTCATTACTTATCTAATTTGATTTGACAAAAAATAAAAAGTTGTCATAACAAATCATGAAACTATTTTTTAGTCAATATATTAAAAATTTGAAGAGAAAATGACATATATATTATTGTTTTTACGCATTGGAGTCATATATATATATATATATATATATATATATATATATATATATATATATATATATATATTTGCATAATAGATTTTGACGTACAAAAAAATCTTATGGCATTTCAAGGAACAGTAAGAATGAATTATCATTCAGAGAGAAGCAGATGGCATTCATCACCTGCTAACAAATCTATGAAAGCTCTCTACTATTCTCTATATAAGCAGGCCTGCATGAATACTAAGGAGTGCCAGACAGTTTCTTGCCTCTTTTTTCCCTAATTGGAGCAAAATTAAGTTTGATGAAACAGCAAGACAATTAACTGTGTTTTATCAGTGCTAGTGCAGTCTGGAGAAGCATCACTGCTAAAATGGTGGTGGCTCTTCTGAGCAGCCAGGCACAATCTACTCTGTGCCGTTTCAGGGGTTTTGTTTATCTCATTTTTCAATTAACCTCCTCGATTTAACTCTCATCATAAAGCGGTGTGCTTGTTTGCTCCAAGGAGAAAAATAAAATTGCCCAGTTCTCTCTCTTACATTCCTTCCCTCTCCTCGTGCTGTTTCCTTTCAGTGTTCTCTCTCTCCCTCTCACCGTGTGCGGTGGCAAACCGGCAGCGGCGGCTGTGCTTCACAGGACTGAGGCGGATTTTGAAGAGGACAGAGCCGCATGTTTTTTAGATTTGAAAGGCTGAATCTGTCATAAGCAGAGAGCACTTTGGAGATATTGCAGTGTTGTGATAAGTTCCTTCCTACTTTGTTACTATGGCATCCTTTCCTGGCAGGGCTTGGCAAACAGAGGGCAAGATTGTGATGGGAAAAAAATATATGAGATGCGTGTTGAATTTAGGGTCTGTCAGAGTTAATGCGACAATAATGCATTAGTTAAAACAATAGTGATGTTAAAGCAGGCTCTATTTGACCCTATGAATCACCCAACCCAGTCTCACAGAAAAAACATATTTTATGAGGTGGCGATACAAATCGGCCAAAAAGTATGATTTTTTTATTTTTATAGAAAGAACTCATTATGAAGGACCACCCCTAACCCCGCCCCTAAACCTAAACAGATGATGCAAATTCATACGAATTAGCCACCAATTCAGCAAAACATAAAATTGGTAAAAATTGCTGTGAGATTGTGTTGGAATCACCCATAGTTCAAGCCAGGGTTGCCAAGTCCGCATTTTTTCCCAACAGCCGATTTGTAGTTCGCCTCCCATCCAATAATCATAAAGAGCTTTGTGCTATGTTACTTCTGCTAAGAAACAAATACCTCGATTTCAAATGATTTTCATTGTATCAAGAAATTCAAACAATAAATGGTGTTTTGATGCTAAATGTGATTGTGATGTATAAAGTCAGAATTGTGAGATATAAGACATTTTCTTAGTATAACGCGCAATTCTGACTTTATAACACGCAATTGCAGTTTACATCACACAATTCTAAGAAAAGGAGTCAGAATTGAAAAATATAAACTTGCAATAGTGAGAAAAAAAGTCAAAATTGTCAGATATAAATTAGCTATAGTGAGAAAAAGTCAGATTTGTGAAATATAAACTCGCAATAGTCAGAATAAAATTCAGAATTGTCAGATATAAACTCACAATAGCAAGAAAAAAGTCAGAATTGCGAGAAAAAAGTCTGAATTGTATGATTTAAACTCACAATAGCGAGAAAAGTCAGATTTGTGAGAAAAAAGTCAGAATCTCAAGAAAAAAGTCAGATTTGTAAAATATAAACTCGCAATAGCAAGAAAAAAGTCAGAATTGCGAGAAGTCAGGATTGTGAGATATAAACTCACAATAGGGAGAAAAAAGTCTGAATTGCCAAATATAAACTCGCAATAGCAAGAAAAAAGTCAGATTTGCGAGAAAAATGTCAGAATTGTAAGATATAAACTAACAATAGCGAGAAAAAAGTCAGATTTGTAAGAAAAAAGTCAGAATCTCAAGAAAAAAGTCAGAATTGTGATATAAACTCGCAATAGCAAGAGAAAAGTCAGAATTGTGAGATATAAACTCGCTATAGTGAGAAAAATTCAGAATTGCGAAATATAAATTCACAATGGCGAGAAAAAAGTCAGAATTGAAAGAAAAAAAGTCAGAATTGTGAGATATAAACTCGCAACAATAGCAATAAAAAAGTCAGACTTATGAAATATAAACTCGCAATAGTGAGAAAAAAATTCTGAATTGTCAGATATAAACTCGCAATAGCAAGAAAAAAGTCAGAATCTCAAGAAACAAGTCATGTTTGTGAGATATAAACTTGCAATAGTGAGAAAAAAAGTCAGAATTTTTAGATATAAACTCGCAATAGCAAGAAAAAGGTCAGAATTGCGAAATATAAACTCACAATAGTGTGAAAAAAGTCAGAATTGTGAGAAAAGTCAGGATTGTGAGATATAAACTCACAACAGAGAGGAAAAAAAGTCTGAATTGCAAAATATAAACTCGCAACAGCAAGAAAAAAGTCAGATTTGTAAGAAAAGTCAGAATCTCAAGAAAAAAGTCTGAATTGTGAGATATAAACTCGCAATAGCAAGAAAGAATTCTGAATTGCAAGAAAAAAAGTCAGGATTGTGAGATATAAACTCACAATAGGGAGAAAAAAGTCAGATTTGTAAGAAAAAAAGTCAGAATCTCAAGAAACATGTCAAGTTTGTGAGATATAAACTTGCAATAGTGAGAAAAAAAGTCAGGATTGTGAGATATAAACTCGCAATAGCAAGAAAAAGGTCAGAATTGCGAAATATAAACTCACAATAGCGTGAAAAAAGTCTGAATTACGACAAACTTGCAATAATAGCAAGAAAAAAGTTTGATTCGTGAGAAAAAAGTCAGAACTGCAAAATATAAAATTGCAATAGTGAGATAAAAGTCAAAAGAGTGAGAATAAGAGTGTATATATCACAATTGTGAGGGGGAAAAAGTCAGACTTGTTGGATAAAAAGTCACAATTATCATCTTTTAAACTGTTCTATGCGGAAACAAGCTTTCGTATGTGGAACCTTAAAACCAAAGGCAAAGATTTTTCACAATGCTGTCAGCCCGTTGAGCACTGATAATTAATTCCTTTAGAATGTAATAATGCAAGGCAATGCCATGAGCTTTCCATATAAGTCTGAATTAACTATGAACATTGCTAGTGGAGTCACTCTCTGGAACGGGGTCCGGCTCAAAATGGAGGTTCAGCAAATGGAGGCACCAAAGCAGCGGCCCTCGCCGATTAATCACAGCTAATGAGCTACAGGCCCTGAGGAATACAAGAAAAATCAAAACAAATTAATAGGAAGCAATGGAGAAGACTGTAAAATACTAATTTGCATCCCCCCACAACAGACAACAATTCCCCTATCCAATCAGTGCTCTGGCTTTAAGAAATCAAACATACTCTTATCTAGGGAGGGATGCTCCTCTGACAAGCCTGTGATTGAATGAATGCATTATCCATCGCTCAAAGAGACACGCTGTTTCGTTCAACTTTTCCCAGGGTTGCTTGCCTGGGTCGGTGCATGTTTATGGCTGTCCTGTTATGGATGACTCGGGCGCACGGTGGAGAAAGACTCCTTCAAACTGATGGAGGGTGCGCTGCTTATTTCAGCACAAACGCTCACCCCGAGAGCAGGCGTTTAGCATCTTAAGCACAGGCCACGGTGTAGAGCATGTCAACAGTGCAACTCTGATAGATCAATCTGGCTTTTCGAGATTAATCCAGTTCTGAATAATTTTCAGCAGCATGGCGAACCTTTCACTGCTCAGCAAGTATATGTGAGACTTGCAGTATTGAGATGTTCAAAGGGAGCGCACACTTGGGTGCGGTGTGTGTACAAGTGTACGACAAGTGGTCTATGCAACCAGCATGATGTGGTAGTAGTATTATTTGTGTTATATACAGATATTAATGAATTATATTTGGTATATTTAATATTAAAATGCTTCAAATAATGTTTTTTAATTGATTTTTCAAGTCCCTTTTAGGCATAATCATATATATTCAAGGCATTCAACTGAATAAAATGTTGTCATGTGACTTTTACAGTATAATTATCATTTGTTATTATTTTTGCACATATCAGCATTTACTAAATGTAAATTTAAAGCCTGTAAAGACTTTATTATTATTGTGCTAGATGAGTAAATCATTAAATGACACTACAGGCACACTTTAGAAGTCAATATAGTTTTTTAATATATAACATTTAGTTAAATAAGTGATATGAAATAGTTAGGGGTGTAACGTACACGTATTTGTACCGGTACGGTGCATGTGTGTAGCCTACCGAACGGTTCCGAATGCAATCTTTAACAGTTAACAGTACACTCCAAAAAATGCTGGGTTGAAAATAACCCAAGTTGGGTTGAAAATGGTTTTAACTCAGCAATTGGGTAGTTGTAAGAAAACATTTAACCCAATTGCTGGGTTAGTAAATTTTCAACACAACTTGGGTTATTTTTAATCCAACATTTTTTAGAGTGTAGGCTTGTTTTACACGTGGAACACATTTTAATCTGAGCTCCCACACGAACATATGAAGTATTCAGTTCATTTAATCACAAAATTCAAACGATAAATGCCATTTTGACCATGGGCTTTTTACGATCAATGATATAGGACCCACTCACTTTTATCGTCTCTAACATTCAGCACGTCTGTTTACCTACCCCTAATCGATAAACACTTATTATTAAACATGTTAGACGCTTTATTTCCACTTTTATAACATTTTCTTCATTTTTATTGAAAATAAATGCCTTTCCGATCTGATTTGTGATGGGAAAAGGGAGAAGATTGAGTTCGGCGAAAGGCGGACTCGAACCGCGGGTCAATTTGTGTCAAAATTAGACGCCGTGCATTTTACCCCTACACTACTGCCGCTTTCAATGATACGGCGATTTCCGTAATTTTGTCTTTCCAAACTATACGTTTAGCAAGGACCCACCCACATTTTTTTTGCTTCCGACGCCCATGGTTTTGACGCTCTTTAATGTGACGTGGATCACTGTATAGGCGCGTCAGTTCAAGCGGCGGCACGGCATTGCCAACTATTTTCCAAGGAAAGTAGCTAAAGCTTGCCCAAAAAGTCGCTAAATGACGTCATGTGTCAATTAGCATATCCGTGATTTCACCAATTCATACTTGCGTTCTGCCTGCCTAATGTGTTTTCTCTCCTACTCCGTGCTCACATACTGTATTTTAAAATAATATAATACAGCCGACTGTCCAATAAATATGTTCTCTTTTCCTATGTTTTTGTCATACAATAGAACGAGTATGATATATTGAATGACAAAATGTGTAAAATAATCTGATTTGAGAGAGGTCAGAAACTGGATGAACTAAAGCTCTGTGATAGTGAGTAATATAAGTGACAAGAGCAGAATGGCACAAGAGAAGAATGGAAATAAAACTCTATAAATATAAAAAATTCTATAAATATAAAACAAAGGAAGCAGATAAGTCATAAATCCGTGGCAACGCTGTGTGCAGCTCGCTCATTCACGTCTGTCAGCTGTTTTGTGTGTTTAACACATAGATTGTAAAAAAATATGGACGTAGTGTCCGTGACGTCACCCATAGGATTCTGATGAGCAGTTTTGAAGCGTAAAGTAGGGACGAGCTGGCCGTTGCCATCTTGGCAGCCCGTCATCGCGCGTCACTCCCGGATAACAGAAAATGGGCAAAAAGGCAAGACGTGGGCGGAGCTGAAGTGACGCAATGACTAACAGACAGCAGATAAATGGCTATCCACCTGTCACTCGAAATGGCCACGCCCTTAATTATGCAGAACTTTAATGATTTATATAATGTAAACGAATGAGTTATAAAAACATTCACCCCCCCTCACAGTGGTCATGAAGGGCAATTTGTACCAGGCTGTAAACATGTTTTAATCTGCTGTAAAGTTGGGCACTTTAACATGGGGCTCAATGAGATTCTGCTCCTTTCTGGAAATTAATTGCAGTTTATGTCACTTCCGTATTGGCATTTAAGAGAAACTGCGGGAGGTTGCCGCTTGGTTCAACACAATCCTGTAGCACTCCTCTCAGGAGCTGAAGCCTCCGCGCCTCGATCGCCCCCAGGTGGTTGGTCCCAGTATAGGTCCTAACCCCCGCCCCTCCGTGTTTTCTAATGGATGCGAGACAATCAAAACAATCAAATTACACTTCAAAAATTTTTCTTTCTGTCATTGTAAGCATTTTTTATCACGATTATTTCATTTCAAGTGTTCGTTTTTTAAATAAGTTTAGTTTTAGTTAGTTATTTGATGGAGCTATAAAAACGGGGGGTGTGACGTCATGATTGACAGCTGTGATTGACGGCTTCTCTGAGTGAAGATGTCACTGAGGCACCAACAGACTTTTTTCTGGATTTTTGGGAGGAGATTGGAGCTTTAGCTTTAATTTCTACATTTCCATAACTCTTTATTTTCACACCAACATAATGAATTGTTCTGCATCTGTGAGAGTGTGGGCGGGCTTTTGATATCATGGCTCTACTTCCTGCTCTTTACAGCGCAGATTCCGGTCCCGAGATCGCTACTGCGCAGACTCGGTCCCAAATCTGCGCAAGATGTCAGCGCCATATTCGGACCTCCGAAGGCTTTAGTTACTTCAGCGGAAGCCAATGAAGTCGTGTCATCCATATTTTTTTACGGTCTACAGCTGCGTTTCCACCGCAGGAACTTTCCCCAGGAACTAGGAACTTTGGGGTGGTACTCGGTGTGTTTCGACCGCAGGAATCAGGGTCTAAATGAAGTTCTGGGTAAATATTTCCCCCTCCAAACGGCCCTGCTCGCGAGGTAGTACTTTTTCGATGTTCAGGGACTTTCGGGGGTGGGACTTGGAATCCCACCCCCGAAATTATTGAACGTGCTGATTGGTTGAGCTCACGCAGCATTTTATTTCAACCGTTATTTTTTAAAGGTCTTTTGCGAGATTCGTTCTGCGTTCAGTAAATATCGTAGATGGCGCGCGTTCGTCTCAGCCATCTCACGGTCAGTGTCCGTAATAGCTGATAATAACATACGTTGTCTTATTTTAAATCTAGCTTTACGAGCTTTCAGAATACGCTTTAGTATCAGTGCTTGTCTCTTTTCTGCTGTTTTGTTAATTACCTCTTTAGTAAACCAATACATAACTAGAAAAAGCAGCACAGCTTGCATCTCCTCCATACTTGTTATTGTTGCAGACAATATCGCACAAAAATGATTAGTGTCCGTCGCTGACTGGGAGGAGCAGTCGCGCGCAGTCCCACGTCTCTGGACTAATTTGCCTAATCTTCGCTGTACTTTAGACCGCAGTGGAAACGCAGACATTAGCAGGTCTGGGGGAAAAAAAAGTTCCTGGTACAAATTGTTCCGGGTATTTTCGGTGGAAACAGGGCTTATGGTTCAACAGCATGCGCTGCTGCTCCTCTCAGCCATTCACTGAACAGACGCAGAGAGGTGTGACGGCAGGGAGAAAGCAAGAACTCACATTCGCAGGACAATACTGGCGGCATTTGTAAAGTAGCGGATTTTTGTCCAAAAAGTCACTAGATTTGTCGCTAGTAGCTTTTTTTTAAGAAAACAAAAAGTCGCTAAAGAGATCTGAAAAGTCGCTAAATATAGCGACAAAGTTGCTAAGTTGGCAGCGTGAGTGAACACGATCATCTCTTCCTAAAGAATAAACAGGAATAAACATCTTAAGTTATGTTGAGGATACATTACATTACATTTACATTACATACATTACAACTTGTGTAATCAGTGTTTCAACCATGGAAAAACATCAATAAAACAACGTATACGTGACATAGCTATAGCTATAGCATTACATTTACCTCAGGCAGTCATTCAGTGTCCACAGCTGTTTCACTAAACATATGCAATATATTAGCCTATATATATATATATATATTCATTATAATCTACTGAACCTGTCAGTGATGTCTTGATTATTTAATGTAGCTATGTTGAAATAAATCTGTCATGAAAATGACAGACACTGTGTATGAATGATTATATTTCAACAACGAATGGGGAAAAAACATAATTTTATAATTACAGTGAGGAAAATAAGCATTTGAACACCCTGCTATTTTGCAAGTTCTCCCACTTGGAAATCATGGATGGATCTGAAATTGTCATCGTAGGTGCATGTCCACTGTGAGAGACATAATCTAAAAATAAAAAAAAATCCAGAAATCACAATATATGATTTTTTAACTATTTATTTGTATGATGCAGCTGCAAATAAGTATTTGAACACCTGTCTATCAGCTAGAATTCTGACCCTCAAAGACCTGTTAGTCTGCCTTTAAAATGTCCACCTCCACTCCATTTATTATCCAAATATAAATTATATATTTAGTAAGAATCCAACTACTAACATGGCCAAGACCAAAGAGCTGTCCAAAGACACCAGAGACAAAATTGTACACCTCCACAAGGCTGGAAAGGGCTACGGGGAAATTGCCAAGCAGCTTGGTGAAAAAAGGTCCACTGTTGGAGCAATCATTAGAAAATGGAAGAAGCTAAACATGACTGTCAGTCTCCCTCGGACTGGGGCTCCATGCAAGAACTCACCTCGTGGGGTCTCAATGATCCTAAGAAAGGTGAGAAATCAGCCCAGAACTACATGGGAGGAGCTGGTCAATGACCTGAAAAGAGCTGGGACCACCGTTTCCAAGGTTACTGTTGGTAATACACTAAGACGTCATGGTTTGAAATCATGCATGGCACGAAAGGTTCCCCTGCTTAAACCAGCACATGTCAAGGCCCGTCTTAAGTTTGCCAATGACCATTTGGATGATCCAGAGGAGTCATGGGAGAAAGTCATGTGGTCAGATGACACCAAAATAGAACTTTTTGGTCATAATTCCACTAAACGTGTTTGGAGGAAGAAGAATGATGAGTACCATACCAAGAAAACCATCCCTACTGTGAAGCATGGGGGTGGTAGCATCATGCTTTGGGGGTGTTTTTCTGCACATGGGACAGGGCGACTGCACTGTTTTAAGGAGAGGATGACCGGGGCCATGTATTGCGAGATTTGGGGGAACAACCTCCTTCCCTCAGTTAGAGCATTGAAGATGGGTCGAGGCTGGGTCTTCCAACATGACAATGACCCGAAGCATACAGCCAGGATAACCAAGGAGTGGCTCTGTAAGAAGCATATCAAGGTTCTGGCGTGGCCTAGCCAGTCTCCAGACCTAAACCCAATAGAGAATCTTTGGAGGGAGCTCAAACTCTGTGTTTCTCAGCGACAGGCCAGAAACCTGACTGATCTAGAGAAGATCTGTGTGGAGGAGTGGGCCAAAATCCCTCCTGCAGTGTGTGCAAACCTGGTGAAAAACTACAGGAAACGTTTGACCTCTGTAATTGCAAACAAAGGCTACTGTACCAAATATTAACATTGATTTTCTCAGGTGTTCAAATACTTATTTGCAGCTGTATCATACAAATAAATAGTTAAAAAATCATACATTGTGATTTCTGGATTTTTTTTTTAGATTATGTCTCTCACAGTGGACATGCACCTACGATGACAATTTCAGACCCCTCCATGATTTCTAAGTGGGATAACTTGCAAAATAACAGGGTGTTCAAATACTTATTTTCCTCACTGTATATTTAGAAGTTAATGCAAAAACTGCCTTATGTGAAGTTTACATGTTTGCATATAATGTGTTATTTGAGTGTTGAATGATTATATCTAAAAAATAAATAGCAACTGAATTTAGGCTAATAGTTTGGGCTCTGTTGTGAACATTTAATATTATAGTGATGTGCAAGTAAGGGCTCCCTATAGTTCACAGCATTATCTTAAGACACTTTTAGTTATCATTGAATTAATTTAAGGACAGAAACAATTATTTCAGTAAACCACTGTTTAATAAAAAATAAATAAAAAGCAATTTTGTAAAACTGCTGTAACAAACCCGTACCAAACCGTGACTTCAAAACCAAGGTACGTACCGAACCCTTAGTATTGTGTGCCGTTACACCCCTAGTAATTTTAGTATTATCTTTACTATTATACTATTATATTATCTATTAATAGCTTTTATTTTATATTTTCAGTGTTCATTTAAATGTTACTTTAAGTTTAAGAAATTAAGTGTGCAGTTGTGCTTTTTGTGATTGTTTTTACTATTTCTATTTACCTTTAATTTATATTTATTTTAGTTTTAGCCCTTTTAGAACTTAAACTTATTTCTGTCATCATTTATCTCATATTAAATTAACGAAAACAATTTCTAATAGTAACAATAACACAGATGGTGATCTTTATACAATATTCTAAAATATTAAATACATAATTAAATAATTAATATGAAGAAAGTTTTTATACAATACTACCTTTTATATAATTTTATTATACATGTAATTTGTTTACATCAAAGTTTTTGTCTGCGCCTTGTGCAATGAGCGCCACATTTTTAAGATGCTTTGTCAAGTTAAAAACAGTTTCATAAAAAAAAAAGAAGCTTTATCCCCATCTTTTGAACGTGAGGAATTTGTCCCGCATGTATGGCTGCTTATTCATTATGTGCTGCCTGCTTAAATTAAATATGACATAATATTTTAATATAATTAACTGTATGTGAATGTGTTGAAATGGCAGCCCTAGTTCAATTGTAATTATGATCGTTCATTTATAGACTACTTGTGTTTCCTTCCAAAATTATTCAAACTAGAGTCTTTTCTGCCTCGTCGCTATCACACAATGGCCGCATGAGCCACATGTAAATCTTCCATACAGTGTCAATTCAGATTCAGTTCACGCACAGAGGGGAAAAAACTCACAGCAGAGAGACGCTCTGATTACTACTCAGCCATAATCCCTTTTCTCTGATCTCTGCTGATTTTAGTTTAATATTCCTGGGACTTTTTTAGAAGGGGGAATTATTCAAATACAAGGTAGAAATCGCTTCTCTACCTGCAGGCGTTTGAAGGGAAGTTTGGAGAAAGGGAGATAAATCGGAGCAAAGTGCTTGTATGGCCTCCGAGCTTTTTCCTCCCTGATGTTTCCTTCGACGTCAGCCGGACATCTCGAACACTCGAGGTCATTTCCCTTCCTGCCCTGCTAATTTAGTTGCGGGTGGCGTGTGTTTGGCGATGGCTAAAATCTCGTTCTTGAGCTGCAGCTTCCCGCCCCCCAGGCCACCCAGACTCACCCCCCTAAACTGGGCTGTTCGCTGATAGCGTCATGATAACTGCCATGCCTTGAATTTCATTTTAGGATCACACCTCGTCAGCAGAGGAACAGGGGCTGCTAAACCATCTCTGATAATCGGCTAGACGGCTAAAGCAGCCTAGCATGGCAACCATTTACAGGATATTTCCTCATTCTGTAAAGCCTCCTGCATGTGTGCGATGGGTTGTTGGATTTGGTTGTTGATTGTTTAACCAAATGAATGCCTATAGGTTTAGATATTGAGTGAATAATGGCCATATGGTAAAAAATTTAAGGAATATTCCAGATTCAATACTAGTTATGCTCAATCGACAACATTTCTGTAACAATGTTGATTCCCGCAAAAAAGAATTTCGGCCAAGTCATCTTTATGAATATATCGTTTTATACAATACAGATTGTTTCAAAGCAGCTTTACAGTGATGACAGGAAAATTATGCATTTCGGCTGTTGTTCAGCTAGTCAGTTCAGTGTTGTTTCAGTTCTGTTGTAAAAATCATCCATTTTTAAATTAGTTAATTTCATCTATAAAGCAGTTCTGCAAAAACAATGATGTCATCGCCCAGCTCAGTTCAGTTCTCATACAACAGCGTCAGTACAGTCAGATCAATACTATTGTTGAATATTAAGTGTCCCCAACTATGACAGCCAGAGGTGATAGTGGCAAGGAACCCAAACTCCACCAGGTGACAGAATGGAGAGAAAAAAACAGAAAAAAAGGAGAGATAAGAAACCAGGCTCAGTCAAGAGGCCAGTTCTCTAATGAACCAACATGGTGTCATTAGGACTCAGGCTGTATCACAAGTCAGATTTTTAGATTGGGATCGGTAGCATTCAAATATTCACCCAGTTCCTTTTGTTTGAAGATCGATTCATCACAGCAGTATGGAGCCGAAGCAGGTCATATGCACCAGGGACGTGCACAGGAATTTTGAGGGGCAGTTGCTCTGACCTAAAAAAAAGGGCACTCCCCTACCAACCCCCCACCCCAACTCACGGGCTATATGAAGGACTGAGAATAACAGGGTCTTTATTAAAATATACATACACAAAGAATACATACACTGAAATACAGCACTCAATCACCTTAACTGCTACTAATAATAACATAGAAAAACATGACTTGAGTCATGAAAATCCCTACATGTGACTGCTCCTCCTCATCTTAAATGGAATGTAATTATGAAACATTGCCATTAGTAGGCTAAAATATGAGTCTGATTACTGAATCAATTCACCTACACAGTGTCATGTCATCTTTATCACAGTGCAAAGTCTCTGTCTCACCTGCTGGTTGGCTTTTTCGCAGCCAACCCTGCAGTGATGTGCTGCCCTTTGCTGCCTCCCTGAATCGTCTCTACCTCTCCTGAATCCGCCTCTTTTCAGTGGGCATCTTCAAACAATACCCAAAATAGTGATAGGATTTAGGCATTTAACCATTTTGAATAAAATAATTAATGTGATGCATTACTTCCATCATTCATTCTTCTTGCTAAAACGAAATGTGAGAAACTAACTATCAGCAGACAGCTTAGTTTGCCTAATGCCTAAAATAGTAGCCTAGGCTGCTTGTCTGCAAGCTATCTATCTGACTATTTAGGCTAAACGTGGTAAACTCATCCTGGATTTATGAAGATTTTAATTCATTTCATAAAACTTGATAATGATGATCGTCCGTTTGTTATACCTTTCCGACAACGTTAAGTCGTCTCACCCGACAATCGCGACAATCTCCTTCTAGTGCCGCTCATGCAGGCTCAGCTCAGGTGCCGGTCGCGTGCAGCGCTGCAGCCACGGAAACAGAGTTTGTCCTTCCCCCCTACTGACTTTCACTTTCGGACGGGTGCCCGAATATGGAAGTGAAGGAGGCTTTGCGATTTTTTTTTTTTTTTTTATCTAGGCCTACGTGAAATTCTGCATCCATTGTACGATTTTTTTATTTATTTTTTTCCACCTCGGAAGGGCAACGTGAGGCGAGAAGGGCATATGGGCCACCCCCCTGTGCACGTCCCTGATATGCACTATATAGCACCAAAAATGGTTCTTCGTTGTAATCATAGAGGAACCACTTTTGGTGCTATAAAGCACCATCTTAACATGTTCTGTTTATGGTAGCGGTTCTGTAACACCTTAGTTAGCAGTGTTATATAGCACCTTAGTCAAAGAAGCGGTGAAGAACCGCTGAAGAACCACTGAAGCACCAAAATTGGTGCTATATAGCACTTAAAAAGGATCCCCTATGATTACGAGCCAAGAACCATTTTTGGTTCCATATATAACCTTTTTTTTTAGAGTGTGTCTGTGCAGAGGACCTGTCTGGTTTTTGTGGTCTGACCTGATGCAGACACATAGCTGAAGCGGACTGAAATCGCCTTGGTCTGGTGCGAGGTTTACGTGAGGTCACGTGAAAACAGATGGGGCAGCCAGAAATCTGCCCCAAGCGCGCTGCATTTCCATATTCCACCACATATTTACATTGGAAATTTGTGGGGCGCTGTAGAGCTGGGCAGGGCTCAGAGCCCAACTGCCCCACCTAGTATCACGAATACATGCCTGTTGTATCCATGCACTTCATTTTAATGTATCCTGCTCATTTCACGACTTAAAAAGTCTAGAAAATCCTGAAAATATTTGTTGCAGAATTCTGAATACATTTACAATTTATTATTAATTAATTGCCCATACAGACGAGCCACGGCTGGCGCAAACTCTTTTTGAAACAATTCATCTTTTATTTTCATAATTTCACTAAACAAATTCATTCAGCGTTTTGAGTGATACTGAGTGGATTATCCTTACCGGTAACGTCAACATCTCTGATTTGGTCATTATTTTCAACAGAAATGCATGTGATTGGCTACAATACGCGAAATCACTGCAAAAATTACACTGCAAAATCACGTTGTAGACACGTTTGCAGCGGTGTTGAACTCACGTCACAAATACAACAGCCAGGTCGCTTTAATTTACTTGCTTTTCTCTTTTATTACGTTATATGTAGTAATATAATCCTGCACTAAAAATATAGGTCCTATTACCTGACACACAGCCACGGTATGGCAGCTGCCACACCCTGCCATACCCAATTGACCTATTGGTAAGCCCCTCCCCTCGAACGCAGATGAGCCAATGGCAGTTGAGTATCAGTTGCACGGGGACCGGAGCTCGGACATCTTTAGGTTTCATCACCATAGAGAAACATTGGAAGATCCGAAGCTCTCATCGGTTTGATGGTGTTTATGTTCCAAAAATTATAAAACGATGTTCCTGGGGTACTTGCAGCACTGATTCCAGGTATCCTGAGACGATTTTCTGGCTGTCTCTCATTAAGTTACAATTAAAGGTAGTGAGTCCATGCTAACGTACAAACCTAAATAGCTAACTGTTCTCACGTCATGTAACGTTAACAGTGTAGGTCAAAAACACATAAACAAAGGTCTTCATAACTTCAGTGCCTCTCCATATTAAACTGATTAAATGTAAATTAATTTAATCTTACCCTGCGGTACATGAACAGTGTTGATCCTGGATGATATCATCTGCGATCGTGACGACAGTAACATGAGGCTTCTCGCACTTGCATTGTGATCTGTAAACCCTCGCTTGCAAATTAAACTTGTTACCCACCATATTTATTTTAAAATCTTTTATATATCCCTCCATGGTCCTACCATACTTCCATACATTTCATTTGTACGCAGAGTCTGGCCACTCTCCATTGACAAGTGTTAACTTCCTTGAAGGCGGGTACTCTGTTGAAGTTTAAAACTATTGGATCTGCCCAGAGGCACTCTTGATCTGCCATAACCAATCGCTAACATTTGGTCGTGACGTATGTCATCTCAAACTAGCGCACAACATCAAAGTCATTGTTCTCAGCCACTCCCTCTGTTCACTGATTGGACCGGTTAAAATTTGACAGGAGAAAACCAGAGAATATACCGCAATCCCAGATGGAGTACTGAAGGAAAATGAAACTTGTGTAAAAGTACGTAGGAGGGTGGAGACAGGCTAATATTTAAGTCCCGCTTGAATACTCCTCGACGAGAGGTGGTCCTTCTGTGTCCAAAAACATATTGGGACAAAGTTTTCACACTGACAGCTGTCATTGTAAGATAGTTAGCAACTCAGTTAGCAACTTGTTTGTCCGAGTTAGCAACAGTAACTAAGGGGGGGGGCGGTAAATGCATACTGTAAAATGTAATAGATAAGTGATGTATGTGTGGCTACATAGATAACAACTGTTCCACCAGAGCTAATTTTTAGAAATGGCGATTCTTGGGGGTTCTTTAGAAGGTCCAGAATGCAACCTCAGCCCTTCATCCAGAACAAGCTTTGTGTCGGTGCCAGCCTGGGGATTCACACTCTGGGAACAGTCACTTGGAGACACGCTGTCAACACAAACCCAGCACAAAGAGTCCCAAACCGCCTTCACTCTGACAATGTGCCGCTTTAAGCTCTCTGCCAGCTACCTGATTGGGGTGGTGGATGCCAGAAGAAGAGCTTAAGTACAGGCTTCAGAAAGGTTTACCACCAAGATCTGTATTTACCAAGTTCCTTGCAACTTCTGTTTTGCCTTTTCAAGGTATAACTAGCATTTTCAGTTTGATACCAGATACTGGCATAACATGCTTTTTATAATGGAAGATATAAATCTTGTTTCAAAACATGCCAGAATGCCATCAAATCGTCCATTTTTGCCATTAACAATAATGCTTTTTTTTTTTTACTGACATAGCATTATTTTTTTAAAACGGAAGATATAAATGTGCTTTCAAAAAGTGTCTTACATGCCAGAATGTTTTCAAAAGTATAATTTTTGTTCTGCAGGCATCATTGAACAGAACTGAGAAAACTATGACTGTTTTCACACAGGTTTCCCCAAATACTCTCCTATATCTATTGGTTGGGGAAACAACAGTTGTTGCTATGTTGAGCTGGTCCTATACATATGATGCACCAAATGTTTGTTGGATTTTATTTTAGATTTTATACTATTTAAGCTTTATTTAAATCAATGAAAATAATTTTTTAATAGCTTTAGTTGTTAACAAGGTCCCACTTTATTAGGTGGCCTTAACTACTATGTACTTGCATAAAAAAATATTGTGTTCATATTGTAATGCAAAACACTTTTGCTGATATTGAGGTGGGATACGGGTAAGTTAGAGACAGGTGTGGTGGAATGGGTAAGTTTAAAGGTCCCATGGCAGAAAATTCTCATTTTATGAGTTTTTTTAACATCAATATGAGTTCCCCTAGCCTATATATGGTCCCCAAGTGGCTAGAAATTGTATGTCGTCATATGGGGAATGGTTACCTCCTCTTCCTCTGCTTTGCCCGCCCAGAGAATCAACACGATCTCATGACAATGCGTATCAATAGTACGAGTGTGCAATCTCGTGGAATGTATACGCCAAAATTAGTTTTGAGTCTACACAGTTTTTCGCGTGCATATGATATGCACTTTATGCTGTGTATATGACACGCTTTTGGGTATAGTGGGGGTTTGTACGTATAATACGCCATAAAGTGCGTATCATATGCATGCGAAAAACGGCGTACCATTTGCACAGCAAAACTCATTTTGGCGTATACATTCCACGAGATTGCACACTCGTATTATTTATACACATTTTCGTGAGATCGGGCTCAGAGTATTTGGAGAAAATGGATTCCATTTATCAGTTGTGATGTCAGCACAGGCTTTACAAACAGACTTTTACCATATGGATTCGACAGCACTGCCACAAATAGTGAGTAATAGTGTTCATTAATGCCTGATCTGTGATCAGTGATTTCTGATGTGTAGCTAATCATTCAAGTTCACACAGACTTTCTTTCTAAATCGTTTAATACTGTCAGTCCCGCCGCTGGCCGTCTTGATGCCCTAAGCGTAATGCATCAGTGAATCAAGCCAGTGACTAAAACGATAAACTTCACATGGTTTCTGTTAGTAGCATGAAACAAATCCGTTATTTAAATGATTAAACTACAGAGAGCGAACAAAGAACACTTTCTTTATAATGTTCGGATCTGTCAATCACACGTCGCGAGTGTATCTGCACACTTGTCCAAACTGCCGTTATAATGAATGACGCTGTTTTGCTGCACAACAAAGCTCTTACTGTATTCATATCGATGTTGTGTTTGCTGTTAGTTGTGTTCAAAGCATTTTGTGAGAGAAATAGCACTGCAATGAGGAGATCACTGCATTCACGCGATCAACAGTCTGTGTACTCAATGCTCAAGCCTTTCATGTGATGGGAAAAGATAAAAAAATTATGCTATAATAAACACTTTCACGATTCGTTCATCTCAACAGCTGTGATGGTAAAAAAACGTAATAAAAGTATTCGAGAGGGGTTCCACATGTTACTAAGTTCGTAGAATAAGGAGGAAGAAGACTTTCTTTTACTTTATTCAGAACTTTCAGATACAAACAAAATAAACTCACGCTCACAGCGCTCTCAACAACTCGGTACAATAAAACTTTCTCAGCTATCTTGTGTGCCCAGTCCGTCTCTCTCTGGACTGCCAGTGCTTGCAGAGTCAGATGGTGCCTCGCTAAACCACGCGCCCCCTCCGCTACATAATCTAATACTCATTTCAAATGCAAAGATGTCAGCCAATTACAACAGTGGGCGTTTTCAATGAAGTCTCACATCAGACACGCCCCTTGAAACAGAGCATTCAAGCCAGAGGGCTAATATCAGTATTGAAAAAAATATTTTTATTTCTAAATGATGACATTTTTTTATGTAAAAACCATACTAACAATATAAGTACACCTCAGGAAACATTATAAAATAATTTTAAAAAATCCATGGCATGGGACCTTTAAGGGTAGGGTTAGGTGTAAGGTAAGTGTCAACAGTGTAATTATAAAGTAATTACAGAAATTAATTACATATGTAATTGCATGCAGGTAATTTTTAAAATGTAAGTACAATGTGAAAACATGTATTTACACAATAAAGGCATTGTATCAAATTATTAATTTAAATGTTATTACATAGTAGTTAAGGCCATCATGGGACGAGGCATGGACAACATTGAGATGCAACTTATGCAACAATATGGAAATTAAATTAAATTAAAGCTGCAAGCAGCGATGACGGGCCCAAGCCGGTGGCACCGCCACGCCGGTGGCATCAGCTTAAAGCAGCACTAGGTAACTTTTCAACCTTAATAATATAATTTCAAGACTCTTGTGATGATACATCGACTTACAATAGGTTGAATGACACGTCTGCCATAGCCTGACGGGGTCTGTGTTGTTTTTAATTGTACTTTTAAACTTCGGGTTTCGGGTAGTAACCCAAGAAAAAAAAAGAACTACAAAATTTGACTGCTTTATGGAATATACGTCACTTCCACCATCACCCCCACTTCCTTAAATTCGGACGTGCGAGCCCAACTATCCTTTTTTGAGTGATTACTAATCTCAGTTCTCGCGCATGCGTCGTGGCACTCCCGCAAACTCTCGTCAGAGGCTCAAATTGAACAATAATAATAGTGGGATAAAGTCGTTATTTTTGTTGTTTTTCCGCTCAAAAAGTATTTTCGTCGCATGATAGACTTAATACAGAGCCACTGTAGTCATTTGGACTCCTTAAATGACGTTTTTACTTACTATTCTGGGCCATCAAGTTTCAGTCCCTCTGAAAGCCTATGGAGGAGTGAGACAGCTCTCAGATTTCATCAAAAATATACTAAATTATGTTCCGAAGATGAACGAAGGTCTTACATGGTTGGAACAACATGAGGGTGAGTAATTACTGACTTTATTTTCAATTTTGGGTGAACTAACCCTTTAAGCCCTCACGGTCTTCCTCCGAGTCCACAATTTTGTGATGTAAGGTCTGCTGCAGATCTCGCTTCAGTGCGGGCTTGGCAAAAGTGCACATCGAGGGCGAATATCGGCCGCAAACGGGGCCCTCGCTAGCACCTTTTTGAAATCTAAAATGACAAATGGGACACCCTATACAGTTTTCAGAACTTAACGGACATACATGCCCACGCGCCGGCCATTGTAAGTCCACAAGACTGCAAGTGCACATGAGGCGTACCATTTGGGACAAGGCCGTTGTGCATCCACTGTGCATTTTTCAGTGTAAATACACTACTCACATGACATCAAAATGGTATGAAATAGTGCAAAAATATGCGTAATAGGATGCTTTTGATGGTGCTGCATTTACCTATGAGGTCGGTAATACTTGGGCCCTGTCCCAAATGGCACCCTAAACACTTGCAGTCTTCCTACGAGTCCGTACTTTGACTGTCGTGTAAGTATGCTGCTCCGCTCACTTCAGTGCGGGCTTGGCAAAAGTGTGCATCGAGGGCGCATTTTGACCACAAAGGGGGTGCTCACGAGTACCCTTCTGAAATCTAAAATGACAAATGGAATACTCTAGTGTCTCATGGACTTATGGTGACCGAAAGTGCATATGAAGTATGCTATTTGGGACAGGACCTTGGAGAAATCTGTTTGCAGTCCCATTCATCTCAATGACAGTTTTATGTGTTTTGGGTTCAGATGGTGTTGTTAGTCCACCAGAAGGGTCTAGCTGGGTCATGCTAACCAAGTAAACCTTGACCCCTTCGATAAAAAAAAAAAATACTTATTTGATTTCATATAGTTGGCTCTGCATATTAAGCTTTGAAAGGAGAGTATTTAACATCCAAAAAATACACACATCACCTTTAATGTGTTGTCTGATATTCACAGTGTGTTAGCTTTTGTTAAAGGTGCTACAGTTACATATCAGAGCACTGGCTGAACTATTCTTATGATTTTGTGGTTTGATGGCAGCAGTCACATTTTCTTTGCTTTAATGTACAGTGCCCTCTGCAGGCAATTTGTAACCCTCAAATTTGACGGACAACATTTCCACTTCCTTTGAACATAATATGCACATAACAGCCTTTCAACACACCACACACACACACAGAGAGAGAGAGAGAGAGAGAGAGAGAGAGAGAGAGAGAGAGAGAGAGAGAGAGAGAGAGAGAGAGAGAGAGAGAGAGAGAGAGAGAGAGAGAGAGAGAGAGATACATGCATAAAGATAATGAACAAGCTTTTATACTTTCTGTATTGGACATTTGACATGACAGACATTAACACAAACACACAGACTCGCACATCCACTCCTTCTAAAAATGACACTCAGAACATGCAAAGCCCGTATGAATTTTTAGCAGACAGATGCATGCTAATTAATCACACAAACTAATGCCTCATACCCCAACAGGCTGTTTTCCCTGTGCTCTTCCTCTTGATATGGCAAATAACAGGCCTGCCTGCCACGCAGCTAGACACTTTGTCAAACAAATATGATCAAAACAAAGCTAATGACGTGTAAATTGTTTATGATGTTCTGTGCAATGAGCAACCCTAGTGTGTGTGTGTGTGTAAGGGAGGGTAATCACTGCCATCAGCTTGACATAATCAGGAGGAAATGAATATGAGTATTTCACAGCACACTTTGAGCCAAATAGCGATCTGGGGGCCTGTGATGGATGCAGGGCAATTCGAATGAGGTGAGTGATCGCTCGTGTATATTTCCCTGAGAAGTATAGATCATGCGTGGGGCATATGAAATGTATTGGAGTGAAACAGGTTCGTAATGGACTGGCATGTGCAAATGAATCAGGTTTCGCGGAAGAATTTGTCCTCCGAAGGGACTGTACTGTGAACTGATCTCAAAACTTTCTGTTTTCGATAATTAGCAGTATAGGAAATGATGAATGCTTAACAACATTGTGTGTAAAGTAGGCCTATAATTAGATTCAACTTTATTGTCATTACACAAGTACAAGGCAACAAAATGCAGTTTAGGTCTAACCAGAAGTGCAATAGCAGCAAGTGCAGGATATACAATGGTTGCATAAGTGCAGGACATGGATATGTAATGAATAGAGAGATGGTTATTATTATAAACAGAACTGAATTTACAGGTGAATATGTACAGTGAATAAATATACAGATGGCTCTAACTATAAACAGAATTTACAGTTGAATATGTACTATGAATATAATATACAGATGGCTATTACTATAAACAGAATTTACAGGTGAATATGTACTATGAATATAATATACAGATGGCTATTACTATAAACAGAATTTACAGGTGAATATGTACTATGAATATAATATACAGATGGCTATTACTATAAACAGAATTTTACAGATAGAGGTATACAATAATATGTTAGGCTAAGATGAGGAATAGCAGTGGATTAAGGTAGTGCAATAAATGATGGACAGAGCTATCCGAAAAAAAGTGTAAAAGTGCAGTGGAAAGTGGTTGCATATTACAGTTAGAAGTACGGTGCAAAATGCAAATGTAAACAGTTGGTACTATAAATACAGTCGGCAGTGCAAATGAGCATAATCCAGTTAAAATATGGTGGTACAAAATGCATAAGTAAACAGTTGTTACTGTAATAAACAGTCGATAGTGCAAATAATAAAGTGAAGGCAGATGTGAGGTAGGAGAGTTAGCAGTTTATGAGGGGAGTGGATCAACGGGGGTTTGAGTTCAGCAAAGAGACAGCTCTGGGGAAAAAACTGTTCTTTAGTCTGCTGGTCCTGGTCCGGAGGATCCTGAAACGCCTGCCGGAGGGCAGGAGAGAAAACAGTCTGTGGGCTGGGTGAAAGGAGTCCTTGAGGATAATATCCTACACTCTAAAAAAAATTATTCAGTGGCTTAGTAAATATCACAGTAATAATTAACTTTATTAACTAAACTTTATTATCTAAATATCATTTACTTGATGTTTTGAGTTACAAAAGAATTGACTAAAAATCCAACAGTTAATTTTGTCTCAAATTTACAGTTATATTTAAGTTTTTTTCACTAAAAGTATTGTGTTCGAATAACCAATTATTTATTTAAAATATACTTAATATATTTGTGAAATTTCCATCAAAATATTTGAGAAAGGAGAATTTAATCGATTTCAAGTTTCAAGAACCATAAATATTACTTAATTCAAATCAAGATTATTCATCTTTAACACACACTGAAGAAATTGATTAAGTTTACTCGATTATAACACTGCACCCCTCCCCCACCCACTTGACGTGACAGCTCAGGCTGTTTGAATTCTCTTCAGTCTCCAGAGCAGGTCCTTCTTCTCAACGTTGCAGAATTGGTGCATTTCCTCTGTGAAATTCAGGTTTGTGTGTTTTATTTGATCTATAAAATCATTACTGTGCTTAAAATAATTTTATTTAATGCAAAACAACATACAGGGACGCAATGTGAGTCACCTAAACGGGTGTGGCATCTGTCTTTGAAGCCAAAGCACACGACTTTATTCCTTAAGATAATGAATGTAATTAATCTGGATGATAAAATGTTCTTAAAATAGTGCACTGTTTGTTTATTGGCAGGTTATGGAGTCAGGCGCGTTGCAGCATCTTTGAGCTACGAGTGAAACGCAGGACGGCGGTCTGAAGTTCAAAGTCAACCCGCAGAGCGCGAGTCCGTCTCAGGCTCGGGAAACGGCGCTGATACGGTGGATATTGGATAACAGACAGGTTGATTAGACTTGAATTACTTTTAAATGTTTAATTTGTACTTCTAAAATGTTTGTTACATGAGTTTAAATGTTGCCAATGAGATGGTGGTCCAGTGGGTTAAACCATGGAACTGATATGCAGAAGGTTGCTGGTTCCATCCCAGCGGTCACCACCAGTGTGTCCTTGAGCAAGGCACTTTACTCCATGTTGCTCCAGGGGGATTGTCCCTGTAACAAGGGCACTGTAAGTCGCTTTGGATAAAAGCGTCTGCCAAATGTGTAAAAATGTAAAATGCCAATATTGTATACATGTCAAAACTGTAATATATGCTGTATTGCTGTAACGTTACTCATCGACAATAAAGGCCAATGTCATGTATAAGTGTGGTTGTGTGGAGTATTTTACAAAGGTTAAGAGGAAATTAAAGTTAATATTAAAGTTATACTATAAGAGTTAATATTACTCATGAATAAAAACTCATAAATATTGTTTTTTAAATATTTTTCCTTCAATTTTTTCTACTCAATTTTATTTGTAAAAGTGCCAAATGTAGTTACTCAGATCTACTTAATTTTTTTACTTGCATTTGTTCAACTTATACGGTGTATGTCATTGATTACACTGCTTTAAAATGTACTCAATTTTTTTAGTGTAAAAATGTTTCATAGTAAATCATAGTAAACATTTTAGAGAGTATGTGAGAACTGAATATATGGTATTTAACATATAACATAACTTTGCAATCACAAATACATTCTGAAATGACAACGGCTATTTTTCAGTGCTGTAACTAATGCATGTCAACAACATCATTGGCAGGTGTGTGCAAAAGGAGATGTTTAGCTCATGCATCAAACTGAAAGCACACACACACTTTAGCTCTCCAGCAGACAGCACCGCGGCCAGCAGTTCAGGCAGTCTGCAGTGTCTTCTGTAAGGGGAATGAATGCGGTGTGTGCCTGCTGGGCTGTCACACACCAGCCAAAAGGAAGCATAACCAACCCTAATCCAACACACTGAAGCAATGCATTGTTCTGCTGAATCCTGACAGAAATACAATTTACACTCACGCATTTAGATGCATGCAGGTGCACCACAAATACACATTCGTATCTATTTTATTTTGAATTGTGTGTACATTATTTATATGGTAACACTTTACAATAAGGTCTCATTTGTTAACATTAGTTAATGCATTAACTAACAATGAGTAATACATTTGTTACAGCATTTATTCATCTTTGTTAACGCCAGTTAATAAAAAAACAGTTGTTCATTGTTTGTTCACAGTGCATTAACTAATGTTAACAAATTCAACATTTGGTTTTAATAATGTATTATTTAATGATTTATAAATAATTTAAATATCATTTACATGTATTATTTATTATTAATGTATTTATATCATTGTTAATAATAATACATTAATTTATATATGTTAATTATATTATAGAATTATATTTATAGATTTTTATTTTGGTGGATTTTCAAGATTAAAGTTTAAAGGAACTTTTTGGGACTTTAACTTATTCACCGTATCCCCCAGAGTTAGATAAGTCCATACATACCATTCTCATCTCTGTGCGTGCCATAACTCTGTCTGACGCACCCACCGCTTGCCTAGCTTAGCACAAAGACTGGAGGTAAACAGCTCCAGCTAGCCTACTGTTCAATAAGTGACAAAATAACGCCAACATTTTCCTATTTACATGTTGTAATGTGTATAGTTTAGTGGTGGGCCGCTATCGGCGTTAACGTGCTGCGTTAACGCGAGACTCTTATCGGGCGATAAAAAAAATATCGCCGATAAAGGGTTAGTTCACCCAAAAATGAAAATGATGTCATTAATTACTCACCCTCATGTCGTTCGACACCCGTAAGACATTCGTTCATCTTCGGAACACAAATGAAGATATTTTAGTTGAAAGCTGATGGCTGAGAAAGGCCTCCATTGACATTCAGTACATTTACACTCACAAGACCCATAAAAGGCACTAAAAACGTCGTTACAAAGTCCATCTCACTACAGTGGCTCTACAATAATTTTACGAAGCGACGATAATAGTTTTTGTGCGGAAAAAAAAAATCAAAATAACGACTTTATTCTACAAGTTCTTGTCTCACGAAGCACCACGACGCATGCGCGAGAATATGACGCAGAACCAGCGTTCGGACACGTGACCCAGAAGCGAGGACATTTGTTTACAACGAGCAGAGGAAGACGCGCCGTATCTAAGCTGTTGAATTCTACATTGATCGTGCTTTAGGTCTCGGCGTAGTGCTCAAAATGTGACTAAACTGTGCATTTCATGGATTCAATGCCGGCGCTACGTCATATTCTCGCGCATGCGTCATGGTGCTTCGTGAGTTCACGGCAGAGGCGGACAAGGAAGACAAGAACTTGTAGAATAAAGTCGTTATTTTGATTTTTTTTTTTAACAAAAACTATTATCGTCGCTTTGTAAAATTATTGTAGAGCCACTGTAGTGAGATGGACTTTGTAACGACGTTTTTAGTGCCTTTTATGGTTCTTGTGAGTGTAAATGTACTGAATGTCAATGGAGGCCTTTCTCAGCCATCAGCTTTCAACAAAAATATCTTCATTTGTGTTCCGAAGATGAACGAATGTCTTACGGGTGTCGAACGACATGAGGGTGAGTAATTAATGACATCATTTTCATTTTTGGGTGAACTAACCCTTTAATCTATTCTCAAAGTTGGGTTGGGAGCTAGGTCTATACTAGGCAAGCTATGATGACTTTTACCTTGATATTTTAGCGCGGATGTACACCTAGCCAAATTGCACTGTAGGGGGCGAACCTGTGTGTATGCCTACTAGTGTTGTCAAAAATATCCATATTTCGCTATGTATCGATACTGAAATATCTGAAACGATACAATACTCATTTTCTACAGTATCGATATCAGCTGCGCTCTCTTCTCCTCTCCTCTACGACCGACAGCGAGTTGACACGCACCCGCCTCCTCTCATTCAGTCCGTTTAATCCTCTGAACATTGCGAACGCGTGTTCTGCTGGACTTTTGTTAGTATTGGTGTGACCGGTCTGAATTTCCCGCGGGATTGAACATAACGTTAATTCTACTAATTCCCGCAGATTTCGCGCTCGCATCTGAAGCGCACACACACATACCGTAATAAAGCCACCTCTGACATACAAGTGCAAAAAAAATCTCCTTTTTCCAGTTTATTAATGGTCAAATATACTCAAAAATGTCTCAATGCCCATCTTGGTGAGTTTTAACGTAAACACAGTCGTAACCAGCTCACAGGAACAGTGTTTGGGATCCATGCGTGCGTCAGGTCTTAAAGGGACAGAAGTTATTTATTATTCAAACTACAAAAAGACAAACGATCACTTACGAGCACACATATTCTGAATGCCTTCGGCAGAATTCAAATGAGCCATTTTAATCTAGATTAATCTAGATACAAAAAAATGTATCTATGCCCACCACTAGTATAGATACATCGTGTACTAAGACCGACGGAAAATGAAAAGTTGCGATTTTCTAGACCGATATGGAACTATTCTCTCATTCCTGCGGAACTTTGCTGCCGTACCATGAGTGCAGCGGCGCAATGATATTATACAGCGCCTGAGCGCCTTCAGGTGCTGCGTAATATCATTGCGGCTGCTGCACCCATGGTCCGGCAGCAAATGCGCATTTTTGTTCTTTGCATGGAGGCAATAACGGTATCGTTTTAAAAAATGTGCACTTTGGGGTTTGTTTTATATGTTTTTTTATTAGTTGAAACCGAGTTTCAAAGTGCACGTAGTGTTTCTTTACAAAGTGACATCGCCAACTACTGGCGTGACATGCATAACACAGCATTTGTATTCGTTTTCATGGCTCTGTGTGAACGGGGATCATTTTTGACAACATTGTTGTCTGTGTGCAAAACTTTTAAAAAACACAAAGGAAAGACTTTTCCGATTTTAGTACATTGTTGTAATGTAAATGTACCATAAGTCTAATGATAAACTGCTTTGATATTGCAGTTAATTTGTGCAGAATCAAAGCCAGACACCTAAACTCAAATTTTTACAACTATAGGATCGGATATGTCAGTATATTGGATCCATGCATTAGACCTTTAAGTGACAGCAGTCTAATAAACCTGCTGCTGTGAGTCCTTAATGATATTCAAACAACAAAAGAAAGAGAGAGAGAGAGAGAGAGAGAGAGAGAGAGAATGATTCACTGCTCTTATGATTAACATTAATAATTATCTTTATATTTAATGCATAGAGTCAAGATTATGTGGTTTGTTTGTTTTTTTACATTTACTTTATTAAACGGGTGATGAATTGAGAAATCAACTTTCCCTTAAGCTTTTGATATATAAGAGGTCATGGTAATATAAGTAATATAAGTTTCAGAGCTGAAAACTTTATTGTTAGTCAAAGAAAAGCTTGTATAGACACCAAGCCCAGAAAACGATCTTGTGCTTCATCCTTACGTCATCGCGCGACGAATCACTGTCTCTACAGAATAATAAGCATGTGTAATTCAGTAGCCCCGCCCACCGACTCATGGAGCTGGTCGGATTACGCTAGCCAAAAGCAATAAACATGCTGAGGATATCACGATATTGAGCTATCGCTGCATAAGCTTCCTTCGGATCCTAATATTAGGAATATGTGGTTGAACTTTATTTTTAATGAAGTTCCAGCGGGGAACAAGACACAGGTTGACAGGTTGCAGACACATTGAGATTGAAACACAATGCTGTTCCATCTATATTGGACCCGACAGGAATGGTGCTGCACACTTAAGTAAAACATGTTTTTTTTTAATACGTGATAGTATTGCATTGTTACAGATCGCTTGATATGTGTACGATTGTGTATTGATTATGTGTAGGCCTACGTGTCTATCCAGTCACACGAGAGACTTGTAAAGTTATGTGTGTGTCCGCGCGAATGAGTGTGTGTCCGCCCATTTCGAGATATAGAGAACAGGCCAATGGGCCATTGGCGTGCGAGATTTGCATCTGGCGCTCCGCCCCGCGCCGCGGGTATAACAGTTGATGAAGCAAGACGGCTTTTCTAAAAGAGAGCCTATCTGCAAGAGAGATGCGCCAGAGAACGAGAAAGACGCTTTGTGTTGGCGAAAAGGCACAATCAGAGCGATTGCGTGCTCACCGCTGCATCAGCATAACAAACTGCTGTTCTCACAGCAACTGTCGGTTTGGTGAGGGCGTTTGTTTCAGTGAGTGCAGACATAGGACTGCACTTACCTCCTGTGTGCTGCCGCGGTCTTCCCCTGGGTGCTTCAGCACTGTTGAAAGAGCGTTTCCTCACAAAAGAGCAACACGGGTATCTTTTTCAAGACGTCATTCCACTCGTGCGTTTCTGGATGCGGTTGTTTCCTGTCCTGACAGCCACGATCCCTCTCGCATAAACATGTTGAGACTGTGTTCGTGGGTGATCCATGTTCTCTCAGGGGAACGGGATCACGTCGACGTGCTGTTCATCTCACCTTCCGCGTGAGGGTTTGAGTGTTCAGCGCGCCATGTGCCGTCTAGCGGCAACCCAGCGTGCGTCACTCGGCGCCTCCGATGCGGGGTCTAGACTATGATACCTCAAACGGGGTTGAGTCCCTTCACTACCCTGATCTAGTCTCTTTTCTGGTGCACCAAAAAAGGGGCTACTTTGGCTGATAAGCCTGGGTGACCTGAGGATTACAGTGAGGCTTCCCTGCCGAGTACACCTCCTTGGGCCCCCCACTCCTCTATCGCATCACAAGCATGTTGAGACTGTGTTTGTGGGTGGTCTATGCTCTCTCATGAGAGCATAGCCACGTCGGCGCGTTGTTTGTCTTGCCTTTTTCATAAGGGCTTGAGTGTTCAGCGCGCCGTGTGCCGTTTCACGGCCACGCTCACTATCTCACATGTCTGCTGGTAGCTTACAGATGGGATTGCTGGTCCTTAAAAGAAGGGGACCTAGCGTTTCATTTGGGGCTCTAGCAGAGGACAGATGTCAATCGCTGCATCGGAGAGAGGGCTGTTATGTGTTGAAAATGAAGATGATGCTAAGATTCCCACTATAATAGTGGGTGCTCGTGCTGAATCAGATTCATACTTGACAGCCATGCTTTCCCGGGTGGCTGAGGCATAGTGCAACGCATAAATCGCCTTGCCTGCGCTTGCCTTTTCCCGGATGTGCATTGGAAGGCTTTGGCACTGTGGAACTATTGGTGCCAAAATATGGAACACCAATAGGGCCATAATCTGTATAAAGTTTTCCTCTCTCTCACTACCCTTATCGGTGGGGTGGCAGTGCCACTGGCAGGCCACTTCTGCCCTGCTTAGTGCACGAGGGTAGTTCTGAGCCGAGGTTGAGCTGCGCACAGCGCTGGCCCTTGGCTAGACGATGTCCACCCTGGTCCAGAAACACCATTGACCCGGATTTGGTCAGGAACTGTTCTTCCCCCGGAGGAGGGCCGGGTGGAAAACCATTAGTAATTCTGTTCCGCCACTGGTGTTAAAAACAGCCAGTGGTACCCAAATAAAAAAAAAAAAAAAAACAAGAGCAGTTCCAATACCTCTGGGTCTCGGGAGTTCAGGAATGGCAGCGTGTGCAACGCTACAAAGCCTTGCCATTCTCATTTCCCTCTTCTCAGCGGTGCGTGGACAACAGTGTGTGACGCTATGCCTCGCCGCTCTTGTTCCCCGCTGAGGAAGGAGGTGAGGCAGACCGTGTGCAATACCACAAAACCTTGCCACGCTCAGCCCCTCCTTCATTTGGAGAGCGCGCTTGGCGGTGTACAACACTCCCATGCCTTGTCAGCCTCTGGTGCCTCTCCAAATCGCCAGCAGGGGGTGCCGGCTGTGGGAACACACACAAGCGGCCTTCCCACACTCACACACCCCCTCAGCGGCAGCAGGTAGTGTTGCACAGCACACTCAGACCCCACTCCGGACCACCGCCATGCCGTCCGAGTCGGATCCCTGCATGCCACTTCGCTGCCCTGCTGCGGGTACGTCTGTGGTGCTGTTGATCCCCCCTTGCACGGTCTCTGGGAGCCTGGCTAGCGCTTCCCAGCCCGTCTCGGTGGCTCCTCCGTACCATCAGACTCGGCTATGCGATTCAGTTCGCCCGGCGTCCCCCCAAGTTCAGGGGCGTTCACTTCACGACAGTAGTGAAGGAGGGCGCCCCCGTGCTCCGGGCGGAAATCGCAGTCCTATTGGCGAAGGATGCGGTAGAGATGGTCCCTCCAGCTGATATGAGGTCCGGGTTCTACAGCCTGTACTTCATTGTACCCAAGAAAGACGGCGGGTTACGGCCGATCTTGGATCTGCTGTTCTTGAACCGGTCCCTTCACAGGCTTCTTTTCAGAATGCTAACGCAGAAACGCATCTTCAGGTGCATCCGTCCCCAAAATTGGTTTGCAGTGATCGACCTGAAGGATGCGTACTTTCATGTCTCGATTCTCCCTCGACACAGGCCCTCGGCCAGCCCATACGTGTATTCTCCACATGGTAACTCCCTCCGGGCATGATGTGGCTTCCGCAGCGGCCTCCACGGGCACGCTTTCCCAGCGTTATCCAATAAAGTCAGCTGAATGGGTCTTGCGGAACAGCAGCTTTTTGACTCTCCCTGTGTGAATTTCCCTGCCCACTAACAGACGGGGTCTGAGGGGCTCATCGCTGGGTGCTGGAAGTGGTAGTAACTGTGGCGTTTTCCAAAGGGATCCCAATTCGTCGGTGACATCCGACGTACGTCGAACGTGACGACTGAAAGGGAACGTCTCGGTAACGTATGGTAACCCTCGTTCCCTGAAGGAGGGAACGGAGACATACGTCCCGTCGCCACAGTTGCTGTACCATCACTGCATGGCCGAGTCACTAAGTTCGGCTCCTCAGTGAAAAACAGCGTGCATTTGATCTCGCTTCCTGTTTATACCCGCGGGGCGGAGCGGGGTGGAGCGTGAGATGCAAATCTTGCACGCCAATGGCCCATTGGCCTGTTCTCGAAGCTGATAGGGGCTCCCTGAAGTGATCCCAATTCGTCGGTGACGTCTGACGTACGTCTCTGTTCCCTCCTTCAGGGAACGAGGGTTACCATACGTAACCGAGACGATTTCTGCTCTAATGAAATTACTTGGAAACTATTCAAGGGAAATAATGTTTCTAACATCTTTAAAGCAGCAGTTCAAATGAGTCAAAATTCAGAAACAACACAAAATCCCTAGTGTTTTATATACTAATTATTACTATAGATAAATATGGAATATAGGCTACAGTAATCATATGCAGGTGTGGCTTATGTATATAGACAGGCAGGGCGGCAAAGCCCTACCAAAATATTCATAAACTTGAAAACATAGATTCATACAATAAACTTCCAATAATGTAATTTGTTAGTCTTAAATGCATTCAAAATTAAACAGTTGGCCCGGAGATATGGAAATCACATGTAGGACTTTTATACACAATGCATGCCATTGTAAAGACTGTAGGTCTGTCCCATCCCCTTCCCCTTCCCACTGCATTTTCGGCTCTCCAGGTCCCAATAGACTCTTCTCATTCACCAAGCTACCCTGATTACCACCCCCTGTCTTGAATTCATAAATTTATATTGATAGATTAGTCATATCCCGCCCTATAGCTTTTTACATTCAAAAAGCTGTTTCACTCAGAAATGTCACAATGCAGAAATCAAGTGGGGGAAAACATTAGGCCTACATGACTTTAAGTTTGCTGAGCAGAAAACTAATAATGAGATGATGTAAAATCAAAATGGCAAGATATCAATAGAGCTTTGTTTTGTTACATTTAAAATGAAAGTTTTTTGTATATTGGCTTAATGAAATACAGTATAGTTGACTTGGCCCCTTTTGGGTTCAGACTTGACTCGGCCTCAATTGGTTAAAGACTCGTACTTGTCCAAGGTGGACTCGAACACTACAAGCTAGTTCCTTTGGGTAATACTAATACTACTTTGAATCATATTAGAGACAAAAATTCCAGTCTGACACTTGAGGTTCATGACAGACGTCTCAAAGTGCCCCTATTATGTTTTTTTTTACTATTCCCTATCTTGCAGTGTGTACTATAGCTGTTTGTGAATGTAAATGTTCTGCAAAGTTGTAAAGCCGAAAGTGCATGATAAATAAAGTTATTGTCTCCCAAAAGATAGAATCGTCTCTAAACCGCTTATACGAGTCGTTTGTATTTCGAATCTCACTGCATGACAGTTCTACATCATTAGAAAAGACATTTGCATAGTGGCCGCTTATGTTGTACGCTGTCCGCCCGCGAACAACTTGACCAGCCCTCTAACATCATTTCACTGACAACTGGATTCGCAAAATACTTGCTCTTGAAAGATGGGTACCCAGTTTATTTGGACCAGCTTGCTCCTCAGAATCACAGCCTGTAAGTATGATTAATTATTGATTTATATATTTTCCACCGGGTGTTCAAAATACGTAGTTTTGTGTTTTATATTGTGTACGTTTCCAGCTAACAGGCTAACTCACGTTATTACTGTCTTACTGAAACACTTCTGCTAAGCAACTGTGGGTAGGGATGATATCTTATCGTTTGCAATATACCGGTAAAAATTCTCCCCATGATAAGAATTTGTCTTCCCGCAATAATAACGATAAAGCCTAGTTGATGACGCAACGCGCAACCCATTCGCATCTCAAGGAGAAGCTGCAGAGGAGTTTATAGCTAAACAAGGGGCAACCTCTACAATCTGGAACTTGTACACGGATATATTTTCACTCGCTGAGCACTTGGACTGAGCGCTTAAGAGATTCGCTCTTTCTCAATCGATCGGTAAAGCACACTATTTCAGTTAATCTCAATGAATGCGCAGTGTATTTGACGCACAGTAAATAGTGTTCAATACTAGTGCTCAGTGTTTCACTTAGTGTCCGAAATCACTCACTCGTTTTCGAAGTGGACTATATCAGTGGACTAATGTAGGGAACAGTGAATGAGGGTATAGGGTGCGATTTCGAACACGGCCTCAATCATCCGTCGAGTCGTTTGTGAATCATTGAAAAGTGTGGTGATGTACAATGTATATTATGAGAAAATTAAACCTCTTTTGACTTTTGATGCATGTAAATCTGTTGTAGAAGACCTCCAAAACTAAATTAGGAACCTTTAAAATAGCAGAATAGGGGCACTTTATTAGAGTCTTTTATATAGAGTCTTTGAATTGAACAATGTGGTAAAATCATTGCCTTTGGGAAATATATATACATACCGGTATTTATAACCAAACATCTATAGTTTAAATACACAGACTCATACATCAAAACACAAAACAAAGAGGACTGATCTGAATTTCACCTGTTTATGGCTTATCTTAGAGCATTTTGCACTATCCATAATGTAGAGCATTGGAACCGTAAATAACATAACTATGGTAATTTCATGCAATTTCACTATAAATCAGTGAACGATGGTTCCAGTTCTACTTGGCTCTGATAGCACATGTAACGTTTGAACCTGAAAATAAAAAATACAAAATTTGAACCTGTGGCAATTTCTTGACACAGTCTCACCATGCAAGAGATGGATTTCCCTCTCCAGGAAATGAATGAACAAAAAGAGCATTCAATATGTAATTACCTGTCATAGACACAGTCACACCGGTGAAGGGAATTCAATATGCACCCGTGACACTTCCGGCGTAATGTGATGGAAATAAGTGTTTGTTTTGGTAGGTGGAGGGGGAGGTAAGTTAGTGTGTGTGTGTGTCTGTGTGTGTGTGTAGTTTAGTGGTTTGTTGGTGCCGGAGAGACTGCATCTAGTTGTTCATTATGACCAACCATAGAAGAAAATGAAGGCATGGAGAGATGTTTCGTTTCATGGACCAAAAACATTGTTTGCGACACTTAAGTTTATCTCAGACATTTCAAAACATCTCTCTCCCTCTCCCTCTCTCACTCTTTGTAATGGTTGTGTGAGTCTCACTCAATATTTCTCATTCTTATTAACTGCATGGGTGCAATTTATTTTCCTCTCAGGCAACGGAGGTAGCTGGGAATGTGGGAGACTCTGGTCGACGCTGATAAGCCCACGCTCACATACAGGCCTGCAGGAGGAACCAGATTTACCAGGAAGACAATGTCCACTAGGTCACATGCGTGCGCTTACACACGGACACATCAGTGGAGTAATTTACTGCACCAACATAGATAAACTTAAATAAACAGATAAACAGACTAACACATGCTTATAGGAAGCAAACATGCACAATCATTCAATTTATCGATGCTATACTGCATACACATGCGCATAAAAACATATAAAACATAAAAGCAAGTCCACTCGCTAACCTACCTACAAAACAAGGGACTGTTCACCCCAAATTGGATCATCATTTATTCATTCCTACACCTGTATGACTTTCTTTCTTCTGTGGAACAGAACAGGGTAAATTCTGACTAATGCCTGCTACAGATGATTTCGGCAATCCTATAAGATCATTACAAATCACACTGTACTACATGGATCTAATAAACTTGGGTACGACATGTATGTATCATGATGACACCTATTGAATCATAGGCTATGACGCAATGTTGCATTTTTATTGGCTAGTCAGTAGACGTAGCAGTGTTGCCAAGTCCGCGGTTTTCGCCTGGAATTGGGCTACTTTTGAGTTGTTGCTTTTGAGTTGATTTCCACCCCAATTTTGTTGCTCCAACACCACTAAACAACCCCAGATGTACAAATTCAGTGGACAATCTGGCCGCCCGATGGAGAAAATCCCATTGGGCTATTTTTGACTGGCCTTTGGGCTACTTTTGTTGCACAGACCTGGCAACCCTGAGACGTAGGTCGTAGTAGCAAACACATTGTGAGATAATCATACAAAATTTCTGACACCGTCAGAAAATTATCGCGGGCTATCTTTGGTCGCAAGACTGTGACAACGGCCGTCTTTTAACCTCTCTCACTGTACGTCGTAGGAGCCACGACCACAGAAATCGGCACAATTGGTCATCTATCTTCAGTCTAAAATCGTACAATGTGTACCGGGCATGATGTACTGGTCGCTTACTAGTTTTCAAAAGTTCATTGAGAGCCAGTACAGTCTGATCATTCAGGCCGTCTTTGTGAAGTGAATCAGTTGATTCACTAAAAATATATGATTCAAAACAATTATTGGCTCATAAATCAGACATCGCTACTTCTCTCATGAACTCTCTTGACTCTCTCAGAAGAGTCAACCATTACAAAAAAGAAGTATACGTCAAGTTCATTTTATGAAGTATACTTAAGTATACTAATTTCAATGTACTGTTTCAATACTACTTGGGAGTAAATTGGCCCACTTTTTAGTATATAAAAGTATACGTTTAAGTGTACTATAAATAAGTGTAACAGAAGTAAACTTTAAGTGGTTCACAACTATACTTTTCTCAATTATACTGCATCTGTACTACAAGTGAACATATAAGTATACTAGTAGTTTACTATTTTAAAACTTGTAGAACTTTTTTTCTTTATGAAAGTACACTTTGAAGTAAACTCTCAGTAAATTACTAGTTTTTGGTAGTTTTATACTGCAACTATATTTGTAAGTTTTCTTTGAGTGAACATAACATCATACTTATAGTTTACTATTTCTATACTGTTTTTGCACTTTAAGTCATGGACTTTTAGTTTGCATTCGTCCGTCACATCTGGGGCACGTTCAAGTTCAAACCGGTGTGCAACGTTTTGCAACGGTTTTGATAAAGTTGTTTACAAATGTGTCCGTTGCAGCTCAGTATACGCAAATATTGAAGATATTAGAAGACATGATTGTCGTAAGAGTTTTATAGTAAAAAAATATAGGATATCAACATGATGATGTAGTTGTTTATATTTTTAGCTTCATTGCAAGGCAAGTTTATTTATATACCAAATTTCATACACAATGGTAATTAAGTGCTTTACATAAAAATGAGAAAGAAAATACAAGGTATTAAAAAGTAAGAAAATAAAATGATTTAAATTAGAAATGATTACCAGGCGATAAATTAAATGGGATAAGTACACTCTAAAAAAAAAAGGTTCTATATGGCACCAAAAATGGTTCTTGGCTCGTAATCATAGGGGAACCTTTTTAAGTGCTATATAGCACCAATTTTGGTGCTTCAGTGGTTCTTCAGTGGTTCTTCAGAGGTTCTTCACCGGTTCTTTGACTAAGGTGCTATATAGCACCGCTAACTATGGTGCTATATAGCACCGCTACCATATACAGAACATGCTAAGATATGGTGCTATATAGCACCAAAAATGGTTCCCCTATGATTACGATGAAGAACCATTTTTGGTGCCATATAGAACCTTTTTTTTTTAGAGTGTAATTAAATGGGGTGAGGATGTTCTTTTTTATTCTGGGCGGCAAGGGCAGTGATGGCATCGAGCATATTTTGCAGTTTTAAACAGGTATTTATAGATTTCATCAGGCTCCGATGATTCTTCAAAAAGAACACAAAGAATGGCCTTCTCAGCTGCCATAGTTGCAACTCTTGCGTCATCAGAACAGGGTGTTCAACGCAGCACCGTTTCCGTTTAAAACACGTTTTCTTTATAAATCAATATTTGCAAACAAAGCACGTTTATAAAACAGTATGTAAAATATGTGAAAAAATAATTTAATAGGTTACTCAATCAAAAGACTAAACACCGCTACAAGCCAAGAATAGGATACTTACTTTTAAGTTTATCTCGATCAAAAGATTGAGTACATGTATAGTCCAAATATTTTTTACTTTTCTGTCAGTATAAGTCAAGTTAAGTGCAATTTTAAGTATTTCTGTGAAGTACATAAAACATAGACAAAGTATACATTCTTATTTTTTGTTTAAAAGACGTATACTAATAGAACACTTGAATAAGCTTCTTTTTTGTAAGGGAAGAAAGCTAGTGTGTAAATATTTACAGGGAATAATGTCTTCAATTTCGCAGTGTTTGTCATATAAAGCTACCATTCAGAAGACTTTGTCAGATATAGTGCTCTGTGAATTATAGACCACTTTTGGGGGCTGTTCACACAGAATGTGTGCCTTTAAAAATGCAAGACTCAGGGCAGTGAAAAATGTAAGGTCTCCAGATGTGTTTTTAAAAGTAAAGCTTACTTTAACTTGGGTGCTGTATTTTTAGAACGTTGTGTCATGTGCGAGACGCTGCAAAACACAAGTGCAATGGTCAAAGACGTCCAGCTAAAGTGTGTTTAAATAGAAAAACAATGGAAAAGCAGAGCAGTAAACATGTTCTGATGTGAACGGTCCCTTATGACACTTTTATGGCATGTTTTTGACAGGTTAACAGACCTAGTCCTCATTAACTTTCATTGTATATTAAAAAGAGTAACACAAATTCTTTTTTTTTGCATACCACAAGTCATACAGAAAATAAATAATGGCAGAATTTACATTTTTGGATGTACTATCCCTTTGAGTTTCTTCTGAAATATCCAACAAAACAAAACTGAATTGAATGAGATATAATTAGGGAATAGTAATTCCATTTGTGCTGCTTATAGTGACTTGCATTAAGGAGAAAGTTTCGTAGCTGGAAAAAATATGTAATGATATTCCTCCCTAGTTGCTTGTTTGTGTTTATGTCTAGGAGCCGAGCAAAGCAGCAGGACGATAAGGGAGAAAAACGACAGCACACACTGTGGCGTCAGGAGCACAGAGACATCTATAAACTAAAAGAAGCACTGCACTGTCGGTATATGACAGCCAATCCATCAGGGAAATGGAAGCTCTGTCTACTGCACCAAGGAGAGAGTGGCCAGAACTTTTATAAATAGTCACGCATTTTTAAGGGAAATTGAAAGTTGTCAGACATATGCTTTCCAGTCTTTCTGTTGATCATCCAAGTGGCCGAGTTGGCTGAATATGATTGAAACATCAAAGCATACAAAGTAGGTTGAAGGCTACATGGGACATGGAAGGGCATGAGGGATGATTTTATTTGTGGCCTTCTGTCGTAGAGCAGGGTTTTCCAAACGGGAGTTGATGAAAAGTTAATAATGAATGAAATCCAATGTAACATTAAAACAAATAGGGCTGCACAATTATTCTAAATAAAACTGAAAAAGCTACACTCTCAGATAAAAAGGTACAAAAGCTGTCACTGGGGCAGAACCCTTTCAAAAGGTTCTAATATGTACCATTACTAATATCTACACTGTTAACAGTATGTATCTTTGAGGTACTAATGTGCACTCTTAAAGGAACACGCCAACTTTTTGGGACTTTAGCTTATTCACCGTATCCCCCAGAGTTAGATAAGTCCATACATACCATTCTCATCTCTGTGCGTGCCATAACTCTGTCTAACGCACCCACCGCTAGCCTAGCTTAGCACAAAGACTGGAGGTAAATGGCTCCAGCTAGCCTACTGTTCAATAAGTGACAAAATTCGCCAACATTTTCCTATTTACATGTTGTGATGTGTATAGTTAGACTAAAAAAAAGGTTCTATATGGTAAAAAAAAATGGTTCTTCTTCATAATCATAGAAGAACCACTTTTGGTGCTATATAACACCATATCTTAACATGTTCTGTATATGGTAGCGGTACCATATAGCACCTTAGTTAGCGGTGCTATATAGCACCTTAGTCAAAGAACCACTGAAGAACCGCTGAAGAACCACTGAAGCACCAAACCATGGGTGCAGCGGCGCAATGATATTACGCAGCGCCTGAAAATAGTCCCCAGCACGCTGTCTGTGCAAGCAGGTTTTTACGTTGGTAAATTAAAGAATTATATAGTTTGTTGTGCAACATGGTGGACAGTTCTGTGCGTTATCTACTGACGACACGCAAATTAAAGCACACAGACACAGCTGGATCATTTCCATAATGACCAGAACAATCTACCCGTAAGCGTCTGGTTTAAGACGTGCCTTTTTTGTAGCCTGGTCCTTCCAGACTCTCATACATTTCATTTGTATGGAGAGTCTGGCCACTCTCCATTGACAAGCGTTAACTTCCTTGAAGGTGGGTACTCTGTTGAAGTTTAAAACTATTGGATCTGCCCAGAGCCACTCTTGATCTGCCATAACCAATCGCTAACGTTTGGTCGTGACGTATGTCATCTCAAACTAGCGCACAACATCATCGTCATCGTTCTCAGCCACTCCCTCTGTTCGCTGATTGGACCGGTTAAAATTTGTCCAGAGAAAACTATCCCTTTAACATATAGTTTTTATATATTCATATAATATTTTCAAACAATATTATTGATTTGACTGCACTGAAACTATTGGATGAGAACGTCTCAGGTTACAAATGTAACCATTGTTCCCTGAGAACAGGGAACGAGACGCTGCGTCAGCTTTGACGCTACGGGGAACGCCTCCAGCGTGACAGGTGCCTGAAATCACAATCAAAAAACGTCAGTCCTATTGACCGGCGACAGCCTATGATGTCATCAAGGTGTGACCAGGAAGTATATAAGGGCACCTTGCCAATATGACAGTATCTCATCGTCTGAAGGGACTGTTTCGGCAGGCAGGCCCTGCGGCATGGCACAGCGACGCAGCGTCTCGTTCCCTATTCTCAGGGAACAATGGTTACATTTGTAACCTGAGATGTTCCCTTTCGAAAGGGAACCCGCGCTGCGTCAGCTTTGACGCTACGGGGAACGATATACCCACACCGCCATGCCGACGGGAGTGCATGCCCATTGGCAGTGACAACTGTCAAGACAAGCAAATTCTGCTGAAATGCCTGAACCACTCCCCTTCTGGTCACATTAGGCTGTCAGTGACAGCGCTCCCTACGGTCATAGCCCAAGCTATCGCCTGAGAAGGAAACCTTCACACACATGAGGTCCTTCCCAGGCCTTGCTCGAAGGCCTGGAACCAACCCATTCGACTTAGAAGGGGTTCCTTTAAGGGAACGTGGCAAGGGAACAAGCGAGGGAACCCTATGCCAGTCACTATTCGGGAGGTTCTCACCGAATGCCACCAAGGAGACCTGACCTGGTGACCCAGTCTGCTATGGGACACGTAATACGGTCAACCCTGTCTGTACAGTACAGAGCCTCTGGTACTCGCCTCCGAAGAGACATCCCGCTAGGGTCATGCAAGAAAGGCAGTGTCATCCACTAGCCGGACCTCAGAGCAGAGCCTTACCCCACAGCAGGACCATAGGGAGGCCCAGTAGCGCCTACCACCTATTTAGCAGCTCGTATCAGCCGTCGAGGGACTAGTGCCTAAAGTGCCCCCTCGGGGAAGACCAGGCAACGCCTGCTGACCACAGCAGGCTCTCAGGGAGGCCAAACAGGGCCTAACTCCTGATCGAAGGTGACCCAGACCGGGAGCCTACCCCTCAGGGAGGCCTGGCAGGATCGCCAGAACCAGCAGATGGCGGGACCACCAGGACCAGCAGATGGCGGCCACCAAGCTCCGAAAGGCGGAAACAGCAGATAAAGTCTAGTCGCGAACCGGCGAAATACGCTTAATTCCACCCCACGACCACTGGCAAAGTCGCTGTCTCCTGCAACACCTCGTCTGCATTACTTGTGACCCCAGAACGCAGCGAAGGGGGCGGGCCTTGGCCGGACAACTCTGTAACAAGAGGAGGCTGAAACAAGGATGCATAAACAATGCCATGTTCTTATAACAGAAGACAGGCCAGGGGCGAATTACTTCCATAGAAGGGAACGCCCCCATCCTTGACAAAGCCTAGGCCAAGTGGTGCGACATAAGTCCACACTAGATCTACTCAGGGCCCGGGAAAGAAATATTATCACCTCTAATATTACACAATGAGGCCCCAAAAACCCTTTTCCCAAAGCCCCGCAGAGCTGGGCGCAGATCTCACTACAGCTCGTACATTAGCGCGTACCCGGTCTTCAGCTACTTCCCACTTTTACGCTAGGAAAAAACACAGCTTGCCCCCTACACTACAAGCCCTCGGGCGAGAGCGCGATTCAGTTACCCACCTAGTGGGGAAAAACATAGCACGGAGAGGCAGCAAAACTCTACTAGCAAAAGTGAGGCATTCACACACAACCACATAATGTTGCAAAGAAGATCGTTCTTAGCTTACTCACGGGGAGCTGCAGGCCCTGCGAAGATCCAGCGGCGATCCAAATTTCCCCAAGAAACCTCTCAGGCGAGCGAAGGTACAAAAGTCCTGAAAAAACATAGTTTTGAAAATGTTTCACCCTCATCGAGGGGGACTCACCAATCACTCCTCGCGGAGCTACAAACCAGCCATCGAGCTAGTGTCCGCCACCATCCTGAGGGGGGCGCTTTCACCAAACAAACCAGGCGAGCCGGCAGAATCTTACATTTTCTGCTCATCATAGGCCACCGGCCTGATGTAAAGCGCCCAGGGAAAAAACCAGAGGAAGGGAAAAAGGCAGCGTTCATCTCCGCGTTCCTCGGGGGGTAGAGTCCGCTGCCTGCGCTGGTTCCGGTTACCAGCCCCGGCTTCCTTCCTCTTCCTGTCGCGGGTGTCCCACCTCCCCTGCACCCCAGTCCTCCGCAGGGTGCTCGAGAGGCGACGCTGGCTCGCTATTCCCGTCTCCAGCCCTCAGACTGGGATGGGCCGGGGACACCGCCTTCGCCTCTCCGAACTTTCCCACCACCGCCTCTACGGAGGTGCCGAAAAGTTCAGATGGCGAAACCGGGGCATCAGGGAGAAAGGATTTTTTCTTTCTCCCCTATGTCCAAACGGTTTAACCACAGATGTGGTTAAAAACCGTGGTCCGGCGCGACTCGACTACAGCCTCAGGGGGTCCCTCCCCCTGATCGAGGTCCCTCAGCAGGTCCGCCTGGTAAGCCTGCAACACAGCTGTGGTGTGCAAAGCCGCCGCAGCGTGACCCACTGACATGTACGCCCTGCCATTCAGGCGTTAGACCGGCAGGGTGGGAGCCACAGTGTCGCCGGCCGCCCAGAGGCGAGACAAACATAACATCTCGTCCACGGGCGGCCTGACACACACCCAGCCAGGCAGTCCCTCGACATCAGCAAAATTTAGCTTGCCGATGTCGACAGATGCGGGGCTGAATATGGTTTCTTCCATCCCCTCGAGATCTGCTGATGGAGATCTGGAAGGAATGGAAGACTCCCAGGAGTTGGGAGGTCATGGGCGGAGAGAAACCGATCGTCCGAACTGTTTGGACGCTCAGCCTCTCTCCTCACGCGCCGCAAAGGCAGCTGCAGTCTACCCGCAGCGCGTTCCATGACTTCTAGCAACTCCCCGTACATGGGACAGGATGGGTTGAAAAGCTTCAGCATTTTTAACTGACTCACCCATCCTCTGCTCGAGTGGAAGAGCAGCAGATGAGGAGGAGGAACATAAATCCAGCTCCTTCCTCCGAGGTCCGCCTCTCGCGATCTGGATCGTCCTCAAGAACCATAACTGTCTCCAAGCGACGAGCCAGATCCATCTGGTAAGCGCTTTTGGTGTTTAGACGCCGCTCAGCCTCAGCTTGAGCGTGGCCGTTCCCAGATGCTGAAACCTCTCCCCTCGAGAAGAGGTCCCGCCGAGAGCGGAGCGTTTCCAGAGGAAACCTCGTGCATGCTCTTCTCCCAGACAGTAAACGCAAAGTGTGTGTGTATCCAAAGCGCAAGATACACGTTCAAAACACACCTGCAGAAGTGGCGTTCTCAGCACACTTCATTATTATCCTTCTTGTAGACGTTTCACGTGAAGACAGGCAAAACAGTCCCTGAAGACGAAAAGATACTGTCATGTTGGCAAGGCGCCCTTATATACTTCCTGGTCGCACCTTGATGACATCATAGGCTGTCGCCGGTCAATAGGATTGACGTTTTTTGATTGTGATTTCAGGCACCTGTCACGCTGGAGGCGTTCCCCGTAGCGTCAAAGCTGACGCAGCACGAGTTCCCTTTCGAAAGGGAACTGAACTGAGCTGGACGATTATGTCACCGTTTTCTCCAGAGCTGCTGTATAAATTAACTAAATTAATAACTAATTATTTTTTTAAACAGAAATCAATCAAAACTAAACTTACTTAAAAGTAAGTTCAAATGCTAAATTGGTGACACCAGAATAAAAATATTCATGATTCTGAAGCTGAAACTACAGAATTATTTTAGACAAATAGGCTTGCACTCTGTCACAGACTAGATATAGGCTATTTAAAATAATGTAGGCCACTTTTACTGGTAACCAGTGTTGCCACAGTAACTTTGAAAAAGTAATCTGATTACTCCTTTAAAAAGTTACTTCGTTACTTTACAGATTACTTGATTTTAAAAGTAACTAAGTTAGATTACAAGTTACTTTATTGGAAGTGCATTTTTAACAGTAACGTCAACAATGTATCTCCTGACATTTTAAGTTGAAGTAAAAAATACTTCCTGAAAAAAAAAAACATGTTTTAATAAAAAATGTAATAAAGACCTTTCTTGACTTCACTTAACATAAATACTCTCCCCGAGACGCAAGAAGAAAGCAAAAATATATATTTTACTGCTGGTAACATAAGACATTTGGCATTATCAGGAGGACAAATATTCCCCCATTGCATTATTATACATTATTATAACATTATATATAGTAGTTTAATGTAGTACTGACACTAAAACTCTGTAAACTCTGAATTTTTTCTCACACAGTAATTTTCTTTTTGGGTGAACTATACACAATACAGATTGTCACTATCCACTATACATATTGTTGCATTTTTGTATTGCGATATATTGTGACACGATATATTGTTACACTCCTACAAATTTTGTTGGGTTCTATTTGCTTTTGTTGTGCCACATCGCACCGCTCGTGTCTGTCTGGTTCAAGTAAATATTGGTTCGGCTGACAAAAAAAGTTTGGGAATGCCTTTCTTAGAGATAATGAGGAAATGATTCTGATTGAATATAATGGAATAATGTGGAAAAGTAAAGCCTTTTTTGGTTTATAATTAAAAAAAAATGTATCCAGTTGGAGTGAGGACAACTAGGCACAACAAAGTCCTGGGATACAGCTGGTCAAGATAAAATGGGATCAGGGTCTAGACAAGGTCAGGATTTTCATCATTTTGTCAAGAAACACCCAACATTGTTGCTACCTCATACAAATTCTCAAATTCAATCAAAATGTCCATGCAGAACATGTGGGCTTTGAGTTTTTATATTAAAAAAAGAAAAAAAGAAAAACGGAAATGATCAATGTGGATACAAAAATGAAATTCAAATTTAACTTCAAAGAGGAAACACAAGTGTAACTAATTCAAAGAATACCAGAGTGAAATAGGAAGAAGAGGCAGTTGATTAAAACTGAATATCTCCTCATGTGGTTAGGCAGACTTTTGAGAATGCATGTGAAAGAGAAGTATCCCGAGGCTCGGGGCAAAATATGTTACATAGACGTATGGTCATCCTTTCATCTGTGCATGGGCAGCGAGACCTATTCTATTAACCTCATCAAAACTAGCATGGCCTGCAAGTCAAACATTATGCCATATCCCAAGGAATGTTTCACACTGCTCTTTTTGGACAACAACTGAACCCACATTAAAAAAAATAAAAATAAAAGAGTTTAACTTTAAAGTAACTGCTAAAGCACTTGCAAAAAAAAAAGCACATTACGCTGACTGCAAATTAGCAGAAGGTGTTAGATGTTAGCTGTTAGAAAGGAGGCCTGGGAATTAGCATCATCGCATGGGAGTCATTAGGTTCAACACATCATTAGGGTTGGAAACGAGAAACGGTTATTATTCAGAGTGTACCTAATTCTTATTCAGAACCGTTACATCCCCCAAAAGAACAATGATTTTCATGACGTTCGTTCCTTTGGTTATCACGTGCTTTGTTTCCCCGATGTAAACAGAATGCTGTACTAACTCTGAAACTGTTCCCTGCATTAGTATTCAGTGATAAACACTCAGCATGACTAGGGAATGATTCCTATATGAACCCTTTGTTTTTGGTGAATCAAAAGCATACAGTATGGCGAATGAAGTCCGATTTCCGAGTGGATGACTCCTAAGAGTCGTTCTACTAGTCACAAACATTTAAAGGGATAGTTCACCCAAAAAATTTTTCATTACTTACTCACCCTCAAGTTGTTCCAAACCTGTATGAGTTTATTTCTGCTGTTGAACACAAAAGATGATACTCATACATGTTTGGAATAATATATTTTGATAATCACGCCTCTACTTCCTGCTCTCTACTGTGCAACTCCGGTCCCGAGATCACTTCTGCGCAAGATGTCAGCGGCGTGTGGGCCTCCGAAAGCTTCAACTCTTGTCAGCAGAAGTCAATGAATGTGCGTCGTCCATATTTTTATACGGTCTATGGCATACAGGCAATGAAACTGTTCAGCCTTTTATGTTCAAACCGGAGTTGGACAATGATGGTGAGACTCAAGAAGTAGTGACAACATGTAGAATGCAACAAGATGTTCCTGAATGGTTAGTTGATGAATTTATGCAGCTGATGTGGAGTTAACTATCTTCAAGTCTTTAATTAGCATATTATGTCATGATAATCTCACCCCCTTTGTTGCGTATTCCCGGGGGCAGGGTATATGTAAATTTCAGGGTTAGTGATGTCACTAACCCAGGAAGAAGCTTGTGTAGTCCCTATCAGCCGTTTGTTGTAGTCCTTGAAAAGCAATTTCTTTCAAAGAAAATATCTCCCTTTGCTTTGAACTTTGAGCATGACTAACTTAGCAGACAGACTTAGCAGACATAACTCAACACCAGACAGACACGAGCGGTGCGATGTGGCACAACAAAAGCAAATAGAACCCAATAAAATGTGTAGGGGTGTAACAATATATCGTGTTACAATATATCGTAATACAAAAATGCAACAATATGTATAGTGGATAGTGACAATCTGTATTCAGTCCCTCCAGAAAAACGTGATTATGCGATCGCGTGATTTAACGCATAATCAGCCAAAGTCCGCATATTTATGCGGGGGCCGCATTTTTTCAAATACGCCGCACTTTCGCCGCACAAATTGCCTATTTCCGCGTGCAAAATATGCGGGGCTAGCATGATTTCATAATCCCCGCAAATTTTGTTGCAAAAAAAGTCATATATATATATTAGCAGAAAGTTGAAAAATGTTCGTTTACTTCACACAAGAGCCGCCATTTCTGCCTATTGCCATGGGAACGTTTTGAAGTGACGTAATTACCCGACGCGAACGTCATCGAAAAGCTGCAAACCCCGTGGAGAAACCATAGATATCGGTGAAACCATGATGAAGCGCAAACTCCCATTTGCCAACAAAAATAACAGCAAAAGACGCGCAAAGCAGTTTCCCGGTGTGTTGACCGATTTCAAAACACAGCATCAGGAAGCTTTGAAGCGTTAAGAATCAGTGAGTCGATTCAGCGGTTTGGATCGCCAAAGTCACGTATTTCAGTAGTTTGAGACGCGATCCGAATCATGAATCGACTCGCTGATTCATAGCATCATGATGCTGTGTTTTGAAATCGGTCATCACTTTATAAGTCGTTATTTAGAGACGAACGGAGGTCTTACGGGTGTCCAGCGACATGAGGGGACGTCATTAATGACAGAATAAAATTTTTTGGATGAACTAACCCTTTAAGAGATTGTACTTTGTGCATTGGAAGCACTCAAATGTCTGTTTTGTATAGCTACCTCTGTAAAACAGGAAGTTATTTATTCATTTTTCAAGTTGTAGCATATTCCTTTTGTAAAGCTACAGAACTTGTTTGACTCAATGTTTTGTAAATTTGAGCCATGTGTTTATTAAGGTCTTCAATAAAACAAGATGAGAACTTAAATATTCCCAGCACTTTCTGTGATGTAGTGCTTTTTTCTCTTTTTCATCAAACCGCAGTTTTTGCAAGTTCCCGCAATTTCATCGCATAAAATTGCATAAATACCCCGCATTTTCATCGCATTTTTTAAGAAAACATGCCGCATAATCAAGGATTTTTGCCCGCAACAATCACAAAAAAAAGCAGCATTTTTCTGGAAGGACTGTGTATTGTGTATAGTTCACCCAAAAAGAAAATTACTGTGTAAGAGTTTACAGAGTTTTAGTGTCAGTACAACTAACTTTGCAGATGTTGTATATGCTCAAACAGCAACATTACACACTAACTAAAGTTTAAAAAGTGAAATCGTGATCAACCACCCCTTTAAACGTGATTATTTAAATAATGCAGGCTGACTGACGGCTTCAGCAAAAGCAAATATTTATTACTGTAACAACCTCGTAGCTCCTAATTGAACTAAGCCCTGATCCTGGCTTAATCTCAGCCCTGTCTGTGAAACCGGGCCCTAAAATCACATTTTTTAAATGAAATTCATTGAAACAGTTTGGAAAGTTCTAGAGCACCTAGTCAAACTCCTTCATTCATAAACCATGCAGTTCAGTTTTTGGGTTTTAGATATAAAGAACAGAAATTTTTAAATATAGGCCTATATTATTAAGCATTTTAGTTATTTTGTCCAACTTTTGCAGTTTCCTATATGTATAGAGCCATATGGTAAAACAGCATGAATATAATCCTGCATTAAAAAAAACAAAACAAGTTTTGAGGGTATAGTTAAGATGTCCATGCTATTTAATAATGCAACTTTCTTCTGTCAGACGCCAAAGGAGAAGTTTACCAGACTGTATGAGCTGCTCCATACAGTGAAAGGACAAGCTCCAAAAAGGTTCCTATGACTCATGCACCATATTCCAAGTCTTCTGAAGCCACATGATTGCTCTGTGTGAGAAACAAAGGGTGAGTAAATCATGACAGAATTTTCATTTTCGGGTGATCTATTCCTTTAATGGCTGTGTTCTGCTCGGATGAGCTCCATGCTAATCATTTCGACTGCTTTCATAAGAATATTTCTTAACTTCTCTTTGCCAATTAATTTCAAGCATTTCGGTTTTCAATTGAATAAAGGATTGTGCATCTGTATAGATTGTCTCTTTCCTAAGGAGTAAATAATCATATCTAAAATGACGATTAAATTAGCACAGCCCTGCGCACGGAGGGTGACATTAAGATAACACCGCGATAACATCTCCACACAGGGGCAATGTGTTTGTAATCAAATTCACTCAATTTCAGCCACACGCTCCAGTGAAAGAGCCTGCGAGGAAAAGCAATGGGCACCTCAGTCAAGATAAACGGTGGCCAACGTAGTATGATTTACACCATACGAATGGATAAATATTTCAATTTAAATGCAAAACATTAAACTGGCGGAGGCAGTCGATCAATGCAAGCATTCCGTAACATACTTCTTTAGGGTTCATAAATAATAGCCCATGCAATTACTTCTCTTCAAATGAGGTTTTAAAGCTGGCGTGGCACAGTACGTCTTTATGTAGTAATGTTTTTATTTCCTAAACCTTGTGTTATTCTTGTTCTTAATGTAATTGCTTCTGTCTTTTGCCTCATCAAGCTGACAGATATCTGCAGTAGGACAGTTTCTCAAGATCTCCACGTGGCTCCTCAGTGGGTTTCTTCATTTACAGCCTCTCGGTCCATCACTGATTTCGCCACTATATCAGATACTGAATAGTGCTGATATAAACTTAAAAAGTGATGAAAGTGTCTTTTTTGATAAAGATGCCTCATATTTGAATTCATTGTTTGTAATCGGATGTTTATAAGTCCATCTGAACTTTACCATTTCTCGAGTTTTAAGGTCCCAGACTGGAATTCAGTATGTTCAGTGAAATATTATTTGAATTTAAAACATCTGTTTCCTATTTGAATATATTTTCAAATGTAATTTATTCATATGATTGCAAAACAGCCTCTACTCCTGTCCTCAGTGTCACATGATCCTTCAGAAATCATTCTAATATGCTGATTTTGCTGCTCAACACTGAAAAAAAAAATATTTTTACTGCTTGTTCAAATTGCTTAGTTAAAGCTACACTGTGTAACTTTTTTAGTTTATTCTTAGCTAAAAACACTTAGTTTTTTCAAAAATATATGTGCTCATTAATGTATATTTACTTCTTTCAAGTAATAAAGTATTCTCGTAAGTTTATAATATGCCATTGAAAAAACATACGGGTAAGGGGTTCGAATGGGGGTCGCCATGTTGCCCCTACATCTTGAAAGTACATTAGCCAAAGAGGGACATACACGTAAATTCAAGCTTCGCCTTTCGCGTTTTACCACGCGATGGCACCGTGTTGAATGTGTAGAGGGGGATTGCTGGATTGAACTGGAAGCCATGTTAATCTTGGACTAAATCGCCACCGTAGGAGTTAAAACGAAATCGGAATTGGGAGGAACAGAAACTAATATTTACTGGATGGTCATATACCTTTTCACCGCTAGATGGGGGAAAATATCACACAGTGTAGCTTTAAAATGAGCTAAAGCAACACAATTGCTATGCATTTTGTCTTAAATTAATTTGATTGTGTTCAATCCACTTAAATATAAATCAAATTGACGTTTACTTGATCCGTTTGTGTTGAGATTACGTGAATGATTTGTGTTGCATTAACTGAAACTGGGCGGAGCATGCTTTGCATATGGCTAAATGAAGAGAGAGTAAATGTTATTTTATATGTAAAAGTGTTATTTTATGTATTTTTTGACGGAAGTGGGCATGTCTGTACTTTTATTCTTTTGTTTTATACAAACTATGCATCATTTGAAAGATAAAACACTCAAGATGCATGTTCTGAACTTGTTTTTGCAATAAATACACCAGAGAGGAAAGGGTTAAATGACATGCTAAATGACCGGCCATGTAAACATCTCATCTTTCATCTCCTATCGTTCAGATCAGATCGGACGAAACCAAAAAACAGCAGCATAAATGTCAGTGTAAGGGACCACTCTTCAAAATGCATCCCCCTTTTTTATCCAAAACAATGAAAAAATAAGAAAAAAATAAGAAAAAATCCTCCTTTGTTTGCATGAGCGTTTTGAGTTAGAGTAATCAATCATGTCCATCCACGCCTAGACTATTATGGTCAAAAAAGCTTACAGAAGCTATATTTTTGAGAGTATCATCCTCAAATTTGAATCAAAACATGATCAGACATTCAGTTTTATATTTAGGTTATTTTAAGGCCCTTAACATTCAATTCCCTTACATGTATATTTGACCATGTCTTACTCTGTTCCTATACTACTTTGAGTTATTATGACTCTTGGGTACCAAAATTTCAAGTGTCTAGTTTAAAATAAGACCAGATTTATGAATATAGACCATAGGGTTTAAGAGCTGCAGTCGTTTTCAGAAGATTCTCAAAATAGGGGTGCAGGTTAAGAGGTTAATAGTGTTTAATATTCAATTATGTTGGAATTATTAGAACAATTTAAATTACAGAGGGTTACCAATGTGGAGAAGAGTGGAGCATTTGCTTATAGGCTGTGGAATAAAACAACTAATGTCATAATGGCTTTGCTGAAGGAGCTTTTAATGCTTAGCATTTAAGATGCTAATGTGTGCTATTACTACTAGCTAAAAGTTTGTCAACTAGCTAGTGCAGCCTTATAATTCAGTTGTGTAACATTAAAATATATGAAATTGAAGTGGATGAATGAATTTATGAAATTGAATGCCTTAATCATGTCAGGGAGCCATATAAAAGTCAATTTGAGATATTTAATTGGATCTCTTCAAATGAATTCATTCCATGATGTTGAAGTTACATGAACAAATTATGTTTGTTTAACTTAATTGATTCATGTGGGACCGATGTACACAATTAAATCATGCACATCCAACACTTTTTTTTCAGTGAAGAAACATTTATTATTATTATCAATGCTGATAATAGTTGCATTTTCAAGATTCTTTGATGAATAGTAAGCATTTATTTGAAATAAAAAATGTGTAACATTATAAATGTTATTACTATCACTTTTGATGTTTGATGCATTCTTAATTAATTTATTTAAAAAAAATATATACTTTACATGCAACTAATAATACAGACTGTATTATTAGTTGCATGTACAGTATTTTTGTATTATACAGTCAAACTGCAATATACAACAATGTGTGTACTGCAGCACCATTCATATTAGACGCAGAATAATGCTAATAAAACACAGCCCACAAAAGGCGTTTCAAATTTCATGGAAAAAAGAAGACGAAAGAATTACTGACAGAAATGTGCTGCTGCACAATCATAGTCACCTTGGCTAATATCAAGCATTCATTTCATTCATTGGCAACATCACGGCATCTACGATGGAAAACGCTGGCAATAGAATGGTGACACTGATGATGACGATGATGCTTATGATGATATTCGAAAAGTGTTTTGATGCCAAGGGATAAAAAACGGTGGCTTTCCAGCACAATACAGTGCCATTTGTCATCGGGCAAGGACAGTCGTAATCATCCCTTGCGCGTGCCTTTCCCCATCAGTCTTCCCCTCGCTGAGTATCAGGATCAATCTAGGCTCATTTATTTTAATCGTCTCCTGTTTGCTAAACTGGCAAAGTCAACAGAGGACGACAGAAACAAGCCTCGCTCTCAAAACAAGCCAAAAACAGTAATTTCCCAGTCTCATAACATGTTCTTGTTATTCTGCAAATGTAAGCTTTGTTTTCACCTTAGAAATATACTGCATCATTTTACTGAATCCACCGATCAGTGCTTGACATTAACTTTTTTGCTTAGCAGCCACTGTGGCTAGTGGTTTTCCAAAGTTGCTCAGCATTTTCAACGGCCACAATTTTGACATTGACACTTGGGGTGGTACCTTTTCAAAAGGTACATTTTTGTTTCTTTTAGGTACTAATATGTACACCTCATGTACTAATATGTACTGTACCTTTAAGGTACCAATATGCAACCTTTAGGTACAAAAGTGTACCAGTGACAGCTTTTGTACCTTTTTTTCTGAGAGTGTATATTAGGCTGCTGTCACTTTAAGACCGGACGCACAGATCCATTTTACTGTTACACATACATTTTCTGGTAACACTTCATTTTAGGGTTCAATTATCACTATTAACTAGTTGCTTATTAGCATGCATATTACTAGGATATTAACTGTTTATTAGTACTTATAAAGCATATATTAATGCCTTATTCTGTATGACCGTATTCTGCATACCTTAATCCTACCCAATACCTAAATTTAAATGCTAGAAAAACTACCTTACTCATGGGCGTCGGAACCATTGTATGTGGGTGGGACAAGACCCACCCACTTTTTACGATCAATGATATTGGACCCACTCACTTTTAGGTCTCTAATTCAGCACATGTCTCTTTACTTACCCCTGTATTTGGCCCTAACCGATAAACACTTATTATTAAACACGTTCGATGCTTTATTTACACTTTTCTAATATTTTCTTCATTTAAAAATAATAATAAATACCTTTCCGATCTGATATGTGATGGGGAAATGGAGTGAGTTCGGCAAAAGGCGGATTCGAACTGCGGGTAGATTTGCGTCAAAACTTGATGCTATGCGTTTTACCCCTACACTATTGCCACTCTCAGTGATAAAGTGATTTCCATAATTTTGTCTTTCCAAACCAGACGTTTAGCAAACAAAGCTGTATAATTGCACAGTACTTAATGTAAATGGCATCTCCAGTCATTTCTTTTTCTGAGAGGACCCACCCACATTTTTTACGCTTCCGACGCCCATGACCTTACTAACTATTTATTCGCAATAAATTAGGAGTTTATTGAGGCAAAAATCATAGTTAATAGTGAATATGTTTTCCCCATACTCAAGTGTTACCCATTTTCTTTCTCAACTATTTACGTTCACTTAAAACATAACTGACTGTTTTATGTGAATACTTGCCAAGACCGGCATTTTGACATTACTTTGTGTGTATTTGACTCATGGGCGTCGGAAGCAAAAGAAATGTGGGTGGGTCCTCTCACAGAAAAATGTTACTGGAGTAGATTTACATTTATGCGGCCATTTACATTTTAGGCGCGTTTCCATCGCAGGAACTTTCCCCAGGAACTAGGAACTTTGGGGTGGTACTCGGTGTGTTTCAACCGCAGGAACCAGGGTCTAAATGAAGTTCTGCTTTCAGTAAATATCAGTCTTTCTCTATCTGATGGCGCGCGTTTATCTCAGCCATCTCACGGTCAGTGTCCGTAATAGCTGATAATAACTGTCTTTTTAAATTTTAAATCTAGCTTTACGAGCTTTCAGAATATGCTTTAGTATCCGTGCTAATTTCTTTTCCGCCGTTTTGTTAACATATTTAGTAAACCAATACATAACTAGCAAAAGCACTGCTGCTTGCATTTCCTCCATATTTGTTATTGTTGCAGACAATATCGCACAAAAATGATTAGTGTCCGTCGCTGACTGGGAGGAGCAGTCGCGCGCAGTCCCACGTCTCTGGACTAATTTGCCTAATTTTCGCGGTACTTTAGACCGCAGTGGAAACGCAGACATTAGCAGGTCTGGGGGAAAAAAGGTTCCTGGTACAAATTGTTCCGGGTATTTTCGGTGGAAACGGGGCTTAAGTAGCCTACAAATAAATTTAATAAGATTAAATTTTAAAAAGTATTTAATTTGATATTTTTAGTAGTAGGCTAATATTTATAGACCTTTAGAATGTTTTGTTCTAAGTTTTTTTTTTTTTTTTTGGAGGTAGCTCTGTATATTTCTATGTATAATTAGCTGATGAAGTGGATTTACTTATTGTGTAGAGTTAACGACACTTAAAAGGTCCACGTTTTTCGTGTGTTTTTGAAGCTTTGATTGTGTTTACAGTGTGCAATATAACATGTGTTCATGTTTCGCGTGTAAAAAAACACAGTATTTTTCACACAATTTACTTATCTGTATACCGCTGTTTTCACTGTCCTAAAAACGGCCTGATGACTTCCTTTATTCTATGAAGTCCCTCCTTCAGAAATACGTAACGAGTTCTGATTGTGCCAGCGGTTCCTGTGTTGTGATTTGACCGCAGCTTAGCGAACGTGGCACGGTTCCTGTGTTGTGATTTGACAGCAGCTTAGCGCACGTTGTACGGAAAGGTCACGCCTCTTAACGGGAGATGTATGCGGCTATGCGCTCAATGATCTCTACAGCGTTCCTGGGAAAGCCAAACAAAGGTGATTTGACTCCGGGATGAAAATAACAGCGTCTCGACGACATGGCGACAAACACACTGAAACGCAGCACTTCCTTTTCTCCACGCGACCATCCTCTTCTCCACGTGGGAGAGCAACAAGACCACGCCCCCTTTTTCGCGTATTCTTGTGGGCGGAGGTTAGTCTGTTCTACTGTTCTACTGACGTCATTTATGAAGGAAGTACCAGGATGTAGTCCAAGCCAGCCGTTCGCTGTATAGGCTTTGAAAGGGAACTTCTGTTAATTAAAATATCTCGCTTGACATTGAACTTTGAGCTTTATAATTTTACAGGTATTATTTATGCTCTAACAGCAACATTACACACTAACTAAATTTTGAACAATGGGATCACGAAGAACGGGACCTTTAATACAAACCGGAAGACAGAACACAGCGCAGAGATGAAAAGGGACGGGGCTACACAGTGTTCAGGGATGTGAGATGGTGGTCCAGTGGGTTAAACCATGGAACTGATATGCAGAAGGTTGCTGGTTTGATCCCAGCGGTCACCACCAGTGAGTCCTTGAGCAAGGCACTTTACTCCATGTTGCTCCATGGGGATTGTCCCTGTAATAAGGTCCCTGTAAGTCGCTTTGGATAAAACAAAAGCGTCTGCCAAATGCATTAAATGTAATGTTATATTGTTTTCCTGTTAAAGTGTTTGAACAGATTTTTCTACATTTGTTCCAAATAGCCTACTAAAAAAAACCTGTAAAATAAAAATGTAAAAATAGCTTATTAAATGACATCTACTACCACTACGACGCAAAATGTAAACGCGCGATTGTGAAAATAGAGCATTTGGTGAACAAGCAAAGGAAATGGCAAGTCTTTGATGTGACTCAAACTGATGCGGCGGTTGCTATGGTTTCCAACTCCTACTTTGTGTGCTTAACGTCAGCACAATGTGCACACGTGATACACAATATTGTAGACGTACTACGCATAACATGAGCTGAAGAGGCGTTCGTTGTACCTTTGTCCAAGCTATCCAAACGCGAAAATCCCATAAAGTGAGTAATTCTCGCTGTTATATTATACATTTTGAAAGAGAAAAAATAGCACAACAGAATCACCATCAGAATTTACAACATGGGGTGTGAAATACGAGAAACAAGCGTTAATAGATAGAATGAAGCTACTGCTGCTTTAGCTTTCTGGCTAACTGATGTGAAGTTGCTCTCTATCATTCAGCTAAACAAACACAGAGTTTCACATATGTCAAAGAAATATCAGCAGTTCTACGCATTTTTCTCCTTATGTTAGACGCACAGTGCGTCTTCGTCTCTCCAGGAAACTAGCTTCTTTAGCCAGCTTAGAAACATATACAGACTCTTTCTCTGTGAGCTGCCGTGACAGCATCTTAAGGCGTCATAGACCCGTGCTGCATGTTTAGCCAACATAATGTGAGTGAACTGAACTGCTGTTCACAAGATTTTGAGACACACTCACAGACACTGCATTTCATTATTTGTAAATATTTTAAACTACGTGGAAATGCTTTTAAAGTCAGAGACCACTATGTTTATATGGAAGGAAGTATTCTGTCTGTCTGTCTGTCTGTCTGGTCTAGCTGCATGACCGTGTTAATATATAAACCTTTGGTGCGTTTTTTGGTTGTTGTTTGTAATTTGTTTAAAATAATGCATCTACACATGCAAATATATTTAAAGTGAAAGACCACCATGTGTGAAGATAATGGTATGAAGGTATTACCCAAACTCATATTTTGTTACGTATGCCAGTATCTATCTATCTATCTATCTATCTATCTATCTATCTATCTATCTATCTATCTATCTATCTATCTATCTATCTATCTATCTATCTATCTATCTATCTATCTATCTATCTATCTATCTACAGTAGGCCTACACATTGTTTCAAAGCAGCTTTCCAGAAAGACATTATAAAACCATTAGTTTCTATCTGTCTATCTATCTGTCTGTCTGTCTGTCCGTCTGTCTGTCCGTCGGTCCGTCCGTGTAATTTATTTAAATAATACATTTACACATGAAAATACAATTTAAAGAACACATACGTGTTAATATAATGATTACATGGTAGGAAGGTGTTGCACAAACTTTGTGTTACGTATCCATCCATCCATCCATCCATCCATCCATCCATCCATCCATCCATCCATCCACTGTAGCTCTATGACAGTTAAAATAATAAATACACGTTTATACACTTTTGGTGCAAAATGACACATTTTTTGTTCCTACAGATGTTGAAGTCTTAACAATCAGTTACAATTGTTTTAGATATTTTTATTGTACATGTATATCATTGTTATTTTAGTATTTTTTACATACTAAATTAGTTATTAACGTTTGAAATTAATTTTATTTGTATATCTTAATTTTTTTTATGTAGTAAAATTTATTTAGCTTCTTCATTTCAGTTTTAATAAGTATATTTCTTAAACACACACACACACACACACACACACACACACACACACACACACACACACACACACACACACACACACACACACACACACACACACACACACACACACACACACATATATATATTATATAATATAATATATATATATATATATTATATAATATTATATATATATATATATATATATATATATATATATATATATATATATATATATATATATATATATATATATAGTGTGTGTGTGTTTATTTCAATTAACATTTTATAGTTTTGGCTTTAAACCTGATTTAAATGTAATTTTATGAGTTGTATTTATTGAAGTATAAAATTCATTTAAATCTCATTCATCTAGTGGATCGGGGGTCGAAGCGAAGGCAGGTGAAGCCTTTGGCTGACTCTCTGCTGGATGCTCTGGACTATGACAGCTCAGATGACAGCGATTTTGAAGTTGGAGATGCATCAGGTAAAAAAAAAAAGTCTCTCAACTCCTTCTTGTCACATTGATGTAAGTGTTAGGTATGCTAAAAATGCCAAAAAGTGGGATTGCGGATCAATTGGATCTGCAAAGTAATGACAAGAAGTGATACTGTCTCATACAGTTGAAATAGTCAAATCATAACTGATGGTTGCATGTATTTATTTATACTGCAGATGGCCATTTTAGACTTGCGCCCTTGCTTAGGTTTTCTCACCTGTCATGAAAACAGCTGCTGAGGTGGAGATGAGACCTTCATCACCACGTGTGTCACTGTTTTTTTCCCCCGGCCTGTAGATTAAACCTCCTGCAATGCATTACTAACACTGGAGTCACATAAGCAATGGCTCCATATCACCATGACAGACTGGAGGTTAACGCAAAGCTGTCCCATCAAACTGCTGTCAACTAAAGTGCTGAAATATCTTCAACCTGATAATGAAATTCTAACACTATGACCCTTTGGGTCTTGAAGTTTTGCTGCATGAAATTTCAGGTCAGAAATAAAATGGAGCATCACACTAATCTGTTTGGGCAATATATCATTCATTGCCATATGCTGTGTAAAAATGATACAAATGCATTAATTACCAGATATATTATTTATAGTTAATGGTGGTTTTAAATACATTGTAAATGCATGGTGCATACATTATATATATATATAATATATATATATATATATATATATATATATATATATATATATATATATATATATATATATATAATATATTTATTTATGATACCCTGATATTTTGCAAGTTCTCCCACTTAGAAATCATGGAGGGGTCTGAAATTGTCATCGTAGGTGCATGTCCACTGTGAGAGACATAATCTAAAAAAAAAAAAAAAAAATCCAGAAATCACAATGTATGATTTTTGAACTATTTATTTGTATGATACAGCTGCAAATAAGTATTTGAACACCTGAGAAAATCAATGTTAATATTTGGTGCAGTAGCCTTTGTTTGCAATTACAGAGGTCAAACGTTTCCTGTAGTTTTTCACCAGTCAGGTCAGGTTTCTGGCCTGTCGCTGAGAAACAAGGAGTTTGAGCTCCCTCCAAAGATTCTCTATTGGGTTTAGGTCTGGAGACTGGCTAGGCCACGCCAGAACCTTGATATGCTTCTTACAGAGCCACTGTTTGGTTATCCTGGCTGTGTGCTTCGGGTCATTGTCATGTTGGAAGACCCAGCCTCCACCCATCTTCAATGCTCTAACTGAGGGAAGGAGGTTGTTCCCCAAAATCTCGCAATACATGGCCCTGGTCATGCTCTCCTTAATACAGTGCAGTCGCCCTGTCCCATGTGCAGAAAAACACCCCCAAAGCATGATGCTACCACCCCCATGCTTCACAGTAGGGATGGTGTTCTTGGGATGGTACTCATCATTCTTCTTTCTTCAAACACGTTTAGTGGAATTATGACTAAAAAGTTATATTTTGGTCTCATCTGACCACATGACTTTCTCCCATGACTCCTCTGGATCATCCAAATGGTCATTGGCAAACTTAAGACGGGCCTTGACATGTGCTGGTTTAAGCAGGGGAACATGACAATGACCCGAAGCACACAGCCAGGGTAACCAAGGAGTGGCTCTGTAAGAAGCATATCAAGGTTCTGGCGTGGCCTAGCCAGTCTCCAGACCTAAACCCAATAGAGAATCTTTGGAGGGAGCTCAAACTCCGTGTTTCTCAGCGACAGGCCAGAAACCTGGCTGATCTAGAGAAGATCTGTGTGGAGGAGTGGGCCAAAATGGGCCAAACCTGGTGAAAAACTACAGGAAACGTTTGACCTCTGTAATTGCAAACAAAGGCTACTGTACAAAATATTAACATTGATTTTCTCAGGTGTTCAAATACTTATTTGCAGCTGTATCATACAAATAAATAGTTAAAAAATTCTGGATTTTTTTTTTAGATTATGTCTCTCACAGTGGACATGCACCTACGATGACAATTTCAGACCCCTCCATGATTTCTAAGTGGGAGAACTTGCAAAATAGCAGGGTGTTCAAATACTTATTTTCCTCACTGTATGTGCTATTTTCCAACACTTCTGAAGCCATTTTTAGTTGTATTTGAGGAACAGGCTGAAATTAAGTTGCAGATTCATGAACAAATCATTATTTTGAGCATGATCTTTTCAGTATATATATATATAAACCCTGCCACACAAAATTGGAACCACTATTAGCAATATATAAATATATTTTGTGATGCATTTAATCCTAAAAAGGTAAGAATGTGTTTTGACTAGTTTATTTGTATATTGTGTTAAAACAGAAGCTTGCTGCCAGAAGAGTATTTCTTTGCATCACATCTGAAGTATGTTTTATTCTGCACAAAACACAGCTACGGTAATTTCTCGTCCTTGTGTCCCAGGTTCAGAGGGCACCGGCAACGGGAGTGATGAGGAGGGTTCAAATGGCAGCGCTGCGGGCTCTGAGAGTGACTCTGACGCTGTTGGCTCAGCTGATGATGAGGGCATAGATGATGAAGAGACCAAAGATTTGAATGAAGACACTGAAGAAGAGGAAAAAGCCAAGGAACAGTCTTTCTCTGAGGAGACCAGCAGCAAAGAAACAGGGGGAACCTCTAAGAATCGCAGGAAAGGAGAAAAATCCCCAGATACAGAACCAAATGGTAGTGGTACAGCCGAGGAAGGCTCAGGAGAGCCGAAAAAATGGAACCTACGCCGAAATCGGCCTATGCTGGACTTCACTACGATGGAAGAGCTAAACGAAATGGATGATTATGATAGCGAGGATGACAATGACTGGAGGCCCACACAAGGAAAAAAGAAAGGCAAGGCATCATCTGGGAAAGAGCAAGAAGGGAGTGATGAAGAGGACGATGGTGGTAGTGATGAAGAGGACAATGAGGATGATGATGAAAACGAGACTAGTAGCAGTGATAGTGAGGAAGAAGGAAAGAATTCAAAGAGAAAATCAGGCAAGAACACTGGGGCGTTTGACGAGGAGGAGACCAATGACAGCCACAGCACATCCCATGGAAAGGGCAATGAGGTAAAATCTCCTCTGATATTGCACTACTGTTCAAAAGTTTGGGGTCAGTAAGATTCAAAAATAATAATACTTTTATTCAGCAAGGATCCGTTTAGTTTATCAAAAGTGACAGTAAAGACATTTATAATGTTACGGAAGATTTCCATTTCAAATCAGTGCTGCTCTTTCAAACTTTCTGTTCATCAAAGAATCCTAAAAAATAAAGAAGCACAACTTTTTTCAACATTGGTAATCATAAGAAATGTTTTTTGAGCAGGAAATCAGCATATTAGAATGACTTCTGAAGGATGAAGACTGGAGTAATGATGCTGAAAATTCAGCTTTACCATCACAGGAATCAATTATATATCTACACTCACCTAAAGGATTATTAGGAACACCATACTAATACTGTGTTTGACCCCCTTTCACCTTCAGAACTGCCTTAATTCTACGTGGCATTGATTCAACAAGGTGCTGAAAGCATTCTTTAGAAATGTTGGCCCATATTGATAGGATAGCATCTTGCAGTTGATGGAGATTTGTGGGATGCACATCCAGGGCACGAAGCTCCCGTCCCACCACATCCCAAAGATGCTCTATTGGGTTGAGATCTGGTGACTGTGGGGGCCATTTTAGTACAGTGAACTCATTGTCATGTTCAAGAAACCAATTTGAAATGATTCGAGCTTTGTGACATGGTGCATTATCCTGCTGGAAGTAGCCATCAGAGGATGGGTACATGGTGGTCATAAAGGGATGGACATGGTCAGAAACAATGCTCAGGTAGGCCGTGGCACTTAAACGATGCCCAATTGGCACTAAGGGGCCTAAAGTGTGCCAAGAAAACATCCCCCACACCATTACACCACCACCACCAGCCTGCACAGTGGTAACAAGGCATGATGGATCCATGTTCTCATTCTGTTTACGCCAAATTCTGACTCTACCATCTGAATGTCTCAACAGAAATCGAGACTCATCAGACCAGGCAACATTTTTCCAGTCTTCAACTGTCCAATTTTGGTGAGCTTGTGCAAATTGTAGCCTCTTTTTCCTATTTGTAGTGGAGATGAGTGGTACCCAGTGGGGTTTTCTGCTGTTGTAGCCCATCCGCCTCAAGGTTGTGCGTGTTGTGGCTTCCCAAATGCTTTGCTGCATACCTCGGTTGTAACGAGTGGTTATTTCAGTCAAAGTTGCTCTTCTATCAGCTTGAATCAGTCGGCCCATTCTCCTTTGACCTCTAGCATCAACAAGGCATTTTCGCCCACAGGACTACCGCATACTGGATGTTTTTCCCTTTTCACAACATTCTTTGTAAACCCTAGAAATGGTTGTGCGTGAAAATCCCAGTAACTGAGCAGATTGTGAAATACTCAGACCGGCCCGTCTGGCACCAACAACCATGCCACGCTCAAAATTGCTTAAATCACCTTTCTTTCCCATTCTGACATTCAGTTTGGAGTTCAGGAGATTGTCTTGACAATGCATTGAATGCATTGAAGCAAACTAAATGCATTGACGCAACTGCCATGTGATTGGTTAATTAGATAATTGCATTAATGAGAAATTGAAAAGGTGTTCCTAATAATCCTTTAGATTACAGTGTAGATGATGCTTCATGTTTATTGTTGAGATTCAGTTATATTCCACCTTACAATTAAAGGAATAGTTTCACATGAAAAATCACATGAAAATTCTGTAATTATTTACTCACCCTCATGTCGTTCCAAACCCACAAGACTTCGACGTCGTTCATCTTCGGAACAGAAATGGAGATATTTTAATACAATCTGAAAAATGTAGGTCCCTTCATTGACAGTCTAATAACTACCACTTTGATGCTTCAAAAAGTCCATAATAGAAAACTAATCCGTATGAATTGAGCGGTTTAGTCAAAAATTTCTGAAGAGACACAAACGCTTTGTATAATAAACAGATTTAATTTAGGCTTTTATTTACATATAAACATTCATCAACTCACACATCAGTTGTGGTAAACGGAAGCTCAAGCATGTTCGCTTGATGTGCAAGAACCAAAGAGGTTCATTCTCGTGCCTTGCGCAGCACTTTTGAGCTTCAGCAAGAACCAATGAGGTTCTTTCTTGTGCCATGCGCAGCATGTTTGAGCTTCCGCAAGAACCAATGAGGTTCATTCTCGTGCCTTGTGCAGCACATTTGAGCTTCTGCAAGAACCAATGAGGTTCATTCTCGTGTTACGCAGCATGTTTGAGCTTCAGCAAGAGGTTTGTTCTTATGCATCAAGCAAGAATAGTTGAGCTTCTGTTTATGTTTGCTGATCAGTAAGTGCGTTTACATGGAGCACTGTAATCGGTTTAAAAGTCCAGTCCGAATGAAAATGCTCCATATAAACACCTCAATCAGAATAAAAATGGCCAAACCGAATTAAATTGTAATCGGTTTTAGAGGGGTGGGATAAACCTTTTCATGAACCGATCAAACGAAAAATTCCACCATGTAAACGACCTGATCCGATTACTTTGAGTGCACGTCTTTCTGTGACGTGATATATAGCACGCGCGCCTCCACAACTGAAGAGTGCGGGCCGCGCTCACACCAGGCTAATGTTGACAAGAGAGGAAAGTTCATTTTTCTGAGGTATTAAACTTTTTATTTCGTAACATGTTATGAACATGATGTTGGAATAATGACACAGACATAGCCTGGCTACACCATCTCATCTTGACAGCGTTTGTCCTAGGCTTCAACTGCGCCTGACAGAAGAATTAATTTTTCTGAGGTGATTCTTACACTTTACAACAAATAATGAATAGCTTTTATAAAACTGTATAAGTCCTGGTGGCCGTTGAGAGTTGCCATTGCAACGGGGAAAATTCAAGCTGCTGGAGAGGACGTGTCGACATTTTGTTTCTCGTAAGTTAGATATAAAAAAAAAAGTTAAACAACTGTTTCAAATTGGTTAAGTAACATTACCCACAGTCTACTTTAATTACTTTTGTTAATATTTATACCTTTGTGATAGGCTTGCTACGATAGTCGGTGTTGCCGGTGTTACCGGTGTCCAGACTCAACACCGGTTACATCACTTGCCCACCGTGGCACCGCCCACCGTCTTTTTGATTTTTTTATAATAATAAAATAATTTAGTTCAGTTAGAGAACAGACAATACAAATAAAAACTGAACGTATCTGCTTAATAAAGCAGGATCCGACCGTGAGTCTCGGCAGCGGCAGGAGTCATTCATCAGATTTAAGAGTGAGGAGCAGACTGAGATGATCGCGGAAGATTTGGTTTCAAAGCGAAACGTAAAAGCGCCTATTTAAGGGAGTTTGTCATTTGTTTTGTTGTTGTGTTTTTCATTAAAAATAATAGGCTAATGAACCCACAATTCAAGCAACCCGCAGCCGAATTGGCGCTAATTCAAAACTGAAAGTAAAATGTGCACGGCCGCACAGAGCGCGCATTGTTTACTTTCGCCTGGCTCCGCGCATTTATTATTTGCCGCGCGCACCCTCGCGCTCGTGCGGGCGCGTCGAGTATAAACAAGGGGACGAACTGTCATTCATTCATGGTGTGCATCTCAATCATAGACTGATCAATGCTTGATCAGTGCCCTGACTACTGAACTAGGGAACTGATTGAGACGCACCCATGGCCTCACAGAGCGCGCATTTACAGAGCTGTCATTCACGGTGTGCGCGCACTGGCGCGTTTTCAGTTCAGAGCGGTAGTGTGCATGTTACTTTAGATTTAAAAGCCTCCGCCGGTGATACCGGTATTACCGGTGTTGTCACACATCAATTAACCGGTGGGAAAATTTCCTCACCGTCACATCCCTACTTTGTGATTATGGTATCTTTCCTTAAAGGGGTGGTAAAGCACACTCTTTCGAAGGCTTGATTGTGTTTGTGGGGTGCACTGTAACGTGTTCATGCTTCGTTTTTAAAAAAATGCTGTATTTTTCATATATTTGACCTTTATTCTACACTGCTCTGTCCCTCCTTGTAAAAACGGTCTGATGGTTTCCGGATTCTGTGAAGCCAGTCCCTCAAAAATACGCAATGGGCTCTGATTGGTTAGCTGGCCCAGTGTGTTGTGATTCGCTAACCGCCTAGTGAACATTTCTCGAAAGCGTCACGCCCCTTACCTCTACAGGTAGCCTCAGGCTACTAGCCTGAGCTTTGTGTACAATAGCGTCAATGAAACCATACCAAGAGCCCGAATCAGACCCAGACAATTTTAGTGAAGATGATGGAGCAGAACCTGTTCAGTCCTCAAGAGTAAAGACTGCGGATCTATAGTGATCGCTCCTGAATGGCACTGTTACTTTTGTATTTTTAGAACGATTTGCCAAATATCTGTCGCAAGAACGGACACTAAACATAGTAGCCAAATCAAACACAGAACCATGTTTAGCATGCCTGTAGATAAACAATACATAAAAGCTCTAATCAAAGAATAATTTACACTAATGCCAAGTTCGCTGTTGAGATTTTAAACAGTTTGTAACGTTAGGGGTTTGTCGGATAACGTTAAGTATGAATGAGCATTTAACAAACTGGTTTGCAGAGACAAACAGCGCTGTCATGTTTACTTCCTTGCTACAACGTAGGCTACAATTAACAACACGAACACAGGAAAACACATCGACGAAAAATAAATCACACTTACAGGTTGTAGCCCGTACTCGCGAAGATTGTGGAAGCTTTCCTCTGCGAGATGTGCCGCGGTAGCCGCGCGTGCCCGCCTGTCTCGTGCAGCTGAAGGCTCATGTATTGCAAATACAGATGAATATTGTCATTATGTCACATTTTCCGATCTTCTCCTCCGACCCCTGTCTGTCTCGTGCTTTGATTTATGATGGGCAGTATATATCCGATGCAAATGCGATCGTGTTCCCCTCATGTCTCTTACACACATGAATATGACGTTGTATGTTAAACGCACTGCAACGCACCCCGTCCCTAGGAAGGCTGAAGAAAGTGGACCTGCAATCCGGATGAAAATAACAGCGTTTCATCGGCATTGTCAACAGCACTCCAGCCTACTAACTATACCACAACAACTATTCCCCGCGGCGATACAAAATGGCCCCCCTTATTTCATATTCTCGGAGGAGGGGTTTATGTAAATATTGGGGCTGGTGATGTCAGAGACCCTGGAGGAATGTGTAGTAGTCCCTACCGGCCGTTTGCTGTAGTCCTTAGAAATCGATTTCTTTAAAAGCAAATATCTCCCTTTGCTTTAAACTTTGAACGTTGTAACTTTGAAGATGTTGTTTATGCTCAAACAGCAACATTACACACTAGCTAAAGTTAGAAAAGTGAAATCGTGGTTTACCACCCCTTTAATCATCTGAAATATCTATGCGTTTAGTACTATGCGGAGCAAGTCTTGAATGCTTTCATTCTTGTTTCACCATACATCCTATGTTTTTATTAATAATTTGGGTGCATTTTATAGTTAATTTTGTGTTTTTCAAAATAAATGAATTTTTGATTCCGCATTCATCATTCACAGCTGTTGAAATAGCCATTGTATAGGACATCAATTTGTTTAAACTACTGCATGTCCGCCCACAGAAAAATAAATAAATATAAAAATTACCAACACAGAACTATTGATCCACGATACTAACGTTACGGATCTGATGCGGCAGACAAACTGTGTGCGCATGTCACAAAATGATTCCGACTGAAAGTCAGCACATGTAAACACCAGATCGTTTTAGATAACTTCTCATGTAAACACTCCACCGAATCTTTCAATCGGAATGACAAAAAAGTGCACATGTAAACGTGGCTAATGTTTATAAGTGAGTAAAAGCCTAAATTAAATCTGTTCATCATATAAAGCGTCTCTTCAGAAAATTCTGACTAAACCTCTGAATAAATATGGATTAGTTTTATGATTTTTTTTATTAACTTTTTGAAGTGACAAAGTGGTAGTTGAGTAGCTGTCAATGGAGAGACTGAAATCTCTCCGATTTAAATGTCGTCTTTTGTGTTTCGAAGATGAACAAAAGTCTTATAGATTTGGAATCACATGATGGTGAGTATTTTTTTGGGGGGGGTGAACTTACCCTTTATTGCAAATAGCTTTACAAAGTACCATTCAGATTTATTCATTAATATACTAGCCATCTGTCTCCATCATTTACTAAAAACTGGCAATATGTGTGCCCTATTTTTCATGTTTAGTGCAATCAAATAGTTGATCTATCCACTTGTTTAAATTTGTTCAAAAGTTGAGTTTTATGGACAGGAACCAACTGGAATTCTCAGATGCAATTGTATTATTGTGCATTTAGGCAAGCAATCAGATAATCCAGTCATTGGCTCGCATAGCATCAGATTGTTGATACAAAAGAGCAATCCTTGTGAATGGGCTTATCTGAGAACTTCAGTTTATAGGATTGGCTAATCTTCCAATCTCAGAGGTGGAATTAGAGCAGAAGCTTTTGAGTGGCTTTACTTTTTTGTCTCAGGTTTTTTTCCACACTGATCCGAGAGCTTTTTTCAGAGGAAGATATTGGACTTTGGTAGAAGACACTAGTCCTATCAGTTGTAACATCCCTAACTTGTTGGATTGCTAAATTATCTGTTGGTTCCTCAGGACTCTCTGTTGGAGCGGCCCCAGACCTGGAGCTCCCAGCGGATGGAGCACATTCTTATCTGCTGCGTGTGTTTGGGAGACAACAGCGAAGATGCGGATGAGATCATCCAGTGTGACAACTGTGGCGTGACCGTGCATGAAGGTAAAATCCCATACCCTGCCACCAAAAACTCAGCTCAAATATTGATCTCAAATGTTTGCACAAAGTTTCAAAAAGTGAGTTTATATTTCAATATTCAATTCCCCCTTTTGCAGCACACAGCCTGATCTAACTTGGACAAAATAACTTAAAGCTGCACTCGCTTTTTAAAAGGTTTTTCTTATAGAAGAATATGAGAAGAATACATGCAATAGAATGCCATCTGATTCATGCAAATGTCATGCAGCCGAGTTACTAATAATCATCAGAATTATTACTTATATTTACATTAGAAAGTCCAAACCACTAGTTTACTGTTAAGATGAATTAGAACACCTACATTTTAGGTAGTTATTTTTTTCAGATAGATAAGAATAAAAGCTCAGGCAATATTTCCGTACCTCTCAAGTTTGTTGTGAAACTGGCATACACTTGTCGCGTGTCCGTACACTAGATTGTCAAGCCAGTGTGAGGAGAATAAACACAGAAAGGAGAGTGATCTTCATCATCCCACATTATTAGCTCATTGTGACTCGAAACAAAAATCAATTACGCTTTAAACCGTCTTTTAGCGGTGGCCATCTCATTCAGACAGACCCACTTAACACCAGCCGGGCAGGCTGGATCAATGTGTCACCACTAATTTTCAATTACTCACTGATTTATTTCTTTAATTATTTATTTGCGCCTTGTTTTCTTTTTTGCTGATGTTCTGTTGATTTGCAGAAGCCTCACAGGTAGTTCTACACTAGGAAAAAAAAAGTAAAAGTAGAAACCTGTTCTACTTTTGTGCACACATTTTAGGTATGATTGGAATTTTGCATCAATAAATCAGTTTTTAAAAACGAATTAAAAACATTTGGCTGGACATATGATCTCAATGTACAAATTCTTTTTTTTAAAGATCTTGAGAGTATACATTAATTAAAAAAATGGTTGAAAATGCGACGGATAAGCATTATACAGGTAATATAATTGCAATATAAAGTCACATTAGCTATGTTTAACAAGCTAAAAAAAACCAACAAAAAATGTGAATGGATGTATCGTTCACATTAAGATTAATAATATGCATTTAGAAAATACAGTCATTTTTTATTTCACACCAAATTTAAATCCCAGGGTGTGGTGTAGTGCCAAATGATCAGTAAATCAAATGGTTGCTGGTTCAAGCCCCCTGAGGAATAACAGTCACTGTTGTGCTCTAGAGCAACACTTAATGTCTGGAGGGATTGTCCTTGAAATAAGTAAGTAACTTTAGATAAAAGCATCTGTTAAATAACTACCTACCTACTTCTCAGGTTTCATCTGGTGAGGACACATTAGTTAATGACGTCTGTAGAGCATGTGTCTGTTAGTCCTTTCATCTCAGCACACAGCAATGAGTGGTTTAAGAGGTGGCAAAAATAATATATGCACTCAGTTTGTCAGTTTATTCAAATGTGTATTCAGTTTTCTCATATGTACAGCATATGTTTCATCCATTATCTTAATGAATCTCCAAGTGGATCTTTGACCACTGCAATGGATTTTAAAAGGGTGAACATTTTTACCTCAAATTCAAAGGGAAATTAAGATGTTATATTTTGTACAAAGAGAATTATGCCAGTTTTGAGTACAATTAAAGTTTCTAGCATTGACATTTTTGACATTATGGAAAAAAGGTCTAAAACAGTAATGAATATCATCTGTGTTTGATTCAATGCTTTATGCTAAATACCGTTCACTACTGTTCAAAAGTTTCAGTTTATAGTGTCACATGATCATTAAAAAAATATGTTGATTTTGTTGCTCATCAATGTTGAAAGCAGTTGTGCTGCCTACTATTTTTTCATATAAACCTTTAAAACTTTTATTGAATGTCTTACTGTCACTTTTGATCAATGTAATGTTTCATTGCTGAAAAAAGTATCAATTTATAAATTAAAATAAAAATCCTGTTTGAACATAAAATGTTTGAATGGAAGTGAATATGATTATATGGTTAAATGACCCAGACATTTATTTAATGTTTTTTGAGATATTCACTCAAATAGATCAACACAAGTTATGGAGCATGACCAATAGAGTTTCTGAACAACTGTATTGAGCTATTTTTCAACTAAAAAAAGTTTCATTTTTAGCAGCCATTGGGTCATTTTTAGCTGTCAGTGGTGTTATCTAAGTCAAATAAGCTGCACTCTCAAACTGATAGCGTGTCTGAGTTAGAAAGTGGTTAAATCAGTCACTGGCTCTGCCATTCTGGTTAGAAGACACATAGGGGATCCGGTCCAGGCTCTCACATTCACTCCTCCCCCTTTAGTGTCAACTCCAACTCACTGAAACAAGCTACTTCATAACATAGTACCACTGAATCAGTGGGCAACCTTGAAGCATCCAGGAGTCTTTTACCGTGCCAAGAGCAGTGTTGCGGTGTCAGCTCTTAGAGCTGCACACCTCTCAGATTCATAGACACACAAAGTCTCTCGCTCTCCTCTTCAGGAGTGAAATAGAAAGTATAAAATGCAGTGAGCCCTATAGAGGAGTGCAGAATCTGTTCTGCAGTTCTGTTGCTTCATGAGCTGTTTGAGTTCTCCTCCCCTCACTCTCTTTCTCTTTCTCTTTCTCTTTCTCAGTCCTGCTTTAATCGCTGAAGTGATAAAAAGAATATTTCCGGACTTTTTGAAGTGTCATTCAATAGTAATATTGCATATCACACTACAGCTGCTTTGAGTAATTTAGCGGTAAAAATAAATATAAAACATTTTGCAGGAAAAAAGATGGTTTTATATATTACACAACCATTTTATCATTTTCTGATAATGGTACAGAATAAAGATATTTATTTGGATTCTGAACATTTTGGTATAATGGTAAAGAATAATTTATTCAGATTGTTTATGTTGTTTATATTACATTAATTATAAGTTTAGCACCAGTTCATTTTGTATAATAATAAGCTACATTCAAAGCTGTTGTAAAATAGCTGATATGTACATACCTGCGACTGCACAATGATAATTTTTCACCAATTTGTTAAAGATGAAATTACTCCATTCATAAAATCAATGGAAACTGATGTTTTTAAATGTGATTCTGCTTTTAAAATCTCTACTGTTATATTTTTTTCACCATCTCTTGGTTTATATTTTTGTACTGCCCAACCTTCAACAATATTTTTTTTTTTAAGCTTAAAGACTGTCTGAGAATGCTAATACTTTTGAAAATAGAAATACAAGTGAAGTATGAAATATTGTAAGCCCTGCCTTTTTCTAGGTATAATTTTACATTCTGCTTTTGGTAATTTGGTGAGGGTTTAATACTATCATTCAAATACTTTACAATGATTTAAAGGGGGAGACACATACTTACCTTCATATAATTCCAAACCTCTTTCTTTTGTGGAACACAAAAGAAGATATTTTGAACCATGTTGGCCGTTGACTATTGACAGTTGACTAGGGTGACTATTGACTTCCATTGTATGGACCAGAAAAAAAGAAAGAAAAACAGTTGTAACGACATGAGGTTGAGTGATGGCGCTTTTTTTCGACTGCATGGTACGACCCAGTACAGCTCATTTTTGGGGGGTTTTGCACTGTGTACAGTACCTTGTATCTGGTACTGGTACTCCAAGCGAACCGATACTAAAATGTGACGTGTAAACACTGCAGATCACTGATTGGTCAGAAAGAATTGTCACTAACATCATTGCATTTGTGAGAGACACCAAACCCACTAGTTTTAAATAGTCAGCAACAGCCACCGCAGTATCATTTCTTACAACTTTTTTAAACGGCTTGCTTTAAATGACTGTCGCATGCAACATGGCTGTATCATGGTCAGACAAGGTGGCGACACAACTATAACGATCTATAACCTACTTTGAAGTGGTACTAAACTGCAGTGGAAAAGCAAACCGAGCCAAAGTGAAGTGGCTTAAATTATGACAGAATTTCATTTTTTTAGGTGAACTATCCCTAATCACTAGTCTTTAGTTTGAACCAATATTATTCACTTGAATGGTATTTTCATATAGATGACATCATTATTGAGAACGCCAGCATCCAAGGGGTTGGGCAGCTGTTTCAGAACAAAAGTCACTTGCCACCTGCTAGTACCAACTGCTCTGTGGTACCACTATTCCCAGTGGGAGAGGGCATTATTGGTCCAGGAGGTGGGGCGGCCCTCATGGCTGACTGTGTCACAAATGCTCGCTTGATATTTGTGCACAAGTTTGAAAAGGTGACCTTTAGACAAGTGCCACTGAATAAGGTGCCGTTTCTGTAATGCGCTTCGCGGCCTGCTGATAGTTTGCTCTCCCAGATCAGCGCTAGGCTGCTGTTTTCTTTATGTCAGCTATTTTGGGTCAGGCTGCTTTCACCAAACCCGTAGAGCTTTGGAAAAGCGTTGAGAAGAGTTTGTTTTCGGCAGACTGGCGCAGTAAAAAATGGGATGTCACGTCTTTGACTGTGGGGAGCATGGGTGGCTCCTGAAACAAAGGATTTAGATTCTAATCTGCCTATTTATAGAGGGAAAGTTCAAGTGGCAGTTTTGCTTAACGTTGCAGTATTTGGATAACTCCGCTATTCGGAGATGTTCTTGGGAAGGAGCCAGGAAAAATGGAATGATAAAGTAATGGAGCAAAGGGGCCACACGAGCAGCACCGAAGATAAGAGACAAGCTGTCATCCTTAGATGCGCACAAGTGTCTCACAGCTTGACTCTGAAGCTTGGCAGTCTGTGGAGGCTCTGACCTCGCATATGGCCTCACTCAAACTCTAAAGGGAAAGACTCTATCAGAGAAATGCATTGGAGACTCATGAACGATCAGAGCAGAGAGGAAGAGCGGAGTCTCTTGGTTCCAGTAGTTGACACGTATTTCCCATCTGAGCGCCGCACAATGCTTTTGATTAGCATCTAACTCGAACACGCTCTATTTGCACGCTCGTCATTACCCGAGAATTGTTAAAAGAGACACTCCCCGCCATACTTGATCTGGTCCGCAAAGGCTAATTATGAGTCCTTGTTTTCCGCCTCCAACTTGTTTGTTGGTTTTATGTCCTTTAGTAGTTCATTAAAACATTTTACTGGCTGTGTTGTAATGGTCGCCACTGTCATTCAGTGGAGTGAGTTTATTAAAACCGTACCACAGTAAAAAGCATCACATCGTTCAGTAATGGCTTTGCACTCATTGGAACACCAATTACCATGCTGCTGGTATTGATTTCAGTAAGACCCTAATGAGTTCTGGACCGTAAAGTTAATTATTTCCCCAAACATGTGCAATTAATTTAAGTTGGTTACTTGCTTAAATGGGTTTTTTGGTCAAATTTAGTCCTCATGAATGTTTTTTATTTATTTTTTTTTATGTTGTCTTCTGCTTCGTCTCACTTCTTGAGTAACTTTTCAATTAACACTTACTCCAGCTTGCACATCCAAATGTATGCTTGGTTAATAGTCACTAAAATGTGCATGTGCTCATTTTGGGTGTAAAAATGCTTTGATGGATGGATCATAACGCGTCAATCTAAAAGTAACTATTCAATGTGTCGATTATTATAATTATAATGACTATAATAATTAAAATTAATTAAAAATACAATTCTTGACCTAATTTCAATAATTGTGAATCTTAAATAATCACAATGAACCAAACCAGACTGATGGGAAATTTGAGTTTGCATGATTTAGACAATTGTATTCCAATCGAGTCATTGTCAGAGTAAATATTAACTGATTCACATGTGTTCCAAACAGTGTGATTGTAATATTATTTATATACTATTCTAGCATTTATTAATATTTTGAATTGGCTTTTGTTGTATATATTTTTACAGTTTTCATTTTAGTTTTAGTACTTGTATGTGCTTTTGTCTTTTTATTAGGTTTTCTTATATTTCTATTGAACTTAAATTTATTCATTTTATTACTTCCACATGTTTCAGTTAGTTGCCAAAGCAAAAAATCGAATAGTTTTTTAATTGAATGCTTAGATTAACTTAATTTCAGTTTCATGTCAATCATTGAAAATGATTTTTAACAGTTTTAGTTTCAGTGAACAATATCAACGCTGGTTCTGATTCTTATTAATGATTCTGGTTCCTTCCTGTTCTGTTATTTTTCACATTGTCATATAATCATCCAGCCTAACTAGATTAATTTAAGTCGCACAGGCTTTAAGTACAACATAACAAGCTGGAATGGTAATTCAGAGTCATTCATTAACGGAACTGAACGTCATGAACAAACAATGTTACAAAAATTATGTAACATTCCTAGTGTAAAATACTGTTAGTTAAGTTGTAACTTTGTGCTTTTGGTGTAGATCTAATGTATTTATTTGTAAAAACATTGTTTACAGCACAAAACCCAGACATTAGAGTCTTCTGACCCATCACCATTTCATTTGGAAAGACGCTTAAAACGTAGTCTAGTGCAAACCAGACAAAAATAAATGATTGGAGACTGGTCTGTCTTGTGCTCTCAGCTGTGCATTTTGCTTTAGGGAAAAAATTGCTTTTTTTCTCCCTTTATATCATTTTGTGTTATGACAGTTCTTGTGATAGGACTATGTTTTGGGAACCCTGTGAGAGATAAAACTCCCTCAGTTTTATGAATGTGTTTCTCATCAGAAGTTAAACAGTTTTGCTTGAAGGGATTTGTAATGTGGATTGTAACAGGATGTATTGAGGCCACTTTGCTCATGTCTATTTTCACACTGGTGCACCTGGCAGAAGATTGTACATTATCCCTTTGTACAGATGGATAATTGCTAAATTAATTCAGGTAAATTATTTTGCCCAAGGTTAAACGTGTTTCTCCCTTGCTTTTTCGGATCTTCCATTGCTCAGACCATAAGCACTGCTCCCTTGCTTCCTGTCTTAAGTTTCAGCTTGCCTTCTTCAAGGAGGATTGTATTGTCACAATGAACCTGTGATGCATCTGACCCTAGGCTGGGTTGCGGCATAGTCTCTGCCTCAGATGGTGTGCCTGAAGGTCCCAAACTGCTAACAGTACACTTTAGATTGAGTGCCTTTTGTCTAGAATAAGCTACAGTCGCTATGTTTACATGCTCACCATGCGTTCCGATTGATGTGATCGGGTTGATGTGCACGTTTGTGTCACATTCTAATCAGAATAGATTTTTTGACATGCGCACACTGCACGAATATACAGAGTTTCCTGCTGTTTCCACATACTATTCTCCTACATTGCTTATTTTCTTTGTTTTAAAGAGCAGACTTAAAGGGATCGTTTACCCAAAAAATTAAATTAGCTCATGAATTACTCACCCTCAAGTTATCCTAGGTGTATGTGACTTTCTTTTTTCAGACGAATACAATCGGAGTATTATTAAAAAATGTCCTGGCTTTTCCGAACTTTATAATGGCAGTGAATTGGTATTTCTGTTTTCTGTAATCGCTAACTTCTGCTAACTGTCATACGCATATGTACACTTTAATGGACTTCAAAACAGAAATAGCCATTTACTGCCATTATAAAGCTTGGAAAAGCCAGGACATTTCTTTTAATAAGTCCTATTGCATTCGTCTGAAAGAAGAATGTCATATACACCTAGGATAACTTGAGGGTGAGTAAATCATGGGCCAAGTTTCATTTTTTGGGTGAGCTATCCCTTTAGTATTTATCTATTTCGGGTCCTGATACGGAGAAGACGAGCTCATGAACCGATATATGCTGTGCTCATGCTGTTTATATTTATCAATCAGTAAAAACGTCCGTTCTCGTGGCCAAAACAAGGCATCTGTGGATGAGAGTATGAAGTGAGGACTGATGGGTTGTTGTTCTGCTCCACTTCACAAATGTTGAGTGGTTGGAGAATTTTTGAGTCATTTATGCCATTTTATTTAACAACCACAGCTTGTTCCGTGCATCATACATCATTACGCTATTTCTACGTCATTGCACATGCGCAGAACATCCAGTTTCGGTTTTCAATCTGATCAAGTGTTTACATGTTCTCTCGATTGGATTAGAAGAGGTAAAACCACCCCTTTCAATTGGATTGATTAAGGTGTTTACGTGAAGGCTTTTCAGTCTGATTGAGCCGTCAATCCGATTACTAAAGGATTATTTGGTTGCATGTAAACGTAGCAAGTGTTGTGAAAAAGTATTAGGATTCCTTCTTTTGTTTGTTTTTGTCGCTATGGTTTCAACTGGTTTTGGAATGAGTCTCGATGTCACAAATTGTAGTCAAAACTGAGAATATCCCACCATCTGTGCGTCACTTGAAGTTAATGTTTAATTGGGTGATGCAGGAGGACAATTATCCAAAACACAGAATCAAGTTCACATCTACATGGCTAGAAATACTTAGATTTAAAGTCTTAGAGTTACCCAGGCAATGTTGTGACTTAAATCCAATAGACAGTAATGTATTCGACAGGACCTGAAAACCATATCCCACTTCAGAAATGTTCTTAACCCCATAGTGCTTCAGGGGTGATTGTTCCTTCAATTATTGATTTTGGTTTAAAAAAAGTATCTGCTTATGGAATGAATGCCTGAAAATGTAATGTTTTATAATGTGCAATGGAGAAGTATAATGTGTTTAGCTATATGCAGGCCGGAGTAGTGAAACCGCTTTTGACTTTCGTTGACTATTGGAACAAAACATTTCAAGGAACAAAAAATAAAAGATTTATTAAGCAGATTCAAGCCTTTGTTCTTAAAACTATGCCTTGCTGAATCACAGCGGTTTCATCCCCAATACAAAACCAGTTCACCAATTCACAGAATTAAACAAGTCTTAAATTAAAATGTTATCTGGTTTGATAGAACCTCGAATTTTTTTTCACCTGCATGTTTCGTTTTATTTCTTTTCGCTCACCTCTTAATGAGAAAATGATTTATTCCACGCATTGCTGGTTATGGAAATGATTGTATTGTTTTGTGAAAGAGAGAGTGCTGGTTTTCAAAAGGCTATTTTTCAGTAGCTGTGAATCAGTTTTGCTGATTTACATCAAGGCAGCTGCCATTCGTAGCCTTTCCCCCCCCTCACTTTCTCATCTGCCAAGTCTTTTGCTTCTAATTGGCCCTATTCATTCATTCCTGTGCCCCCGACTTGGTTCTGTTGTTCCTGTCTGTGGTCCTGCTTTGCATGCTGACATGGCTAATATTTGATATATTGAATAAATCTTCTTCATCCTGGATGAAAAATGTTAGCATTTAGGGAATAAACGGAGTGAATATAATTGAAATACATCGCTGAGCTGAACATCTACTCATTAATCATTTGACAAAGACAGAAAGAGTCAAAGGACTTCATCTTAAAGGAATCATCTGGGTTCATAACAAGTTACAGTTGTCGATTAAAAAAACAACTTAGAAGAGAACAGAGTCAGGAAATAAACATTAAAATGCGCTGCTTATAGCCACAAGTATAACATAGCCACAGTTTCATTGTTTGCTACTGGTTTGCCTACCCTGTTTAATGTTTCAGGCTTTTTCTTGAAGAAAAAACTACTTTCAGTCGCAGGGATGATTACTTTGATTAAAAGTGTGACAGTAAAGACATTTTTACATTTACTTTTACATTGTAACATAAAGCAATTTTAAATAACCACTGTTTTTTTTTTTACTTTCTATTCATCAAAATATATCACAGGTTCCAAAAAATTATTCAGCAGCACAACTGTTTTCAACATAGATGATAATAAGAAATGTGACACTGAAGGCTGGAGCAATGGCTGCAGAATATTCACCATTGCATCACATGAATTAATTGCATTTCATAATCTATTTTATAAATTTACTCTATATTTGATCAATGTAACCTTAGTGAGTATACGAGACTTTTAAAACATTTACAAAATCGTACCCCAAACTTTTGAACGGTATAATTTTTTATGTGCTTTAACCGAAAATGTTTTAAATGCTTTAATATTTTGGCCTTTAGACCCTACAGATACTGGTTTCTTTTTTAGTTCTGTTGTAGGTGCCTTAAGTCTTAACATGCACTTCATGCAACAAATGCTTTAGAATTTTTCATTGGAAAATAGTTGTTACAATTATGCCATATCTGGCCATTAGATTTTCATTACCATATTAGTAATTTAATATAGTAAATTATGTTATGAAACATTCTCAGACACAACTATACCTGATCATGAGCTACTTCATTAAAGACCTTTGTGAAAATACTACATTTCATGATATCTGCACGGAATCATTTGCTTGAAGTCAGAACTGTAATGAAGTTATTCTGTTTCCTTTGTATATTAGAGATGAAACTAAAGCAATAGATTGTTAGAGAACACACATACTATGCATAATGCCAGCAGTCTTTTCCTCATTGTCTGGTTGCAGTCGTGCTCTGATGTACACATAAACGCATCAGCCTAGCATGTTAACTCTTTCTGAACTCATCCTGAACCTTCCTCTATTGAATCTTAAAAGTGTTCCTCTTGATTTTGTCACCACCCTTCCCCAGGTCGCTCTTTAACTGCCAAGCTCGTCATTTCTGACAAGGATAATCTTCTCCTCAGGGATTATGAAGCTCTCCCATAGTCATCACTTTTTTTTCCAGCTTAGCTCATATTAGCCAGCACCCTGTGGCTTAGCAGGTCCAGCTTTGTATCTGAGTTCAAAAGGAACATCGGAGATTTGCTTGACGGTTCAGCAGTAAGTCAGTTAAACCAGCAAACTGATCATCACGAGCTCCAGCCCTATGGTTCAAAGCCTAGTCAGTAATACGCACCCAACTGTTGCCAGCAGTGTTCCCATAATACCTTTCTTTTAAGAAAATAAACATCGGGATAGGCTTCGTAATGGTACCCATTACCACATGGTTCAAATTGACTGCAAGATGAGGGTATGAAAAGCCTCTTATTTGCTCCTACTGATGAGAGATGCTGTGTGCTCTTCACGTGCGCTTAAGTTAAGGGACACACAACTTGTTTCTTCTTGGATAAAGTGACCTGAATGATTCTGGCAAACCTAAATTGCCCTCAATATATTTTAATGTACACAATCAGCAGCACGAAATTACACACCTGTTTCCCTTCAGCTTTCTTATATTAATATCTACGAGGGGTGGGAATCTTTTGGTACCTCACGATTCTAACCAAATCGATTCTTGTTCACATTCGATTACAAATCGGATCAAATTTCGATTCGATATATGCACAGTTGATTCTAGTTTACTGTTTTGACATTTCCTATTTGACTGCAGTAGACAGTTTAAAGGTCCTGTTCTTCGTGATCCCATTTTTCAAACTTTAGTTAGTGTGTAATGTTGCTGTTAGAGCATAAATAATACCTGTAAAATTATAAAGCTCAAAGTTCAATGCCAAGCGAGATATTTTATTTAACAGAAGTCCCCTTTCAAAGCCTACAGCGAATGGTTGATAAGGACTACATCCCTCTACTTCCTTCTTTAATAACGTCACTCGAACACTGAGCGCATGCATCTCTGGTAAGAGGCGTGACCTTACCGGACAACGTGCGCTAAGCTGCTGTCGAATCACAACCTATGATCACAACACGGGAACCGCTGGCACAATCAGAACTCGTTACGTATTTCTGAAGGAGGGACTTCATAGAACAAGGAAATCATCAGCCCGTTTTTAGGACAGGGAAAACAGCGGTATACAGATAAGTAAATTGTGTGAAAAATACTGTTTTTTTACACGCGAAACATGAACACATGTTATATTGCACACTGTAAACACAATCAAAGCTTCAAAAAAACAGGAAAAACGGGACCTTTAATATGTCTTGAAGAAACAAAATCTCCCTGAATTAAATGTCATCCTTGAAATTAGTTTTTTCTTCCCATTTAAGTCAACCTAATATTATAAAACAAATGTCATTTTAAGCTTACTGTAGCCATTACATACATGACTGGCAGTCTTCTGTAATAAAACAAGGCAGCCCTTAGACAAATAGAAAAACAATTTAAATAAAATTAATTGATACAGAAATAAAAACTTTTTTTATTTACAACTTGTAAATCCAATGAAAATAAATAAACAATTGGACAAGTACAATAGAAAAAAATATATATCCAAATTAAAACTTAAACTTTAAGTTTTTTTCAGGTACAGTAGCCTAGGTTTATTTAAAGGGCTTTTATCCAGCTGAAAACGCCAGGCGCTCTGCTGAAAGCGTTCTGTGTGCGCTTGAGAATGTTTTGGCAGCGCAGTGTTTTTTTTCCAGTTGAAATTCTTTGCTTGTTATGATAGGGAATATCCGCGGAAGTGTTACTAGTATCTCACTTCACAGATAGTTTGTTTCTGTATTGATTATATATAAAAATGCCGATACAATGTAAAGTATTTGCTCTGGCTCTTGTTTTAAATTATTTTGTTCCTTTATTATGTTTGTTGTTTTCATCTGTTGATGTTGTACAAGTAGAATGTGGCGGTTGGTCTTTGTTGTATTTGTCCCGCCCCTCCTCCACTGTGATTGGACGGCTGGTTTTACTCAGTTGAACATTCTTCAACTCTCGGCAACCAGTAAAAAACGCTCAGCGTTTGAACGTGAAATACTCGATCAGCGCTTCGTTACGCTCATGGCGTTCTACAAACAAAACGCTTGATGGACACAAGGCCTTACTAGAGAAATGTAGAACTTAGAAATACTACAGAAATTGAATAATAAGACACAGTACAGTCTTGTATGGAATATAAATTGAGTCTTCACTGTTAAATATGAATTCATTAATAACAAAGAGACAAAAGTGATTCAGTCAAAAGCAGTGTGACGTTCCCACGTTCTAGCTACACAATGCCGTGTTTAACACCACAAACCTTGAAGTTTTAGCCTGCTGGTTAGGGCTCAGAGAGAAGCCATGCTTAAGCATTCTCTGCACACTTTGCTGTTTGGGTCTTTTGTGGCGAGTATGTAAAGAACCGGAACTTTTATTTGCTTGTCTCTCTCTCCATTTCTCCAACGCCCAGGGGCTGGTTTGCTGTATTAGGAACGGAAAGTTATCTCTGCAGTGTTGAGAAGGAGCTGATTGCCGCCCTTATTGGTGGCATGGAGCACGTTTGCGGAGTGTAATAGGCGTCATGGTAACCTGATCAGCACAGTAATTGTCTTGGCAACCCGAGGAAATTAAGGGGACAGCATTAAAATTTATTTAAATAAATTTCATTTATTTAGATTGGCCTTTAACATACTTTAGCACTATGTCACTTTGAATTTTTATTGGTATTTTTGTGTAATTGTTTCTTTGGTTATTGCTTAATGTATTAATTCATTATATATTGTAGATGCTCTTTTGTTTTAAATGTAAAGCACCTTGGTCCTCCTCTTGGTTGTTGGAAGGTGCTATACAAATAAAGTTTGATTGATTGATTGATTGAAATGCTTTCATTGGCCCAGTACTTCCATCTTTGACTTGTGATGCTACAATTTGATCAAATGGCCTTATTATTATCTTTAGCAACAAAACCATTCTGTGCTCTAGATGTCTTTGTTCTTTTGACACTGTGCCAGGCACAATTGCAACATCATGCGCAGCACTAAGGAGATTTTCTGCTGTTTTTCTACAGATTTTTAATTGTCCTGCACCAATAATTGATGCACCTCTTGATGGAAATAAATGTGATGTTATTTTCATCAAGAGGTGCATACATTTTTGGCCAAGATTTTGTATTGATAATGCAAGAGTCAAGCACTCTGTAAAGTCTCCTCCAGCACATCTCAAAGACTTTCAATGATTTTAAGGTCTGGACTCAGAGGTGCCAATTCATGCGTGAAAGTGATTCTTCATGCCCCCTCCCAACCATTCTTCCACAATTTGAGCCTGATGCATGTTGACATTGTCATCCTGGAATATGGCCATGATGTGTCTTCATACATGGCTGTTTAAGAAATGAAAAGCTACACACTCCTTCAGTTAGGTTTAGAAGAACTGTTGCCACACATATAACATGCTAGAAACATAATACTCAGTGCAATTATGATCCAGTCATAGACTCTTAAGCATTTGCCTATTTAAATTCAAAACAGCGACTTTTTTGGCTGGGCAGTGTATGTAAGTATGTCAACATTTACTCAACATTCATTTGATTTTTCTTGTTCCCTCAGGTTGTTATGGTGTCGATGGTGAAAGTGACTCTATCATGAGCTCGGCCTCAGAGAACTCAACAGAACCGTGGTTCTGTGACGCTTGCAAGAATGGCGTCACGCCCAGCTGTGAACTCTGTCCCAGTCAGGACGGCATCTTCAAAGAAACTGATGCGGGGAGGTGCGTTTTAACCAATGCTTGGTCTGATATTACATTTTATCATCATTAGTAGATTCATTAAAGGCACAGCCATCCCCGTCACACCTTTTACTTCTTTAATTGTTGTATATTTGTTTAAAGTTTTGTGGCACTCTCTGAGCAAAGATTCTGCAAAGATGCTAAATAAGTGAAATACTTGAAGAGGGACAGGTTTGTGCAGGATGAGTGAAGGCGAGAAAAGGTGGTGGATTTGGCTAGGAGGGAGGGATAGGGCTATGAGAGAGAGGGAGAGGAAGAGAGAGGCGTCTGAAGCGTGAAGACTCAAGCCACGTTATCACTGATAGTGCTCCTCAGCCCGCCTGCACCCAAATTTACTACTTCACTAGAGCATGAAAAACACAGCAAATTAAAGTGTGGAGCGTGCGCTCACCAGAGATGGATATCTTTATATTGGACTTCGGATTTCCCTTCCTAAAGTCTGCATTTGAAATTTTGTCACACCAAATGGTCAAGTAAGAGTACATTTGAAACTTCAGCTGAGTATTTTCTCCTCTGAAGAGCTTAAGGTTATAGCCGTCATTCAAGGAATAGTGAATAATAGTCCATTCTAGATGCTGCTTTGTTCTGATTATAGTGGACCTCTGAATCATTAATATCTTGATTGACAGCACATGAATTCAATAAGGAACTTTCCTTATACTATGATGATTGAATAATTGAGATATTACAGATGAAAACTCAACTCAACTTTGCTTTGTTCTGCTGAAGGTGGGTGCACGTGGTGTGTGCCCTTTATGTTCCAGGGGTCGCATTTGGAGATATTGACAAGCTGAGGCCAGTAACACTCACAGAGATGAACTACTCCAAGTACGGTGCAAAGGCAAGTACCAGAAGTTATTTATGACACGCAACCTAAATGATCAATACCTCAAGAACAGGTTATTAATACTGATATTAAGACTCCATTATAGGGATTTCTTTTTTTATGATAAATCCATTATACGGTGAAATTATAAATGGTTAGACTATTGTTCAAAAGTTTGGGGTTGTTACAATTTTTTTTAAAGAAAGATGCTCACCAAAGCTGCATTAATTTAATCAAAAATGCAATAAAACGGCAACTTTAAATATTTTTGCAATTTTCTTTTTTAATATAAAATGTAATTTATTCCTCTGATGGTAAATCTGAATTTCAGCATCATTACTCCAGTCTTCATTGTCACATGATCCTTCAGAAATGATTCCAATATGCTAATTTGGTGATCAAGAAACATTTCTGATTATCATCAATGTTGAAAACGGTGTTACTGCTTAGTATTTTATGGAAACTATGATATCTTGTTTTCAGGATTCTTTGATAAGAGTTCAAAAGAATAGCATTTATATTAAATATAAATATTTACTGTCACTTTTGATCAATTTAATGCATCCTTGCTGAATTGGTTTTCTTACCTCCTGTTTTTGAATGGTAAATATATTTATTTTATATTATGATATTTATGATATATATTTATTTATTATCACTGTCAGATTATCACAGATGTAAGATAGTTGATTAAAAATAGTAAAATAGTTGATTAATTGGTGCATCCTAGATCTTATTCAAACATTTTATTTGCTTGAAAATTGCAATAAATCTAATAATACTAAATCTTGAAAGCACATTTTCTTTTTTACTTTATTTAAAAAAACAAAAACCAAGAAATTAATTTTCTGTTAAAAGATGTGAAATGCTGACTTTCTTCTCTGAGCACAGGGCGTCTTTCATTTTTCCCTCCCAAGAATTTCTGTCGACTGTAGACATTTTGACATTTACTCTATCTGACATTATTTTATGTGTCAGTAAGTCAGAAGAGGTTCCTTTTACTGGGAAGCAAATTACTTTAGAAGCACTTGAACGGCTTTCTTTAATGGTTTGTGCTGTACATGGGAAAAGAAATTACTCCTAGAGAAAGGCTATTATTATTTTAATTTTAAACTCCAGTAATTGGAGAAAGTCAAATGGGCTTTTAGAGACTCGTTGTCCACCTTATCTTAAATATAGAACTATACAGTAAATGAATGTTGGATTGTTATAATGGACTTTAAAGATTTTTTTCCTCATCCAAGCTCTGTTACACAATCAAGCTAGCGGTTTACCTTTCGTGACTTTGCAAAAACAGAAATAATCCCAAGTCATTAGTATGATAGTAATAAAACCTGAAGTCCGCAAATGCTAGAACATTTTTCATGCAGTGTTTTTCAAGTACTTTCTGCAATTCGCTGGTGTCACAATGGCCTGTTTGGGTTAATGGTTTGCAGGAGTGCAGTTTGTGCGAGGACGCACGCTTTGCTCGCACAGGCGTTTGCATCAGCTGTGATGCTGGAATGTGCCGCTCATTCTTTCACGTTACGTGTGCTCAACGGGAAGGACTACTGTCTGAAGCTGCTGCAGAAGAGGTTAGTTTGTTATGTGGTCATCCTCTTTTAATTGATGTTTTTGAAATGAAAGTGATGTGAAGGTAATCCATTCTAGGAATTTGTCCTCTGCATTTAACCCAAGTTAGTGCACACACATTAGGAGCAGTGAGTAGTGAACACACACACACACACACACACACACACACACACACACACACACACACACACACACACACACACACACACACACGCACACACACTGCAAACCGTGGACATGCAGACTTGGAGCAGTGGGCAGCCATTTGCTGAGGCGCTCGGGGAGCAATTGGGAGTTATAGTGAAAAGAGTGGCCAGGCTCAAGGTCACCTCAGTCGTGTATTGAGGGTGGAAGAGAGTGCTGTTCATTCACTCCCACATCTACATTTTTCCTGCCGGTATTGAGAATTGAACCGGCAACCTTCGGGTTACAAGTCCGAGACTCTAACTATCTGCCCCCTTATAGGTTTTTTTCTATAACTTTCCCACTCTCGCAGTCTTGTGATGACAGCTGTGTATTGTATTATTGCTTCTCCTGTCTGTACTTTTTAACTCTCCTGTCTGTCAACCTCTTGTAATCAAACTTTTTCAGGCTTTTCCTTTTTTTTTCTCACAAAAAAACTGTTCTGCATGTCCTCAAATTTCCATTTCAACAATCCATTTCAAAGCAAATACTGAATTTATACTTTTCACCCATGGTATCCTGGCCACTCTTTTCACTGTAATAAAAGTAGATGATGACTGGATAACCAAGCTCTAAAATGACAAAAAGCAGGAAAATATCATAAAAGTAGTCCATTTGACTTACATATGGTATACAGTGAGGAAAATAAGTATTTGAACACCCTGCTATTTTGCAAGTTCTCCCACTTGGAAATCATGGAGGGATCTGAAATTGCCATCGTAGGTGCATGTCCACTGTGAGAGACATAATCTAAAAAAAAAAAAAATCCAGAAATCACAATATATGATTTTTTAACTATTTATTTGTATGATACAGCTGCAAATAAGTATTTGAACACCTGTCAATCAGCTAGAATTCTGACCCTCAAAGACCTGTTAGTCTGCCTTTAAAATGTCCACCTCCACTCCATTTATTATCCTAAATTAGATGCACCTGTTTGAGGTCGTTAGCTGCATAAAGACACCTGTCCACCCCATACAATCAGTAAGAATCCAACTACTAACATGGCCAAGACCAAAGAGCTGTCCAAAGACACTAGAGACAAAATTGTACACCTCCACAAGGCTGGAAAGGGCTACGGGGAAATTGCCAAGCAGCTTGGTGAAAAAAGGTCCACTGTTGGAGCAATCATTAGGAAATGGAAGAAGCTAAACATGACTGTCAATCTTCCTCGGACTGGGGCTCCATGCAAGATCTCACCTCATGGGGTCTCAATGATCCTAAGAAAGGTGAGAAATCAGCCCAGAACTACACGGGAGGAGCTGGTCAATGACCTGAAAAGAGCTGGGACCACCGTTTCCAAGGTTACTGTTGGTAATACACTAAGATGTCATGGTTTGAAATCATGCATGGCACGGAAGGTTCCCCTGCTTAAACCAGCACATGTCAAGGCCCATCTTAAGTTTGCCAATGACCATTTGGATGATCCAGAGGAGTCATGGGAGAAAGTCATGTGGTCAGATGAGACCAAAATAGAACTTTTTGGTCATAATTCCACTAAACGTGTTTGGAGGAAGAAGAATGATGAGTACCATCCCAAGAACACCATCCCTACTGTGAAGCATGGGGGTGGTAGAATCATGCTACGGGGGTGTTTTTCTGCACATGGGACAGGGTGACTGCACTGTATTAAGGAGAGGATGACCGGGGCCATGTATTGCGAGATTTTGGGGAACAACCTCCTCCCCTCAGTTAGAGCATTGAAGATGGGTCGAGGCTGGGTCTTCCAACATGACAATGACCCGCAGCACACAGCCAGGATAACCAAGGAGTGGCTCTGTAAGAAGCATATCAAGGTTCTGGCGTGGCCTAGCCAGTCTCCAGACCTAAACCCAATAGAGAATCTTTGGAGGGAGCTCAAACTCCGTGTTTCTCAGCGACAGGCCAGAAACCTGACTGATCTAGATAAGATCTTTGTGGAGGAGTGGGCCAAAATCCCTCCTGCAGTGTGTGCAGACCTGGTGAAAAACTACAGGAAACGTTTGACCTCTGTAATTGCAAACAAAGGTTACTGTACCAAATATTAACATTGATTTTCTCAGGTGTTCAAATACTTATTTGCAGCTGTATCATACAAATAAATATTTAAAAAAAAATCATACATTGTGATTTCTGGATTTTTTTTTTTAGATTATGTCTCTCACAGTGGACATGCACCTACGATGACAATTTCAGACCCCTCCATGATTTCTAAGTGGGAGAACTTGCAAAATAGCAGGGTGTTCAAATACTTATTTTCCTCACTGTATGTGCTATTTTCCAACACTTCTGAAGCCATTTTTAGTTGTATTTGAGGAACAGGCTGAAATTAAGTTGCAGATTCATGAACAAATCATTATTTTGAGCATGATCTTTTCAGTGAATTGACTGATCCAGTTCATAAAACTTGATGAATGATCCGGTTCTCAAGTTCTCAATCTTTCATTAGCAGGGGTTAATAGCTTACTGGAGAGGAATATTATCAATGAATTCCAGTTTGTTTGTCACACAAAACTGAATGGTTTCAAAAATGTTAAATATAGCATACAAATCATATAGACTATTATTATAGTTATTTTTCTGTACTTTTATGTTACTTTTGTATCATTATCGAAGCTTGAAAACTCTAATACCAATTGATTGTTATCATATTGGGGAAAAAAAGCAATAAATTACTTTTTTTTTATTCCACGGAACAGTCATAGAGAATTGTGTAAACTTTTAGATGGACTATCCCGGATTCTCTTGATTCTGTTTATCTGTGAACTTCAAATGCAGGAGTTCTATTAAATAGATACACATAAGCATAGGAAGAGGGCTCAGAGCACAAGATCAGCCAGTCGAACAAATTCCCAGCCCAGGCCGTGGTCACAGACCATCAGCCTCGTGGCTCAAATATTCAGTCCATATTGGAGAAGCATATGATGGTGGCGTTCAGTGCAGATAAACACTGGCGAAAAGTGCCTACTCACTGCAATCCACTTAATCCAGTCAGCTGTGCAAAGGGTCTCATATCAACAGGTGAGTGGGCTGATAGCATCCAGCGAGACACCTTAAGCCTAAACGATTCCGTGGATGACGGGAAATGGCTGTGCTTCCATCTGCCCTCGAGGGAGGGGTTGAACTGCTATGCGTGTGACGAGGAAATGTAACCAGGGAGGAGAAACTTGCTCCTAATGTCTCAGCTGCAGAGATTTGAAACTGCTGAAACCGGCTGGCATTGTTCTTAGGCTCCCTCCTTTTCTGTAGAAGGCTTTTTCTGAGAAAGGCTGTCCACTTCCATTCCTGGAAAAATCCCGCCAGCCTCACATCAGTCATTGTCTTGCCCCTCCGCTTCAGCTTCCACATTCTCTGCAAAATGTACTTGTCCTTTAAAAGAGAGGGGAATTTTTACAGGCCTTTTGTGACCAGCTATTTATCACGGCTATCAGAGAATGCACAGCCACTGATGGTCTATAAAACTGTGGAGTGCTGGGCATCATTATCACAACAACCAGAATGCGTCAGCCTGTAATTCAGAAGATACTACCATTTCCACCATAATCAAATTGTACGTTAAAACGATGAGGTGTGCGAGCACACAAGAACTCAAAAATAAAACCTGCATCAATCGTCTTAAGTTAACAATAATGAGGTGATGAGAAATATCTTAAAATAACCTGAATCAAATTACTGTATTCTTAAAGACATATTCTTAAAGTGTGCATTTTAAGAAGTAGATTAAACTCTGTTTTGCACCACAACCGAGACATCACTCTAGACATCAGCAGATTATTGTATAATACTCTGACTTTGCAAGACATCTGTGTTTGTTTTAATCAGCAGAAAGGGAAGTATTTGCTGAAAAGACTTTTGTTGTGTTCTGTCAGTATGATTTAAATTGTTTCAGTGTTGGTTAGTTGAGGAATTGACAAATTAAGAGTCCATCTTTTAAAGGGATAGTTCACCCAAAAATGAAAATTAGCCCATGATTTACTCACCCTCAAGCCACCATAGGTGTATATGACATTCTACTTTCAGACGAACACAATTAGAGTTATAAAAAAGTAAAAAAAGTCCTGGCTCTTCAAAGCTTTATAATGGCGGTGAATGTTGCTCTGTTTTTGAAGTCCATAAAAGTGCATCTATCCATTATAACTGCTCCACATGGCTCCGGGGGGTTAATAAAGGCCTTCTGAAGCGAAGCGATGCATTTGTGGTCCTGTATTCAATTTACGGAAAAAAGTGTAGTGCCTTTTTGCTTTTTTGATGAATAGACTATTCAATACAACAGCATTGATTTGAAATATAAATCTTATCTTTTTCTTCAAATTCTTAATGTCTTAAAAATCTTACAATTCAATGTTTTGAATTTCTCTACTGTCACTTTTGATTAATTGAATGCATCCTTGCTTTAACTTAATTTATAAAGAACAAAACGTTTGAACACTAGGCTACATATCATAAAGTATGAAAATGCATTATTTTGGATATTATGCACATTATATTATAGGCCAGGCATACCATGCAACACTTTCACATAATAAATGGCCTGTTTACACCTGGTCACTTAATGCATTTTATCTGATCGTGAAAAGGGTTGGTGTAAATGCCCTCCAAAATGCTTTCAAGATTTAAGTCCTTTCACTCAAACCACTTCAGGAGGTGGTTTAAGAAAACATTACAAATGAAACTGGACAAGTGTGAATGCATCTGGTTGTTGAAGCCACATATGTACATTTGGTAACACTTTATTTTTGGGGTTCAATTCTTGCTATTAACTAGTTGCATTACTTGGATATTGGCTGTTTATTAGTACTTATAAAGCACATATTAATGCCTTATTCTGCATGACTTTATTCTGCACCCCTTAATCTACCCAATAGCTAAACTTAACAACTACCTTACTAACTATTAATAAGCAGTAAATTAGGGGTTTATTGAGGCAAAAGTCAGAGTTAATAGGGGATGTGTTCCCCATACTAAAGTGTTATTTGCATATAGCTCAGGAATTGAAGATCGGATTTATATTCCTTTTGCAGGGACACATGCATTAAAACATGCATTATTAATGAGAAGTTGTGATTCATCACTGACTTTTTTTTCTTGTTTTATCAAGATATGGTTCAAGATTTAAGGTCTGTATCTACAGTCATGATCCATTTTCACCCACAGGACATTGCAGATCCCTTCTTTGCCTACTGCAAGCAGCACGCAGACCGCTTTGACAGGAAATGGAAAAGGAAGAACTACCTGGCCCTGCAGTCCTATTGCAAAGTGTCTTTACAGGAAAGAGAGAAGCAACTCACACCTGAAGCTCAGGTCAGATTTACTCTGTGGATACGTTCTTCCATACATGAGACAGTCTGGTGAATGATCAAGCATCATTTTTTTTTTGAATGTTTATGATTTCCCAACCTCTAGGCTCGAATAACCACACGGCTCCAGCAGTACAGAGCGAAAGCAGAGCTGTCTCGAAACACTCGACCGCAGGCGTGGGTGCCCCGAGAGAAGCTTCCCCGACCGCTCACCTCTAGTGCATCAGCCATCCGTAAGCTGATGCGTAAAGCCGAGCTCATGGGTATCAGCACAGACATCTTCCCCGTGGACACATCTGATACCAGTGCAAGCGTAGACGGGCGGCGTAAACATAAGCAGCCAGCCCTCACGGCAGACTTTGTTAACTACTACCTAGGTAGGTGGTTCTGGTTTGTCACTTGCAAATTAAGTTGAAATAACTCATCAGGCCTATGATCTATTTTTTGAGAATCAGCATTTCTAAATCTGCTTTTTTTATGGGTAAAAATCTGGATTTTTTTAATAGATTTTTTTAATGGATTTTTATGGGGCATTGTTGCATTTGTAGCATGTAACTTACTGTCCCTAACGCACTTGAATCTGTCTGCAGAACTGTAGGCGATATCAGACAGTGAGACATGCATCCTGCTCTGTAGCCTTGTAGCTAGGCACTTGCCCTCCAAATGAATGATGTTAAGAGCAGATGTGTGGAGTAACCTTGGGCACACACTCCATTAGGTTCCAGCAGGAGGCCTATCCTCTATCAGCGCACTTTCTCTCCCTGTTTTTCCCCCAACGTCCCTATTTTTTCGTGCTTTCTCCCTCAATCTTCCTTTGATATACTTTTTCCTGTACTCTGATAGCAATCTCAATATCGATTTGTTTGTCTGTTGGTATTCAGAGCGGAACATGAGGATGATTCAGATCCAGGACAACATCGTGGAACAGAAGAACCTCAAAGACAAGCTGGAGAGCGAGCAGGAGAAGCTGCACATGGAGTACGATAAGGTCTGTCTACTGTTGACACTCCAGGCTCTCACTAGCATCTGTTTTGTACATTAGCGCTTGTCCGTAGCACATTTGTTTCGGCTATTGGTGCTTAAGAAGAGGCATTCACACCAGGAAATAATGACGCGCTGCTGGAATATTATCCCAGGAGCATAGCTCCTGAACAGCTATTAAATAATGCCAATTATGCTTCAGTCTTTCAATGTACTATGCAACTGTGAAATTTTCTTTTAAGCTACTTTGTGTCAGACCAACTGCAGAGAGAGAAATAAAAAAGCAGATCTTGTATAACACAAGGTTATGTTTGTTCATGGAATATTAGATGACAAAAACAGGCAGTGAATAACACTTTTGTTAACAAAAATAAAAAGTTGCAAAAGACTGAGTACTCTAAAACCTTAAATAAAGTAATTTTTTTGTTTTTGTTAACACTGGTTAGTAAGCATTAAATAAATAAATAAAACAATAGCTATGTTTCCATTACCCTGTTTTTATGCACATTTTGAAGTATCGCATTAGAAATGAGTCACGAAAACACCAAATTGTCGGGAAAAAAAAACGTTTTTACGCTCGCTTGAAGTGGTTTTTGAATTGCGAATAATGGAAGATGGAAACGCATTTGCTGAATAAATTCTGACGTAGCGAACATTAAACCCACGTTTCCACTGATGGTGTTTTATTTACTGTTGTTTACTATGTTACCAATACCACCTTCATCCCCTGGAACAACTTGATGGAAACGCACCTAATTTGCATTTGTTTGTTTTGCTTTTTTGCAAACTTTGAAAAGATTTGCTTCACGTTTTGATGAAAACCTAGCTAATGAGACAGTAAAAAAGATTACACTGTGCAACAGCCAACTACTCTTTTTCCAAAAATTCTAACAAATAATCAAAATATTTTTATGAACAATTAAACTAAAACTAAACAACCCCCCCCAAAATAAACTTTCAAAAACCTTGGTATGGTATAACAGCTGCTAATGTTCTGTGCTGCGTTTATGTATTTGCCTCGTACCCTCAATTCTCCTAAACATGATCTCTTGAAGCAAATTTGAGTAGATGGTGTTTTCTCATCTGGCCCAATGAGGAGTAGAATGAAAGCGAGAAGTTGAAGTTAATGTGGCGTCCAGTCTTTCTGTGCCACATGTATTAAGCGGTATTAATGGAGTGTGTGTTGTTAATTATTGCACTCAACATGCATTAGCACGATGGCGGCCTTAGAGAGAGATCCCGAGGAAATCAACATCTGTGGAAAGCTGACTGCTTATTCACAAAAGTTGTGTCTAAGGCAGTGATCTGAGTCAACTGGAAATTAGGTCTAATAATCCTGAATTATATACTGTTACATAGTTTTTTACCATCACGGTGGTAATGGACCAACTACCGGCGGTTGGGGGGAGGGGGTTGCTACATATATATATATATCTCAATTATATAGCCTACATTTTGAAAATAAAAAATATTAACAAGGCTCAAACATCCATTTAAGCATGCGTGTTTATTTTAGTACTTTCATCAGTGAAACTACTACAGCCTGTAAAACATTTAAATAAATATCAGTAAATAATGGTAATATAAATAATATAAGAAAGTTAAATATTAGTAAAAAAAAACTAATGTTTTATAGCCCATATGCCGCTTTGCGCTGAAAGGGATGTGTGACACGAGCAGGAAAGAGAGCATCGATTTTCTAATATCTTCATGTTTTCTCCTGATGTTCCAAAACTGACACTTGTAGTAAAAGGTGTGAAGAACGAATTTATCTTCCGCAGGGTCAAGAACTTTAGTGTTTGTTTGATTATGCACTGCGAGAGAAAGCGAAACTAAAAATCTCTGGTGTGTGTGTGAAATGCGTTATACACATAAAACTTGACGCACCTTAAGTCTAATAACAAGTACAAACTGTGTTAAATAGAATTTGAAGTAAAATGTATCTTTCTTACATTGTTTTCTACTTTACCACAGTAAATGATGCGAATATACTCCTAATTAAAAGCAAACAAAAGGAAGAAACGTTTATAATCCGCTGTGAGAGACATAAATGAAGATTTGGGAAAATAAATTAGAGATTCCATGTCCAGTAGAATAAAATGGAGTAAGTTTATTGTTATATTCGCATTCACATTAAAAAAAAATGTTTTGGGCCGACCACCGCCGGTTCTACTCTGCTACCGCAGTGGCACTCTACAACTGCAGTGGTGAAGTTGTCATGTTTACCGGCACAGCCCTAGTTTTATATTTATAACATTGTATCATTGCAAACCAACAAGAGCATGCTAATGTTTTAGCGTAAGGTGTTTATTATCACTGTATCAAGGTGATGACTTCAAGATTCATCATACTAACAGATATGAGTAATGGTATATCTAAATATATTATTATCCGTGCTGTTATAGGCCCTATTCATTAAAAAAAAATTCATAACCATGTGGTTTTTGCTAGTTAATTTTCATGGAACTTGGAAATGGAAATGGATGCATTGCTTAATTCTGTGGAACACGAGAAGATATTTAAAAAAATGTTTGGACCTCAGTGTTCTTAAATTTGTTTGGCAGGGGAAAAAAATGATAATGTTAATTACTTGTAGGGCCCACTCTATAGGCACCAGAGAAACAAGCGTGCAGCCATCTTTAGAATTGTGTCTTTGAAAAAATTCAACGAATGATATGTAACTATATTAATAGTTGCATTATTATGTTTTGGACCCCGCAGAGCTGTCAGTATTAATCTGGAGTGTTTGTTGGAGAGGAGACGGTTTTAAATGTTAGCTCAAGCTCACTACGTGGAGCCTCATCTTCACAGACAGCGGAGATAAGGGTGGCTCTCTTTAGTTTCGTTTCACATACCCGTAATAACTTCACCTCTCCACTGTTTCCTCTCATCATCGTCTTTATCAAAGCGTCTGCCTGACTCTTATCTACTGTCTGGAGCTGAGAGTGGCCCCTACACGGCGAAATGCCACAGCGGTGCGTGTGTGTGCGAGAAAGAGAGACGTAGACGCAGGAAGTGTAATGGAATATTTCATGGCGTGCTGGGCTCTGAATCTGTTAAAAGTAGAAAATGTTATTTTTTTATGTGTGTGAGGTTGTGTTTTGATGTGTAATATTTGTTGCTTGCCTGAAATCAACCTGTTTTTTTGTAACGCACTTTACAAACATGTTAGTCAATCAGATGTTCACAGGTTTGTGTACGCCTTTGGATTCGTACACGTTAGTCCGTACGTGTGTGTGTGTGTGCTAACAGACAGAGCTGCCCAACTTGTCCTTGTCTTATCTTATCTTCCGCCTTGCTGCGGTTTTATCTGCCACAGCTGTGTGAGTCTCTGGAGGACCTGCAGAATGTCAATGGCCAGCTGAGGACCGAGGGCCAAGCCATATGGAGCATGATGGGGGGGATCCTTGGACAGGTACGGCTTACCTTCAACCGCCTCATTCTTTCTCTCCCCTGTCCATCTTCATTCTGTCTCTCTCCGCCCCATCCCATCCTTGATCCAGCTGTACGCCTCATCTATCACAGCTCCAGTGAGCTTACATCCCGCCCTGATACAAACTGCTTGCTCTGATCAGGCTGGGATGCTTTAAAGGGCCCATATTTTACACTTTCATTGCATTTTTTTTACTGAATCCCAATTTTAATATTATTCAAGGTTTCTTACAACAATCAATGTCATTTTTTTTCTCGTTTTTCCATAACCATTTTCCACCTTCTCGATGACCTTTAGATTAAAGTAACAGTTTTTGTTACTGTACCTTTCAGACTTGTGTATGTAAATGCAGAGTGGGTCTTAAAGTATTAAAAGGTTTCAATATGTTTTACAGCCTTAATTTTTGTAAAGTAAATTTAAGTACCTTATATAGAATAAAATATAAAATAAAAATATAGGATTAAGAAGTCTTGAATATTGTTTGGTGAGGTTTTTGGTACACTCCATTTGAATCAGTCTGTTTAAACATTAGTTGACTTATTTGTCACTTTTCACTTTTTTTTCTAACATCATGTTTCCTGCACATTTTAAGCTACACTACTGTTAAAAATATATATATTTTGTTGTTCAGGACACATTAAATTGATCAAAAGTTACAGTAAAGACTTTTAGATTGTTACAAAAAATATATATATTTCAAATAAATGCTGTTATTTTGAACTTTTTATATATCCAAGAGTATTGAAAAAAAGTATTTTCACAAAAATATTAAGCAGCTGTTTCCAACATTGATAATAATAAGAAATGTTTTTGGGCAGCTAATCAGCATATTAGAATGATTTCTGAAGGATCATGTGACACTGAAGGCTGGAGTAATGATGCTGAAAATTCAGCTTTGCCATCACAGGAATAAATTACGTATTAAAATAATATATACATTTTTTTTGATAATATTTCACAATATTTTCTTTCAAAGCAAAGAAATCTTACTTACCCAAAATCTTTGAATGGTAGAGCATTTTAGAACATTGAGTATCATCAAAATATTTTTTTTTACCTTTATTGTCACAATTGACCACTCGCAAAGACCCACCCGCTTTAGTTACTGTTGCTAATGCTATGTTCGACAAACCGCGCTCTCACACCACACATCATGTTCTCACGCAGTGCAAAACACATCACAGAGCAAAGAGGATACTGACACGCACTGACAGACAGGACAGGGCAAAGTCTCAACTCTTAAAATTTTGTAATTTTTTGGAAGAAATGTAAACAATAAATACCGTTTTGTGGCTCTTTAATGTGTGGTGACAGGTCGCTGTTGCGCCTCAGTTAAAGCTGCCCGTGAACTGATCATCTCTTCCTTCTAGTTAATTTATAGTATCAAATAAACATGAATGAACTTCAGAAGGAATGTTGTTTCAACCGCGGAAAGACGTCAGTACACACCGTTTTTTAAGTTCAAGTCCACCAACGTTAATCTACAAACTTTCTTGTCTGCTTTGTCGGACAAAAATGGCAGATTCGACGGATTGCGGTTATGAATGGTCAGATCGTCTGTCAATCAAACTCCAGGCGAATTCATAAAGCTATGTTTACATGTTGAGACCTAAAAACAATAATTTTAATGTTTTTATCTTTGTTACATTGCAAAATTGGTTTTAAAAGGTCTTACCGGACATTTATTTCCCTTAACATGATAACAGCTTCCCTGAAACGACCTTTGTAATGACTGGCTAATGTTTTAACTTGAAACTACTGGCACTTTTTGTGGCTTAGTTTCCATAAACGGTCATTAATGGCTGTAAATTTGCACATTATATGTCTGCATGGTAAATCACACTCTTTTTTTTTGAAAGCTTTATTATGCAGTACAGCTTATTAACGTTTAGTTAATAAACTGTGAAGGAAACTGAGTCAACATCTCTTTGGCTCTTGGACATCTTTCACTGTTTTGGTCTACGGAGCAGACGCTTTGGGTGCTCAGACGCATCACGTGGATCTAGCAGTTGGAGCGTATTGTTGGCAAAATTCGTCTTTGACATCACAGTGGAAAGAGTGTAAAGAGAGAAAATCTTCTCCCTGGATTTTTTGCACCTGGGTAATGAGCTGTGATTGAAAGAAATCTAGATTGTAGGCAGCACCCCACTGGGTAGACAGCGTTGAGGTAATTCTCTTCGCTGTAATGGGCCTCCTGTTTGCGAAATTCTTTCATTTGCGCTAACTGATTGACCTGTCATTGGCCATGCACTCAGCCCTGACTCTGTAGCTAAAAGCCGCCAACTTATCCCCTGCTCACTATGGCAACCACATCACCAAGGTGCGTCACCATGGGTGACGGTCACTTAATGAGTGCGAAAATGTGAAGGTCTGAAATGTTCTGTAGATCTCTCTTTTTGTCTAAATAACAGTCTGTACTTAGAATGCCATTTAGCAGGATATGCCCCGAAACAAAAATGTCATTGGCAACAGCAACCGTAAAAGGAATTGTAAGGATTCTGGGTTTCGCAATGTTTGTAAAGTTTGTCTGAAAAGTTTATCCTCTTTGTTGGAGCTAAACGTTTGTCAATTTCATACATTGTGTATGTGGAGAATTAGCGTTGACTAGGCTACAAGGCGGCACACAGAGTGAAAGGTTGTCACTTAGGAGGTATCGCTAGTCCTCTATGTATTGTCACCCTTTAAATCACTATGATACACCCAGGAAGAGTGAATTTGATGAGATGCCTTCCCAGAATGAATATAAGAGGCCACACTTCCCTGTGATAACCTAAAACCGCAACAATCAGAACTGCAGCTCACGTCGTTATCTTGCTTCTGATACAGCGACAAAACATTTAAAAGGCGCCCATTTGCATGCACCCATGCGCACTTGTTTAAAACTTAATTTGCGTTGAATAACCGGTTACCCGGCTTAGAGAGTGTGTAAGATGGTTAATTAAAAGGATCTCTTAAAATGTCCTCTCGACAGATAAATGCTGCAATAATGGAGCGAGGAGGTAGAAGGAGGCGAGGAGAGCCGAGTGGTCTGGAAAAGAGTGAGCCAGTGAATCTGCAATGATGGTCATAAATCACATAATTAGAAAACGCACGCCGCTTAAGTAGCAACATCAGTCAAGGCGCCCCGCTCCTTTGTGTCATCTATCTACTACATTTTCGTTCCCTATCAGTCATTGGTGTCTGCACATAACCCTCAAATTATTGATGTTCTCAGGAGGTGGTCTCATCTCTCGTGCCACCTTGGGTGAGTGAGAACTCACATTGGTGCACTTTGAAAGGAGGCACAAATGTGTCTTTGATAGCTTATCAACTTTGCGAGGTCTATTCGCACCAAGGATGAATTTGTTGCCATAAAAAAATATGATCTTCAAAATTTCACGTCGAGTCTGAAATCATTTTATGTAGAAAACTTTTTTTCTGAAATTGACAAATTCTGCTTTAGATATGAAAAAATAGGGGACTGATATGATATTTTCATGGTTATTAACATTGTAACATTACATAAAAACATTTTTTTTTGTAAATGTACTGTACATTTGTAACCCATAATGTACATTTCTAACTCAATACTTCGTATTGCATTACCTTAATGCCCCTGTAGAAGTGCCTTGAAACGCGCAGCATTATTTAATATGTTGACGTCATTTCCACTGAAAGAAGACAGGGCGGGACATATTGAACAGCTCCTCCTTTTAAAAGGGGTCATGAATTGAGAAATCAACTTTTCATCCAGCCTTTGATATATAAAAGTTCATCGTGATGAAAACTTCCTTGTTAATCAAAGGAAAGCTTTATTAGACACTAGGCCCAACAAACGCTCGATTTCAGAATGTGCCAGGCTGTGACGTCATCGTGTAGTGAAACATTGCCTCTGCAGAAAGAAGATCAACGCCTACTTCATCACTACCTGTTTAGCCCCGCCCACCGATTCACGCATGTAACATAGGCCTAGTGTTAAATCAGATCGAGCTACCAAGCAGTAAACATGCCGTTGAGGATTACAAAATATTGTGCAGTGCCAGGGCTCGACAATAATGCAACATGTAAATAACTGTGTTAATTCTAATGGCTGATCTGAAATGTAATGATTCATAACAGTAAGATGTTCTTTGTCTGTGTCAGTAAATCAAACCAGTGACTAAACGTCAACTTGCGTTGTTTCTCTTAGTATGATGAAAATAATCTGTTATTTAACGGTGATTAAATTCTATAAAGAAAGCGATCAAAGAAAGCTCCCTTTGCAATCGTTGGAGCAGCCCACGCTGAACCGGTCAATTAAACAGAGAGAGATTATCACTGACACGTTTATCAGTGACTCCTGTTTTATTCAACAAATCTCTTAACTATATCACATTTGCACTGTTAGTGAAGATGAAAGCATTCGTTAGTGTACAGAAACTGAGTTGCAATGATGAGATCACTGCTTTCATGCGCTCAACATTGGCTACAATGTTCATTTCTGCAACCTTTCATGCCACGATCTAAACATAATGCCATAGATCTAAATGTAATGCAGCACTTTTCACGATTAGTTAACCATGAGAGCTGTAATAGTAAAAAAAACACGCTAAAAGAGAGAGTAATACTATTTCAAATGGAAAGACAACCACAGCAGTGGGTATTTACACTGAAGTCTCGCAGCGGACACGCCCCTTAAAACAGAGCATTCAGAGCAGAAGGCTAAAATCAGGGTAGGAAAAATGCCTTTATTTATAAATTGTGACAATTTATAAAGTAAAAAGCATTCAAACATTATAAGTGCACCCCAGGAAACATCATAAAACAATAAAACAACGCAGTTCATGACCCCAATAGCCAATAGCATTTTGTTGCTACAACAGCTCGGCCCGAGCCGTTGAGCTCAGTAAAGCTGGTGTTTCCTCCTAATCTCCTCCATATCGCTTTAAAATATAGCATTCCTTGCAGAATTCAAATGGGTCCGATGTGTTTTCTGGTCTGCGCCGACTCGCGCATATGATCCGCTCTGTGCTATCGTGTTTCTGGACCGGAGCAGACTGTGTGCATGCTGCGGTGGTTCGTGTGACACTAACATGAAACCAGACTTCATTTACCCCAATGGAAATCATATTTACACTGTCTGAAACGTTGCCTCTCCCCTATATAGTGCACTATGTGCCATTCACCATGTAGAACATAGTAAATTTGTGAACAAGTGACCGATTTCAACGACAGCTTCGGCGTCTATTTATAATGTAAGGACACTTTAGATTATAGAGAGCATTTGATTGGATGGGGAATCTGATGAGAAGCTGGAGTGCAGAGTGATGTCATCAAAATCATTGATCCATATTGGCGCAAATGAGAGACTGTAAGTTTTGAATGCTTACATCTTCAAAAATTTACATTTTGTCATTGTTTTGGAGCACACTAGCTTATAGATAAAAGTAAGGCAAACATATTCATACTAAAAGCCAAAAAACTTCATTTTTGATTTCATGGGGATTTTAAATTACCGAAAACTATTTATTGTTGTTTTGTAATACAATAGCTGAGGAAGTTACTGCAAATTTGACATCTTTCTGTTGAATCAACTGACCAGCATAATCAATATAGGCAAAAAGCAAACATTATAAACATTACATTTCACCTGGAACTGTGAAATGATTCATCGTTGTGCGAAATTATTTGCAACAATTTTATACAATGTGTCCTTTAGTTACATCTTAACACATGCTTCAACAATATCAAATCGAACAATGATCACAAATCAGTCTCAATGATTCATACTCAAATGTGGTTATCGAGGTGAACAAGCTGTTATTTGCGAACAAGTTCTTCCACAGTTTTGGATGTTTTTATTGAAAGCCGGTTAAACTCTGAAGTCGTTGGCACATCAACAACAAACAAATCTTTGTTTCTTTATGAATGATCAATCTGAAATATTGTAGTGATTTTTTTTATTTTTTTTATTCGGAAGTCAAATATTCGGAACTTTTTCAGAAAATGACATTATCAGCAGTCGACTTGAAAACGATCTGTTCAAATGATTTGCTAAATTGTATTCTTTGTGTCCTTCAGTTGCACCATAATGCATGCTTCAACAATGATAATGAATCGATCAAAAATCCACAAATCACTGAAGGATTCATACACAAATCAATCTGATCTGTTCTTGATATGACGTGAAGATTAAGCTGTTATTAACTATATGTACTTATCTAATGTCTAGTAAACTTTCGTCTCACAGAGCGCAAAGTTGTTGGCACAAAAAAACTAGCACAACAACAAAAAAGCCCTACTTCTCTATGAACAATAAGTATGATATTTTGTTGTGAATGTTTTATCAGGACATCAAATATTTCGTTCAGATATCTGAACTTCAATATTAAGCAGTGGACTCGAATGTGAATTTGACAAATTAGACAAGGAAAACATTACTCACTATGTTATTCCACTTTATTAGATGTTGTTCTCTCGTTGCTGTTTGTGTTTAGTCATGTTTAGAAATTGCTTGTTTTTGTTAAATGAACTATTTTATGTGGACACCATGTGCTGACACGTCATTGTGGACTCCCCAAGCAGGTCCACCCCTTTTAGAATTTTTGTGAGCTATATGACCACTCTCAGGGTACCGTTGGGATTCTCCACAATCACTGCAAGACAGCAAAGTCTGTCGGGCTCCCTCAGCAGATGGCCAACCGCCTGTTCGGGCTGTTCTGTGAGGCTTTTTTCTTTCCCTCTTTTTCTTTTTTTTGTTTGTTTTGTTCTTAGTCAAACACCTTTCTTCTCCAAATAATATTCCCACTGAAATTATGTGGATAGGAGTGACTGGCCACAGTAATCCAGAATTTGCAGGATGTAAAACCTGGCATGTCCACGCTCATCTCTCCGGCCTGTTATAATCCCGTCGGTGCAGTGGAGAGGGACCGTCACCATGGGCACACTGAACGGAGCACGTTCAGATTAGAAAGGCTCTAGAGAGAAGCCGCTCTGTTGTTGCTGTGTGACCGGTTTCTACTAGATAATTTTTCTAATTAACCTGGACAGAAAAGATGCAGAGCAGATGTATAGACAGAAAATAGGAAAAGTAGTTTTTCTTTCTTTCCTGGCCACTGTCCTCTCTCCAAACCCCATCCACAACTCTTCCCTGCTTCTCTAATACCCATTTTCCACCAGCATGAACCTGGTGCTAGTTCAGAGCCAGTGCTAGTGCCAGTTCGGAGTTGGTTCGACTGACGAGCCTTCTAAGAACCGGTTTGCCTTTCCACGGGCTAGAGAGCCAGCACAGAGCCAGGTCTTACGTCACTGTATACGTCGCATCTTTCTCAGCAACGCTAGCGAGGCAGTGAGAAACACACACACCAGGCTTGTTTAGATGCATTGGCGCCGCGCAGACGATCAGCATATGATATCAAAACACCGCATGAATGAATCAAAAGCATAAGGAGTCATATGCTCTCGTTGGACTTGTTGTCATACGGCGATCGGTCTGCACAGCACTGATGCATCTCGAACAAGCCTTCCATCAACAATGACGAACTTTGCGTTACTGTTGATGCACATGGCTTTACGATCCCACATCGGCATCAAAACACAGCGAATCCAACGCATTCATGCAGCTCGCCATAATTTGTATAGACGGAGATTACAAATGAGAAGCAGCTATTAGCTCGATTGGCTGCTATTTAAAAAATGGTGGATCTCAAGTTTATGTTTGTCTTGTTGGTCACGGTAACCCCGCCCCCAGCCCCTGACACAAGCGGTTCTTACTTCTAGATCAGCAATGATTTGGTGCTACTTAAGAACCACTTTTCCTGGTTCGAAGCTGGTGCTTTGGGTGTGGAAAGACAAAGAACCGATTTGAAACTAGGCTCTGGCTCCGAACTAGCACCAGCACTGCCTTGGTGGAAAAGGGCTATAAGTGTGCTTTCACACTAGCGATTTTGGTGCACACCGGGGTTCGATTGACGTCAGAGTTCGGTTCGTTTGGATGATGTGAATGCTGTCTTCCGAACTCAGGTGTGCACCTGCGCACCATATCCGAGTCCGCTTAAAAAGGGCGGTCTGGGGTTCGGTTCATGCGAACTCCGGTATGGTTCGCTGCTGATGTGAATGCAGTCGTACTAAATCGTGGAAGTGAACTGCTATTAATGACGTATGATTTGATAAAAATGTGTGTTTGTGTGAGTTTCACTCATTTTCCTGGCGAGCGTAACTGACAGCTCGTCTTCAGCTCGTGTTCAGTTTTATTAAAGCATTTATAGTACATCTGCGGCAGATAGACGCAAGTGCCATTACGTACTGAAGCTTTGGAAACAAACCCAACGGTTCAAAAACAAAAATATAAAAGTGAGGTGAGCAACGCTATGCATTTCGCCGCCTTCACACTCGCTGTCGTTACCGGGTAAACAGCTGCTGCTTTGATGACTCAAACGCACCTCGGTTCGGACCCAAATAATATAATATGAACACAGTCCAGCGGGGGCAGGGGGAGGGGGGAGCATTCGAACTCGGGTTCGATCCAGGCAATCAAACCAAATGTGAAAGCACCCTAAAAGTAACTTTCTAGAGAAACTACTAATAGAAATCATTTACATACTTTTTGTCTTGTTCATATCTATACATAAATTTTTTTTTTGTACTTCAGCCTAGTAATGCTTATTTGCTTTGCAGAATGAAAGACACAGTCACTCTTCGGGTGTCTGTAAGATCTAGCTCATGCTTTTTTTCATTTCCCTTTAAAAATAAAGACAAAATTGAAATAGTTTTCAGTGTACTTACAAGAATGTCAAGTGACCTTGTTTGGCCAAAAAAATAAAGGTAAAAAAATCTATTCTTGGTTTAAAAAAAGAGTATGTTTGCATTTGCACTATTAGAGATGTAGCAGTGTGATACATCATAGCCATGATGGAAGCTATTAGGAAGGTTATATATAAAGGAAGCGAGAGAAAAACAGGCATAACTTGTTAAATTACAGGCATAAGAGTTATTTCTGTACCAAGAACAGCATCAAACAGAAATGCAAAAATAATTCCCAAATGGTCCGCCAGCTTCCATTGCCACAAATCCATCGTTTATTGAATACACGGTGTATATATTTTAGAAAAAAACAATTTTGAGAACCTGTTTCACTCTAAAATATTTCATTGCATTTCATTTAAAATATACTTAATAGTGGTGCTTGAGAACGTGAGTGAGACCTCAAGTTGTGTGTTCGACTGGTATATCCAGTCGAACTGCATTGAAGGACCCCAGCAATATCTAGTTACCAGATTATAATACTGGAGTTGGGCTCTTTTGACTGGGCAACCCCCAGAACACATAAAAGTCATGTTGACCACCTTAGCAACTATATAGCACTACCCTGGCAAACAGTCATCACATTATCTTTAAAACATGATCTTAAGAGTAACTTTCTTAAGTTGTGATGGTCTAGTTTATTATGATACCTGTTTGTTTCTTGAATAATTTGATGTGTCTTGTGGTTGAATTTCATTGCTCTGCTTTATTTGCAGAAATTGAACTCTCCTGCTGTTCTTAAAGCTCCCAAAGAGAGAAAGCCAAGCAAGAAAGAGGGTGGATCACCAGGGAAGTCGTCAAACCTCCCAACTATGCTCTACAGGTTAGCTTGCAGCTGATACAGGATGCCAGCAGGTCATTTATGACACCTGGGCAGTGTTATTGTAATTTCATTTTTAAACATTGACCTAGAGCAGGGTTTTTCAAACTTTTAGATGCCATGGACCCCCAAATATGAACATCCTTGTGTGAGGGACCCCCATCCTGAAATTTTAAAGACACCGGTCTTTTATAAACACCCAATTAATACACTATTATTATATATCTAACATTAGTTTCTATTAAGTTACTTTATTATGTATCTTTTCTACACACTATAATAATGCACTGTTAAATGTATAATTTATATTAATCACATTTTAATCTCATTTATACATTTTAATTTTATTATTTATAATTTAATTTAACATTTAATCACTTATTTATTTATTGTAGTCTTATATGACATTTCTAAAATGTTTTACCATTTATTTAAGCTAATTTATTTACTTATATTTTTACAGTTTTACTCTAGGCTTTTCCACATATATTTATTTTAATTTTAGCTTTTTTTTTTAAACATTATCATATGGTAATTTAACATTCAACATTAATTTATTTAATCTAATATATTTGTTTACTTATTTTTTGTTCTCTAGATTTTTAAGCAGATTTATAAATAAGAAATTAATTAAATTGATAAAGCAAATTAATTAACTTAATCATTTTTTTTTACATGTTTGATCATATGTTAATTTAATAATGTATTGATTTTTATTTTAATCTAAAAATGTGTTTACATTTTTCATGGTTTTTCTCTAGAATTTTCCACGGACCCCCTGTCACTCCCTGGGGGTCCCTGGACCCCAGTTTGAAAACCTCTGACCTAGAGAACATAAATTATCATGCAGTGAAAGAGAGAAAAAGTGTGAAAAGGTGTCTTTGCTTTGATGTGGTTGTGTGCTGTAAATAAGAAATAGCTTCATGTTCTGTGCAGCTGTGGGATCTGTAAGAAAAACCAAGACCAGCATCTTTTACTGCTATGTGACACCTGTAAGCTGCATTACCATCTGGGCTGCCTGGACCCGCCTCTCACACGCATGCCGAAGAAGACCAAAAACAGCTACTGGTGAGAACAGGACTGGGAGAGGGAATTAAAAAATGTGATTTTAGGCTGTGTTCACACTTGGCAGGTTTGGTTTGATTAAAATGAACTGGTGCGATTGCTCTGTTAGTGCGATCTGTTTGAATAAGTGTGAACGCTACCATCTGAAACCTGAAAAGACAGCGACTCCTGAAAAGATGGGTCTCGCTCCACTTTCAAACAAACAAAGCTTGACTGAAATATGAACGCACAACATGTAAACTCACCAAAAATAAGACATGATGTCACAAGATGTGACCCTATAAAGGACAGAATGCTTAAGCATACATGTTTTTTCTTGTCATAGTCAAGATGTTGCCTATCACAGTTCGGTACAAGCATCAATCCGTGTCTCCTCGCGGCAGATCTTTGTTTGTGTGTGACGGAGGGATTCCTGCCGGTCTTTTATACATTTTATAAGCTCCTCGCAAGTTGTCAGCTACATCATATACCATCACATACAGAAAGCTCATTTAGCCCAGCACACAGCATTGTTTTGGCTGTTCAACAAGTTCTGTCGCAAAATATACGTCATAAAAGCCGGTTGTTCTTTCTTCCGTGTAAAAAATGACAGTGTGAACTCTAAGCGAACAAGGACTAAATGTATTATTTTAATTTATTTCGTCTGTACCAAAAGAACCAAGAGAACCAAACTATGAGTGTGAGCACACCCCAAAATTTGCTTAACTCATATAAGAACAGGCAATAAATAATAATGGCTAATAATTGGAGAGTCTGTCTGTTTTTAAATCTTCACGGGTGCGGAACTTAGGTGTTCTTGTTGACCAGTCTTTTGACACACATTTAATCTGTAATCGGATCCAGTTTCTATTAACTTCATCTACTGTCAAAAATCAAAGACTTTCTCACTCCCAAAACTCTAGAAATGGCTGTTTGTTACATCTCGGCTAGATTACTGTAACTCTTTAAATTGCGGTATATCTAATAAAATTGCTCGCCTTCAGTTTGTCCAAAACGCTTCACAAGTGTCGTAAACATGAACATATCACTCCAATTCTTAGATCTCTACACTGGTTGCCGGTTCGTCAGAGAATAGATTTTCCTCTTTGTATATAAATCTCTACATAACCTAGCTCTTTTTTACCTCTCTGAGCTTCTTCATCCCAAGATCCTGCAACCAGGGTCTGCTGGTAGTTCCTCACTTTAGACTCAGGCATAGAGAGGAGCGTACATTTGCGGTGGCAGGGCCATGACTTTGGAACACCCTGCCTTTAGAGATTAGAACGGCTAATGTTTGCTTTCAAGTCTCTTTTAAAAACGTACCTGTTTTCTTTAGTGTATTGAAATTTATTATTATTTTTTTTTTTTCCTGTCTGTTGGTAATTTATAGCCGTGTTTCCACCGTGGGAACTTTCCACAGGAACTAGGGACTTTGGGGTGGTACTCTGTGTGTTTTGACCACAGGAACCGGGGTCTAAATAAAGTTTTGTATTATTTTAGGTAAAAGGAGTTTGCCTTAAAAAACGCTTGGAATCCCTGCTCTGGAGGAAACAAATAAACTGTAAAACTATGACAATTCACTTTTTTTTTCTAGGGCTGTCAATTGATTAAATTTTTTTATCAAATTACATGATAAATTAATTTTATGTATGAGTCAGGGAGCACTTACGAAGATGCACTTTCAAATTCAAGTTTAGTGTTTCATAAAGTCCCTCCATGTTTACTTTCGTAAGGTTACACTGTCACTTATGTGGAGCTCCACAGTTGCATGCGTGAGCGTTTCTGTGTTTTGTTTATTTGTCAAACTGAGCCCAATGCTTTCGCTGCTGATTCGAGTAATTCATTTAATCCATGAATAAGAAAGCGTGATGTCGTTCCGCTCTGCTGGATGGAAATTAGAAAGCATTCGAAAGATAAAATTGTGTGGGGGGCCAACTCGTACCTAATTACTGGCAACTGCCTGCCCCTGAGACAGTAATACTGTATAATCAAAAAGCTTTTGCTCGCACTAAAGAATTTGACTATTCCTTCAATTTTATATATTGTTTGTGCGAGATACTTAACATCCCTTTTGTTAGAATGAATATGACGCATCTGCTTCCAGTGGAAAAACATTGGCATGCACCTTGAAAGCCACTCTCTCGTCTCAAACATTTCTCCATACCGAGAAATCAATAAGGTCAAATAAAAGCAAAAGAATGCCCTACTCCTTTATCACTCTCTCTCTCTCCCCCTCTCTCTTTCTTTCTCTCGCTCATCCTTTTCCAGGCAGTGTTCTGAGTGCGACCAGGCCAGCAGTGACGAGGCTGACATCGCCATGGAGACGCTACCGGATGGAACCAAAAGGTCTAGGAGGCAGATCAAGGGACCAATCAAATTCATCCCTCAAGAAATGAGCCCAGAGCCCAAGAAGCTTCAAGTGAGAGGGACTGTGAGTACGAGCATATTATGAGTTCACTGATGATGAACGTGTGTGTGTGTGTGTGTGTGTGTTAAAAAGCCAATACTTGAAATACCACTTTTTACAATAGCACAAATCTACTGTTGCCAAATCTGGCTGGGTTTCACAGATTTCCACTATTTCCAATAAAGAAGAAGATGATTTTTTAACCAGAGACCACTAATGCTTCACATTATCAGTTTTCAACATCTATTAAGTGAAAACATGGACTAGTTCTGGTAGAGACTGGAAAATGGGAATTACTTGGCTCAAGGGACTCTGTCTATTAGTTCATTTTAAGCTTTGTCTAGCTCTTCCTGATTGGTTGTGTAACTCTAACAGTTGTCTAAGGTGGAAGAGTCATTCATTGACTTGGAATTGATTCTTTGCTCCTCATGTAAAATAGATAATTGATCTGGTCTCTTGAGCTTTCACAGAGGTTATCTGTGAAAGTCACAAAAGCTAACCTTGTTGATTACTTGGAAATGGACAACCTAAACACTATATCATCTTTAACTGTTTTATAAAATCACCTTGAAACTGATACAGCCATAATTAAGCCAGCAGTAACAGGGCTCTACATGAACGCGAGTCCGCTTGTGATTAAAACGTCAAAAACAAAACAAAACAAATATCTAGGGAATCACCAAAATGCAAGAATGATTCTGTATTCGTTTAGTGTAAGTGGCGATCGATAGTTGCTAATAATATATAATGTACACTCACCTAAAGGATTATTAGGAAACCCCTGTTCAATTTCTCATTAATGCAATTATCTAATCAACCAATCACATGGCAGTTGCTTCAATGCATTTAGGGGTGTGGTCCGGGTCAAGATAATCTCCTGAACTCCAAACTAAATGTCAGAATGGGAAAGAAAGGTGATTTAAGTAATTTTGAGCGTGGCATGGTTGTTGGTTCCAGACGGGCCGGTCTGAGTATTTCACAATCTGCTCAGTTACTGGGATTTTCACGCACAACCATTTCTAGGGTTTACAAAGAATGGTGTGAAAAGGGAAAAACATCCAGTATGCGGCAGTCCTGTGGGCGAAAATGCTAGAGGTCAGAGGAGAATGGGCCGACTGCTTCAAGCTGATAGAAGAGCAACTTTGACTGAAATAACCGCTCGTTACAACCGAGGTATGCAGCAAAGCATTTGTGAAGCCACAACACGCACAGCCTTGAGGCGGATGGGCTACAACAGCAGAAGACCCCACTGGGTACCACTCATCTCCACTACAAATAGGAAAAAGAGGCTACAATTTGCACGAGCTCACCAAAATTGGACAGTTGAAGACTGAATGTTGCCTGGTCTGATGAGTCTCGATTTCTGTTGAGACATTCAGATGGTAGAGTCAGAATTTGGCGTAAACAGAATGAGAACATGGATCCATCATGCCTTGTTACCACTGTGCAGGCTGGTGGTGGTGGTGTAATGGTGTGGGGGATGTTTTCTTGGTACACTTTAGGCCCCTTATGCCACTTTAGGCCCCTTATGCCAATTGGGCATCGTTTAAATACAACAGCCTACCTGAGCATTGTTTCTGACCATGTCCATCCCTTTATGACCACCATGTACCCATCCTCTGATGGCTACTTCCAGCAGGATAATGATAATGTCACAAAGCTCGAATCATTTCAAATTGGTTTCTTGAACATGACAATGAGTTCACTGTACTAAAATGGCCCCCACAGTCACCAGATCTCAACCCAATAGAGCATCTTTGGAATGTGGTGGAACGGGAGCTTCGTGCCCTGGATGTGCATCCCACAAATCTCCATCAACTGCAAGATGCTATCCTATCAATATGGGCCAACATTTCTAAAGAATGCTTTCAGCACCTTGTTGAATCAATGCCACGTAGAATTAAGGCAGTTCTGAAGGCGAAAGGGGGTCAAACACAGTATTAGTATGGTGTTCCTAATAATCCTTTAGGTGAGTGTATAATGTACTGACGGTAACAAGGTTGCGCTGTTGACACTCGCACAGACTCTCGAGGATAAATCAAAACAAATCAGCCCTGCACAAACAGAGAAACTCAGTTAATATACTGTGGTAAAACATTTTTTTTTTATATATTTATAACATATGATACAGTTAAGCAACATCACATGAGCAAGAGTGCTGTTTTCCTGAATACCATCACGATTGAAAATGTGACACTGATATGACAGTTCCATAAACAATTAATTAACATTAAGTCACTTACATTTTAGATGCAATATTGATTGTTTTTGTTCTATTTCAGCAGCGAAAATAGTTCCAAACAAAGATCACAGCAGAACCATAACACATCTCACAGCAACAGCGTGTTAATGAATTATTCAGCGTTTTGAATGAATCGGTTAGAATCAAAGATTCATAAACGTGTCTTAATCTAGTTTAATTTAAATGTAAGAATATAAAACTAAAGCTGAAGCATAGCCTATATTTAATAAGATTAGGGAAAAATGCACAAGTAATAAAACAAAAATTTCAGAAAAAGCACATTTTTTACTCGGACAAGTGAATGACAGATTTACTTGTCCGAAGGACAAGCACGTAAACAGGCTTAATGTCGAGCCCTGAGTAAAAACCCCTTTGGAACTCCTTAGCATTTCAGTTTTATTAGAACATTAGCATTTAGAATTCCAATACTTAATGAGCTGCCTTGCTGCCTACTCCCTACAAAGACAGCAGCCTTCAAAGATAGCACCCTAACCTCAGTGACTGATTTGGAACACTCTAACACAAATAGTGCTACGTCTTGACTTAAAGTTAGTGTAGGCAATTTTTGTGAGGCTAGCAATAGCGAGCAAGCTTTGAAAGCATAAGATCCCACCCTCCCTTCAGAGCGTCTCCAAAGCCACGTCTCCTTTAAAATACATGAATGCGCACACAGCAGGGAGCAAACAAAAGCTTCCAGAGAGATGGCGTTAAACTACCTTATGTCTCAAGAGCACATAACATTACAATGACCTGTACCACCTGACTGCTACAGATTCATTACGGCGTTGATAGTGTTGCCATTGAAACGCATAAATTCGAGTCAAGAACCACTCCGAGTATAACGTGATGGGTTTCCATTTCTTCCAAATTACAACAGTTATGGTGTGAACGTGGCATAAGCTCATTGTTTTGGTTCAGGAGGAACTGTAAAAGGTGGTTACTGTTGCAAGCTTGTGACTGCCATCTGTCTAACTCTGCATAGCATGAAACTCGCTGATGACGTGCAACGTCTGTGCGAGCAGGGTGGGCGGAGGTATCAAAATACATACCTTGACAGGCAGGTAGGACATAGTATCATTGCATTCGGCCCTGTCAATCATCTTGTCACATTTAATTTAATTCAGAGAGAAATGTAGTAGCATGTTGATCTGCCATATGTGGGTCTTTCATGGGGCTCTCCTCATGTTTTTGTAATTTAAATATAATGATGAATTTGAAAAGTTAATGGCCAAACGTATCATTACAAAAGTTCACAATGCTGTTGCAGATGAAATATAAAGGACAAAAAAACAAAAATAAAAAATAGATGAATGTTAGTTTGAATGTAAACATCTCTTGGCAGCAGTATTAAAGGTCCCGTTCTTCGTGATCCCATTGTTCAAACTTTAGTTAGTGTGTAATGTTGCTGTTAGAGCATAAATAATACCTGTAAAATTATAAAGCTCAAAGTTCAATGCCAAGCGAGATATTTTATTTAACAGAAGTTCCCTTTCAAAGCCTACAGCGAACGGCCGGCTTGGACTACATCCTGGTACTTCCTACATAAATGACGTCAGTAGAACAGACTAACCTCCGCCCACAAGAATACGCGAAAAAAGGGGGCGTGGTCTTGTTGCTGTCCCACGTGGCGAAGAGGAAGTGTCGCGTGGAGAAACGGAATTGTTGCGTTTGACTGTGTTTGTCGCCATGTCGTCGAGACGCTGTTATTTTCATCCCGGAGTCAAATCACCTTTGTTTGGCTTTCCCAGGGACGCTGTAGAGATCATTAAGCGCATTTATCTTCCGTTAAGAGGCGTGACCTTTCCACGTGCGCTAAGCTGCTGTCGAATCACAACACAGGAACCGTGCCACGTTCGCTAAACTGCGGTCAAATCACAACACGGGAACCGCTGGCACAATCAGAACTCGTTACGTATTTCTGAAGGAGGGACTTCATAGAATAACTGATGTCATCAGCCATTTTTAGGACAGTGAAAACAGCGGTATACAGATAAGTAAATTGTGTTAAAAATACTGTTTTTTTTTTTACACGCGAAACATGAACACATGTTATATTGCACACTGTAAACACAATCAAAGCTTCAAAAAAACACGAAGAACGGGACCTTTAAGAGCTTCATTTGTAAAACAAAAACAGGCCCACTGCTTTTCTTAGAACTGAAACAGAAAAAGAGGACATTTACTTCAGGACACAAAGAATGGTAAAAATATTAATCTGCAAATGACATTGCAGAAAAAATACTTATTTATTTTATTAAAAAAAGACCTGGCGCTTCAACCTGTGGTCATTAATAATGCACGAGTGGATGTAGTGGAGGAATATAAGTACCTAGGAACGATCCTTGATAAAAAGTTTGAAGTTTGATCGAAACTCTCATGCAATTATTGGAAAGCCACAGCAGAGAATGTTTGCACTAAGGAAGCTTAATTATTTTAATGTACAGGAAAGAATCCTTAGGTCTTTTTACAATTCATTTATTGAAAGTATTTTGTCTTTTTCTTTTATTTATTTGTTCTCGTCACTCTACAAAGAACAAGAATCATTTACAAGGTATTGTTACTATGTGCTAAAAAATTATGGGAGTCCCCTTACGAAGCTTGGCATCGTATTATGAACAACAAGTTCTGAGAATGGCACACTAAATAATAGGAGACAGCACACACCCGCTGCATTTGGAGTTTGAGTGGTTGCCCTTGGGGCGGCGTATAAGGACAATGAGATGTTCCACAAATCTTTATAAATTTACTTTTGTGCCTGTGGCACTTCGTTTATGTAACACATTTGGCTGATTTAACGTTTGTTTTTTTCTTTGTATTTTTTTCTTTTTAAATTTTTTTTCTTAATCTTTATTTTTATTTTGGCTTTGCATGTTTGTTTGTTTGGACAGATTCTCATTCACCTTTTAATTAACAATATGAAAAAGTAACTGACATGATATTCTTCCTATATATCGCCTTTTGTAAGTCTTCATGCATATGGAAAAAAATACAGGCAAGTGATGAGACTATAATTCCTAATAGTGTTATAATAATAAAAAGAGTCCTGACTCCAAGCTTGATCAAACTTTATTCTATGCTAAATAAATCATCACATTACTGTAATTATATTATTATTGTTAATATTATTACAATTATTAGCAGTATTGCATTCTCTAATAAAGAGATTTACCGCTAGTTAGTTAGGTCTTTCCTCTTTAAGTGCTCCAACATGCACGTTGTGCTTCCGTTAATAGTTTTGCTTTGCACGTCTCAATCAGTTCCTGGTTCAGTAGTCAGGGCACTGATCAGGACACGAGTCAATGGGCTAACTCCCTGATCAGTGCCCTGACTACTGAACCAGGGAGCTGATTAAGTTAGTCAAAACCTTAGTTTGAAGTTTTGTGAAACTTTCCCACATCTTGCTAGTTCAGATTTGTTTGCACTCCGTCATTCGCGCTGTTTTCTTCTACCTCAACATTTGTAAGGGCTGCATTACACTCTGATTTTCAGTAGCGGTCAAATCGCGATATTGCAGGCCCTTACATTAGGTCACATGAGATCAAACGACTACTCGACAACAAAGATATTTGTCGACAATTTTTATGTCGACTAATCGTTTCAGCCCTATCGTCACATTTACGTTATATTATATTTTTGGCGAAGTCTAGTCATTTCAATAAGAATGCGACTGGGAATGTTGCTTGAGAGCAGAAGATTTTCAAATTGGAAGAGTTCAAATTGGTCTTCCGGATTCGCCACTTTGACTAACAGAAAGCTGTTAAGTTTGAAAGGGATTCCTGTGTGAGCTTTGCTTCATATAACACTACACTATTGACAATGAACAATGGACCTTTTTTGCCAAAAGTGTAGCTTGCCTATAATTCCTTAAAATATTACCTTTGTATGCAGCTCACTATGTTTTGGAACAGAGCGATTATTTTATTGCCTGTTAAATGATCAGCCTGGTGCACACACTACTTCTAACTGTAGAAGCTGAGCAGTACATTGAAGTGTGTGTGTGTGTGTGTGTTTTCTCAGACTTGAGATAGGGCTTGTCTTTCAGGCTCTCCATGGCTTCCACTTATCACTGTCCAGCATTCTCTGATCCTGCGATAGTACTCCGGCAGCCCGGCTCCCTTAAGGAAGACAAAAGATATCCATCGGAGAAACGACAAGCTCTCCAGCCCTCCTTCATTTTGTCTTTTTCAACCTTTTGTTTTAAAGATTAGTCAATAAACCTCGCCCTGCCAGTTTTTAAACCGAATTAGAAAGTAAAGTAAAGCCATTTTAGATGGCTTCTGCAGCACTGCAGCCGCTCGTCTTGGTTGATGGCTGTCAAAATGGCTCACACGAAGGTAAAAGGAATGACTTCCGGTCGTTGTTTTATTTGCTGTATTTACGTGTGTGAGTGTGTGCTTGTGTATGCCAGGCAGGGTTAATGTGTTTTCCCTTTAGTCTCTGAGACGCGTGCCCAGAAGTGAGGAAAAGGCTTCACCGGAGAGCAGCTGGATTAAAAGGCTTTTATTTTTCTCTCTCTTCTGTAGCTCCGGCTAAACTCCACCATAGAAATATACTTCATTGCAGAATTTATCTTCACTTGCACTCCAGAGTGTGGCAGCAGCTGAAAGGAGCCCTGCTTTGCATTTTTAATGCCCTTAACCAGCCAGTGTGGTGGTGGCAAGCCTTTGTAAAGCTGTGTTCTGATTTATCACGGCTAGCTAATCAACCCCCCACCATTCCTTCCATTCCAGGAGTCAGTGGTGTCCGGCTTCGCTAATGTGCCACACTTTTCTGTGGCCACTGAACACCGGCCCTCCTGCACAACTGAAATGGCTCTCATATCTGGTGCACACTGAGATTTTGTTGACTTTATTGGACTTGAAAACATTTCTGCATCATTCGATAGACTGATGGATCACTTTTCATCATACTTAGGTTTTTCAAGAATTAAACATGAGGACATGAATGATACCTCGTATTGTGCAGTTTGTGGAGGAGAGGTGTGCTATTACCAGTGTTGGGGAGTCACTATTTACATGTAACAATATTACCGTATTTCCTCAAATAAAAGCCGGGGCCTTTATTTACCTGAACTGCAGAAGGTCACCGGCTTTTATTTGAAGCAGGCTTTTATTAGGGGCAGGCCTGTATTTCGAATTCCATCTATTTGAAAAAAATAATTATTTTAATTAAAACGTTTTAAATGAAAAGCGATAGCGCTCCAGAGGACAGATATCATCAGGGGCGCGGGAAGTGGGGTGGTTTCAAAGGATTGCAAATGCAATGCAATTTTTTGTTCATTTTATTCATTTTTAGAATTTAATAATTTATTTGTAATAAACATTTTAAGTGGCCCATTAAAAGTATTATTTATAAGTTGAATTGTGTTTTTAAAACATACATGAGGTCATATTGTGACTGTTGCAGTGTGTGCGTAGAGCGGTAATATTTCCTCCAGTGGAGAGCAAGCGTCTTTCTGGAGATTCCGCTCATTTCTGAAGCTCTTTCCGCTCAGCGCCGCCACTCAACCCAGAACTCCCTTTGTGTTTTGGTATGCTAAAGCATTAATATTTCCTTTCACTGGAACTAAGGGGCCCAGCCCAACCCCTGAAAAACAACCCCACACCATAATCCACCAAACTTTACACTTGGCACAATGCAGTCAGGCAAGTACCATTCTCCTCGCACTAGTCTAGAGTCCAGTGGCGGCAAGCTTTACACCACTGCATCCGATGCTTTGCATTACAAAGCTGCTGCTCGGCCATGGAAACCTATTCCATGAAGCTCTCTACGCACTGTTCTTGAGCTAATCTGAAGGTCACATGAAGTTTGGAGGCCTGTAGCTATTGACTCTGCAGAAAGTTGGCAACTTCTGCGCACTGTGCACCTCAGCATGTGCTGACCCCGCTCTGTGATTTTACGTGGCCTACCACTTTCTTGGTCTTGGAGTGTCTGTTGTTCCCAATTGCTTCCACTTTGTTATAATACCACTAACAGTGGAATATTTAGTAGTGAGGAAATTTCACAAATGGACTTATTGCACAGGTATCAACCTATCACGGTTCAATGCTTGAATTCACTGGCCATGGAAGTGATTGGAACACTTGGCAATATATCGTAGCTATCTTTATAGTTATCGTTCTTGGTGTGAACGGGCCTTTAGAGTTGGACTCTTTAGACTTGGCCCATTAAGTAGCCAGCTAGCAAACTTCCAGAACACATAGCAATGCCCTGGCAACCACCCACAACAAGAAGCATTTAGTTGTATGGGACAGGCACCACTGCTACAAAATCTAATGTGCAATTATTTTTTTATTTGTATCATATTTTAATTTGATAATTTATTAATGCATCGTTATTATTTTTGCACCTTTAGACCAAATAGTCTTAGAGTTTTGTGAAATTTAAGGCAAACTAATTTATCTGAGCAAACATGTTTTTGATTATTAGTTAACACATTTGTCCTGGATTGTAAGCCATTAGTCTTACAATTACTGCAGTAGGCTACTCTTTGTTACGGTGCCTCTGAATGCACCAGTAGTTTTTCCAATCTTGTGAAAATTGATTCAATGTTTTTTTAAAGATGCATCATTGTGAGGTGCTTAATTAAAAAGTAGTTTTTTTTTCTTTCTCACAGTCATCTTGACTGTCCTTTTCCAAGTGTAGACTTTTGTTTACGTCAGCCCATCACCACATTTACAATACTTTACCATTACGTGGAGACTCACGGCACAGAGGACCACTGATCTAGCCTTTTATAGATTACCTTAATCGAGTCTGCCGTAATGAAGGAATAATGAAATAAATGAGTGCCTTTGTTTGGTGCCACCATCGAGGGAGAAGTGGCAGAGGCATTTAAGTGCCAATTGGCAGTGTGGAAGCAGTTAGCATTTATAATGATAAGTGTTCCATCTGCTGTGTGGTGGCAAGCCAAAGGCGACAGATGGAATTGTTTTCACAATCTGTTTAAATATGTTGTCGTTTTTTCTACTCTTTTTAAAAAGCCCCAGCTTGGCACACTCATACGCCCTTTCACATTAAGGTGGAGATGTTTGATTTGATTTGTGCAGTGCTGCTGTGGTTTTTCTCGTGTTTATCAGCCTCTGATGGAGATGAAGAGTTGATCCGCCGATGGTAGACAAGAAAAACGTGAGTGCAAAAAGTGTCTCTAAGCGAACAGAAGAGCGCACTGTGGAGAATGAGTTTGGATACTCCATCTTGGTTCATGGCACACACAAAAATCCAATTTAAACAGCCAAGGTTGACCCAATTGCGGAATGGCCTTATATCTGGATAGAGTGGGGCACTGGTTGGGGCTGTGGTCTGGGCACTAAACAAAGGGATTGAATCTCTCTGTGTCACACAAGGGGAACCGGACTGAATGAGAGATTTGGATTAGAGAGGAGCACCACTGTTTGACATCTGTAGGAGCTACAGTGAGCCGCAAGTCACCAGCTGCTCTGCATGAGCTGTTTACTCATGGAGAGTGTTAAACTTTGTTCTGTTCAGCTTACTGCCACATGGCTTGAACAACACATTACAATCCAACTGAGCGGCTTTTCAAATCTCATTTTACTTTTTGCTTTTTGTGGTAATGAAGCCCTGAAGTGCAAAGTTATGGAAACATTTTTAATTTGTATTCGTTTGCTTTTTCAGCTTATTATATAGCTTTTTCGACTTCACTACCTACATCCAAATATGCCTACCTTTCTAGTATATAGTGGCAAACTATATACAGTACTTGACATTTAGAAGTATGTCTGAATTTGTATTATTAATAAATGATCAATGATTTTATCGCTTAAATCTCATCTTTGATAATCACATTGACATATTTAAAAGTTTTTTCCTGTGAAAATAATTTCTTCATGCATTTAAAATAGCTTGAATGTAATTCTTACACCCTTGCTTGATTTAGAACTAGAGGTCTGCATGGGATATTTTTTTGTCCTGCTCCCGCTAGGTTCTATTCCGTACCCTCCGTACCGGACACGTAACGAAAAAGTGAAGCGGAAAAACGAATATTTTGTGTGCGAATAGTTAGCGTCAAAACAATTCACATCAGCCGTTTGTGACGTTTCAGAGCTCCAACATTCCAAAACATTTGTGGCGACAGCTGAGCAAAGAAGGTTTTGGGTGCACCCAGTCTTAAAGAACAGAGAGTCTGAAGGGGAGTATGCTCTTGTACAGGAGCTAAAACTTTATCATGGCCGGTTCCGCACTTAATTTCAAATGTCCGTGGGACAATTCGTGGAGCTCCTCCAGAGACAGTAGCACCGCAAGACAAACCACAAACTTCAGGGAAGCAATCGATCTGGAGTAGCAATGTTTCCAGTTGAGTCACAGTGTAATCATTTAAGTGCCACAGTCGTACTGACGGAAACACATTCACTTTACATAGTCGGGGACACAATTAGGTTAAGAAAAAAAGCAACGAGTTTTAACGCAAAGGTTATGTTATCGTTGTCTGTAGCCTACAGTGGGCAAACACAGCTGCATCTGTACAGCTGTAACTACAACTACAGCTGTAATCTTGTGAGAAATGCGATACCTGGCAATGCTTAATGTTGTTGATTGAATAGCTAATGACTTTAAAAGTTTAAAAAGTTTAAAAAAAGTTTAAAAAAGTGTAAAAAAAGTTTAAAAAGTTTAAAACTTTTAAAAAAGTTTTAAAAAATCGGCATCGGAACGAAAAAAATAAACATTGTTTTTTATCCACAGCACGTTCGGTGTGGAAGCACTACGGTACACAAACAGCTGATAAAAAAATAAGACCATTGCGCGAATTATTCGCACGTCAAAATCGCATCCAGTGTGAAAGGACCTTAATATTCACTCTGTGTTCACCCGCTTACCGCTTATTGGTTTAATTCAGCCATATATTTTTGAACTAGAAAACAGCAAATTAAACAGTCAGGCCCAGTTCTATGGAGTTTCTTGAGGGTGTTAAGCACCCTCAAATGAAAGCAAGAGCACCCTCAGTTGATACTGTAATAATATCATATTGGCCAAACGGATTTGGTAAATGGTCCAGTGAAATGTCAAATGTTTCTATTTACAACGTGTATTTGTAGTGGTGTGCAATGTATCCAATTATAGACATGTTTGATCTCTTGAACGCAGAGATTATAAGAGAGTCATTGAGGAGTGTAGACAACTTTATTGATTATAATGGAACTTTGTGAGATCACAAACTGAGATTAGAGTTAAATTAAAGTCGACACATAACAGTAGTTCATATGATTAGCCCTCGGCTTGACTACGTTATCATACAGCTAATAATGTTTTGCATATGTTACACAAACCATGTTCCTGTTCACCATCTCAGTCAGACAGCCACCTTCCAAAATCAGCATCCCTAGAAAGAATGATAGGAAAACCCCCGCCCCATACGTTGACTGGACACATTACATATTTGTGACGGTAGGAGTTAAGGGCAGTTTCAAACCTCGTCTTTCTTGCAATGCAGTTTTAAAGAGAAAATACTCAGCAGCTAATGGATTTGCGCATGGTTTGTCTTAACCTCCTAACTGTCACCCCCCTTTTTGAGAATACACATGAAAATGCACTATCCAAATTTAAAGGGCTGTAATTCAAGAATGCTTTGGAATATAGACCTAAGTTTGGACTTGTTTTAAAGAAGACACTTGGCAGTTATTGCTGAGGTGAAAGCAATTCAAAATATGAAAGTTTTTTTTTTGATCCATTTTCCTGTAAATGTCTGTCCAAATGTCACTTCCATCACAAAACAGTCACCAAATATGGAACCTTGAGACTCAGACCTTTCTGACGAAATGTGTTTTGTCAAGATTAGAAAAGATTTTGATTATAAAGTAGTTAAAATAAATGTTGTAATATGAAACATGACACCGCCCACTAGGGGAGGAGCCCCCTAGAAGAATTTAAAGTACCGTTTCTATGGTAACACAAACGTCCAATTTCAAAACAGTTTTCACAGGATGAATTTTGAGTTCGTAAGCTTTCGAATGATACCTAATTTATGATAATTACTAAAATATATGATACAAAAAAGGTTAAGGTTAAGTTTTAAGCATATTAAAACACCACACAGACATTTAAACAACATTTAAAACTTGATTTTCACCACACAGGGTTTTTAATATAATATATTTTATATATACTTATATATACTAGTTTTCCTCCTGTGTGCGACTTGATTCTCAGTGAGATTTTAAGTGAAATTCCTTTTGAATTAATTATTTTAAATACCCCATTTAGAGGGAATTCTTCATGCAAGTCTCAATAATTTAATTCCGTGGTTCATTTTAATAATCTTAAATCATCTTAAATACAGTAATCTGACACTAGAACTGTTGCGTTGTTCTTTCGAATAGTTCATTGTGCTGTATTATGAACAAATGTAATTTTCCCTTTGACCAGAGGACCAGAGGTCAGAAGAGGAAGAGAACGTCCATCTACGAGGAGGAGAAGATCGAGGTGAGCTTTCCCTTCCCTTCCCTCACCCCGCACTCCTTTAAGACTGTCTATCTCCCAAATCTACCTCTAATATTTAGAGAGCGTTATGAAGGAAGACAGCTTGCGTATGTTTACACAGCAATCTCAGCACTCTCCGCTCACCAGCTTCATTCAAACACACACGGCGGTCGCCTCTAATAGCTTGCGTTTCCATAGGAACCATCACCACGGGAGCGCAGACAGAGGCAGTCGACTCTGCAGAAAAAGCCCAAAGCCGATGACACACGGACTGAGTGCACCACCTGCAAGGGCCCAGGCGACAATGAAAACCTAGTGAGGTGGGTAAGCTTGAGCGCCACGTGTCTCTGAAGCATCTGCGCGCGCGAGAGCATGTTTGATCTGGCGGGGAAGAGGTGGGGGTTATATTCGCCTCGTGATTAAAGTTCAGGCTTCATTATAAGGACTCTGCCATGCATGTGTGAGTGGGAGGTAGCGCCGGCTCCATGGGGCCCTCTCTATTTGGCTGCCACATGTATTTGCTCACTTGGTTTGGCAGTAATGAGCTGTCTGATTTACTGTCACCACTTGGCCCCCGGTATGACTATGCGGTTCTTTCGAATAGGATTATTTTAACGCAACCGTCAGATCCAGATCAATTATACTCTTTTTCTTCTTCCTTTAACACCTCCTCGTCATGCTTTTCAGTGCCGTAACCTTATGTTATTGCTAAAATATATGCAAGCATGACTAAGAGACTTTTAATTGACACTCACATAATAGAAGTGACAAACAGTCGCCAATTCCGTCCCATCACGATTTGACATAAAGCTGTTTTTGGGTAATTGGAAAATGGCCTGTCAGGTTACAAGTACTTCAAATGTTTTTACAATGCAGAGTAGGGGATATGCAATGTTTTGTACCAGAGCTGGCCAGTATAATGTATATATCATGGCTACGATATAAAGTGTCAATTGTTTTTGCTATTTTGCCATTTCCTTTATATTGCAGTATGTAAATGTATTCGAATAGCACAATACTACTTAAAGTTATTGACACTTTAGAGTGATGAGTGAGAAATTAAAAAGCGGGACGTGCATGATGTTAAAAAGATTCAAGCGCAATAAGGTATGAAAAAAGAACTCGGAGAGGGAGCTCTGAGACAACATGTGATCCCGAATTCAGTTCTATTTCGCGGCTTATTGCACGTGAATGGACAAATACACACACAATTATGTCAAAATGCCCATTGTGTGGTGTACTTGCATAAATACAGTCGGTTACATCTTAAATGAATAAAAACAGTTTTGTGTCAGTATATTGGAACCGTTTTAAAGTGACAGCAGCACAATATATCTACTGCCGTCTGTGTCATTTAGTGTTAATCAAACAACAAAAGACAAAGAGAAAATCACTAACTTTTTTACTGTACCTGAAGAAATTTAGATTTTGTTCTATTATATTTGTCCTATTGTTTGAAATTTGCTTCTTTGTTCTTATTTTTAATAGGTAAAATAAAATAACAAAAATATATATGACGTGATATATATCAGGATCATGAAATAGAAATTTCTATTATCGTGAAATATATTTTTGGGTCATATCGCCCACTACTATTTTGTACCGTCATGCAAAGCGGCTAGTACGAATTAGCTGCTGTTTGGCCTCAGCTGTGGTGTGAGGTGTGTTGCCCTGACTCTTTCTATCTTTGCATTGAACAGGTTGTGAGAGCCGGGCACCACCTCCTCCCCTAGAAAAGGACAGATGAGAGAGAGACAGGGAGAGAGGGGCAATTTAACTCGTTTGAAGAGCGGCGTTGGGGTCGGGGAGGAGTCGCAGATGGCCACCTCCGACCGCCACCTTTGACCGTCGCTTCTGCCCAAAATGGACAGTGCCATGGACTTTATCATGGTTAAACGGCGGTCTGGCGAAAATTTTCCGACAGAATGAAATGACTCGTTTGTGGACTAACATAAAAATGGTTCAGTTTGCACTGGGGGGAGGGGGGGAGCTCAATCCTCATTGGACACTATAAAAGGACTTTATATGGACTTTATATGGACAGAATACTCAGTTAGCCAGTTTGGAGGCACATACTCGCCCATAGGGCCGTTCTTTGTGGAATACATGAACAGTGGCACTGGTTTAGGGCATTTTGCTCTATGGATTAAACCAGATTCTGGGCCGTTTCACCATCTTTGCAAGCGATTTGCTGTCATCTGGCCTTCTTCTGGCCTCCTGGGCTTTCTTTTTCTCGCTTGCTTTCACATTGGCTCTACAGCAGCGTACACCTCGCTCTATCCGAGCTTACCGCTGACCACAAGACTCGATCAGCTGTGCTGACTTGAGTCAAATGTGCTTCTGAAAGCTAATTGTGTCTTCTGTCTTGCTTTTTACTGTGAATGCTCTTAATGCTTTTGTTTCATTACTCTGTTCTATTTTGCCTGTGCTGTATTAATTATACGGTTCAAAGTGATTAGATGTAAGACATTAGAATCAGTAGAGTCGTTTTTTTAAAGTATTGAAAATGTTTACTAGCTGTGGTAGCAAAATATAATTCAATATGGTAGTATCCGTACTTAAACGTGTAGTTTTCCTTAGTATCAAATCGGTGATAAGGTGAAAGATACAAAAACATATCCGGACATATTTCTCCACAAAAGAAGGGAATTATATTTTACTTGAAGAAAATTATTTTGATGTTTTCATGACAATTCAGCACCTTTTCCAGCCTTACTCTCAATACAGTAATGCTTTTTTTTACTTTAATTTTATCATTATTTAATATTTTTGTAATTCACATTTGATAATTCATAACTGTATTATGCGATGCGATAGTTTTTACTTTATTACAGTACATAGTTTTTTATTTTATGATGAATGAGTACTTTCAAATTTAAATCTTTTTATTTGCATTACATAGATTACACTTGAAAAGAATAATGTGCCAAATTCTTATAAAAAATGTCACAGTATAAAAAATATAAATTGACTTCATTGTTCTGCTTAAATTTGCTTTTGGGGTGAAATATGACCTGCAAATACTCTTGATAGGATATTCGCCTAGTAATGGAGTCATAGAATGCTAAAACTCTGAAGTTACAGCAATTAGTTGTGAATGTAGTCTGTGTTGGTATTTTGGCTTGCCGTTTTTCATCTTGGCTGACAGTCATCCTGTTTATGTTTTGCAATGGCAAAAAGAAATCCTGATAGGCGTGCTAAAAAACGCTTCTATCCCTAACCCTCCTTCTTCATATTCCAATGTTATTGCACTAATGACAGTCTAGCTACCTAATTCCAGGTGAATTGGCAGGTGACATCTGATTCCCAAAATGTCCCACTCTAACAGTTTTCTGTTGCATCTACCCTCATGCCATTAGGAACAGCCTCGTCCCTCATGCCCTCTCAAACTTCTTACTCGCACTGGACCAGACACAACACTTCCTTCTGTGGATTTACATATCTTTCCGTCTCTGGATGACTTCATCTAGCCTTTAACCTCTACCCCTACTGTATCTTCAGCCAGAGCTTTATCTCTCTCCAATACAGCTGTCTTACCTATAGCTCACAGCATACTGTGTGCAAGTGTTTGTCGAGGCACATACTGCATCTGCTTTGCTCAGATAATGCTGCAAAATGGAGCCTTTTAGATTATAGATCGCCTGTTAAGTCATGTGATGTCAGTTTAGCAAAGTATTGGGCTCTTTTAATGTTTTTTTCTGGCATAAGCCGTGCTGCAATTTATGTTCCAAATGTTTCGATATTGAAATGTTTATTAGTACTTGAATTTTTTGTGCTTGACGTTTTTGTCTATTTATTTAATGTATATATCTGACATAGTAATTTATTCCTTAGATATTCTCCATAGGTAATGTGTCAATGTGACTTGAACTGAGATTACGGTATTGCATTCTTCAGTGTTTGCGTCCTGTGTATATGCAGTGTTTTTGTTGCCATGCGTAATTTCACGCGAGTGTGGTCTTAGGACAGTGGCGTTGCATCATGCAAGCCTTAATAAACTTTTGACTTTTTCACATCATTGTCACCATGATCAATGAGTCTCAGTTAGTCCAGCTAATGGATTGTGCAGGTTCTGCCCGCCACCATTGGCATCAACTCTTGTCCACTTTGTAGCTTATTCTGACCAGTAAAGCCCAATTTGACTGGAAAATAATGTTTAATGTCACCATGAAATCGAAATCTGGCCATTTTTATTGAAACATTGCAGTGTTTATTATAAATGATTTATCTCGTAATTGTACATTCAAAAACACATATTTTCACCTTCCCTTCGGAACATTTCTTTTTTAATTACATGTTCACTGGCATGAGGTCTGGGCAATAATCCTTCCCCTCCAGCAACAATCCAATCAATTCTCGTGGAACAAAATCAAGTCCAATCCTAGTTTTTACACTTAGTGTTTCTCTTAGATATACCTCACAACAGGGAGAAAACAAAACAATTGCATTTTACCTCGCATGCCAACTTTAAATGACAAGTAAGCTCACCAATCAGAGCTTGTTTTGTTTTTCGGTGTTTTAGGGATGGTTTAATCTGATATACATGGATTGATAAGAAAGGCTGATAAATTGACTGGTATTTGGCATTGTTTTGAAGTACCAGTCAATACATTTTCCTGATTGGCTAATTAGTACTCGAAGCCCAATTTAATTTTAATCAGGGTTACAGACTGCAACCAAATGGTTGCATTTTGCAACCTATTTCCTGCCATTGCGACAACATTTTGTTAGAGGTTGCAACTCTGCCCTACTGATAGCAGCTGCCATTTCTTTTACATATGAGAAACATCAAACGGCAAACGAAACGAAAGTGAAACAAAACTGCACTACTCATTTGGGCTGTGCTGCGTGGACCGTTTATCAGCTTTGAGCAATAAAACACAGCGCTGCGCGAACTCAGAACAGTTTACTGGCGGGCTGATCTTTTAAGTGCTTGACACTTTTCCAGCACTTCAAACCTCTAAATATTATCCAATTTTAATGTTATTTTTAGTGTCATGAATTGGAAAACGAAAAGTTTGAAGATGTAGGAAAACTAACACTGTGTGGCAAACAAGCACTTTTATTAAAAATGACATGAAATTACCACTATAACCAGTAGCTGGTGGCAGAGGATCGCTTGTATCACTCCATAATATATGGGAAAAAAGTAGGAAGTCGCATGAAAAACAAAAACTTTTCACTTTTTTTCAAATTGTGACTGAATTACACAGAAAACATGTAGCGATCGGTCCTTTAATAATCACTGAAGCTGTCAGTTCAGTATGATACTATAGAACAACAATGGTACAGTTAATAAGAGTAGAATATTTACATTTTACCTATAACAATGAGGTTTTTGCATGTTACTGTTGTTAATAAAAACACATTTTATCTGCATATCAATTCAAGCTCAGCGCTTCACTGTTGAATTTCCAATAAACAAACATGCAATATCATTAGTAAATGCACTTATTAATACAAGACAATACATTTATGTTTATTTATGAAATGCCCCCAGCACTTCCAAATCAGGTGCTGGAGCCACCATCTGTAGAATTTAGTGGCACCTTCTGCTTTCAAATGTTAGTCTGGAGCCCTTATTTTAATGCACTTTTTAAACCATTTTCTTCTTTAATAAAAAATAAAAACTATAATAAGATTGCAGAGCAGATTCTGCTTTTTTTTCTTTCTTTTTTTACAGATTTATTTTTGTAAAGTTCAAACTTTTTTTCAATCTATTCATTTCAAATGGTTTGAGTATGTAAAGTTTTTAATATGTAAAATATTTTTTATTAACATTTAAATGTATGCATTTAGCACAGTTTCATCCAAAGTGACACAAAATAGAGGAACAAAAGCAATGCTTCACAGATCCAAAAATATTCATAGTATACAATGCCATGTTTATTTGAAAGCTAGATTAGGAAACAAGTTAGAGCAAAGAAGTGCACAAAAGAACATTTTATAATGTTCTGCATGTTGTATTTTAAATTGTGTGATGCATAGATCTGCTTTATACCAGCCATCTGAGATATTGTATCAGCCTTCAAAAAAATCATATTTTGCTCAACCACTAATTTGACGCCAGTTTGTGCCATTTTGTCACGCCAGACATGCGGTGGCTGTAACGCATCTCGGCTAGTATAATACTCTCTCTCCCCTGCTGTTTTCTCCTAATGTTTTTCCTTCACTCTATCCCTGTTTTCCCGTTAAGCACATCTCATCAGCTCACACTTATGCACTCTTCCTGTCTCTCTCTCTCTCATTTCCACAAACCTTCTCTCTTCCCCGTGCCAAGCCCAGCTCTACAAAGAGTGAGAGGAAGGGAGAGAGAAGCGAGGCTTTCATGGGGAAATCTAGTTAACGGCATAACAAAAAGCCCAGTGTGTCTGCTAGTAAGTGAATCGCATTTGTGCTTATACGACGGTGGCGGTGGCGGGAACAAGCTACATCTCTGTGGCCCGGGCCCATCAAAGCTCTGAGCCTCTTATTGTGGACCGGAGAGATAGAATCAGTTTGGCATGACCAAAACCTGAGCACCCCAATCCCTCATACTCAGTCCAGTGGTCTGGTACGAGGAATCCGGCGGGACGAGTGGTTCCGGTTTGAACCCAGGGTGCAGAAAGAAGAGGGAGGAGGATGTTCTGGAAGAGCAGTAACCTTTCCGATGATGAGCGCCTTTCCTATTACAGACCTGACACGGGATCCAGGGAGATGATTTAATGGCGGCATTTTGTTTTTGCTGACTTCACCCCTTTTTTTTCCCCCTTTGCACTCCCCACCACTATTAAAACAGAAAACTCAAGCGGTAGGACTGCAGTGTGTGGGACGAGTGGCCAAGCAGCTAAAATCTATTACTCTACAGCTTCTACAGTGTCTTTCATCCTACCCAGTTCACTGCAGCGCATATGTGTGCCGCTCGTCTTCGGGATTGAGCGCCTCCCCCTCTTTCCGCATTCACTAGATGACTTGCGTAGCCCAGAGGTGCCTAGCTAATTAGCAAAAGCATGGTAGAAGCTGGTGAACTGCATTGCTGCCAAAGCAGACTGTCTGGAAACGGTCCAGAGCCAAGGTGCCGTAGGACGCTATGGCAAAACAGGGTGAACAGGGTTTAAAATGGTTTAAAGGAATATTCTGGATTTAATTAAGTTAGTTTCATTGAACAGCATTTTGGCATAATGTTGATTACTACCTGATTTGGCCACCAATTTCTAAAAATAATTATGTGAGGCCAGTTTTTGGAGGATTTAAAAGCAAAAATGTGAAAATTATAATTGTACAAAAGCATTAAATTAATTCTTCTTTTAAAACCTCTACTTGAACTGAAAACTTTTTAGTGTTTATTGCGTTTCATCATGGCAACAAAGTACAATCGGAAATAACTTTACACAGAAAGAACGTTTTTTTACACACTAGAATCATATTAACATGCATATTGTTTACGTCTTGTGGCCAGCCACCATATTTTTCAACATAGAAATAAGCTATTATCTGTGAATGTGCAAAACTTCCAATTTATTAGCTGCTATGTAAGGGACAATCAAACCGCCCAACACGAGGGTGGGTTAAAAGTGCATTAAAATTGTTTAATACACAGCTAGCCGTGGATTATCTTGCTTATACCATGGTAATTTGCCAGCATTGACAACTTAAAGCTGTTATTGATGTTTGCAGCGCAATATTTGACCAGAAGGGTAAAATTGGCGGTTATTTTTGTCAGTTACGGCTGGTTAGATCTAGCATTGTGCCCAATTTGAATCAGACACACAGATAAAGTAGTGCATAAGATGACATTTATTTGATTTAATGAATTCTATTTATATTATCGAGAGAGATGCGTACCTGCGTGTGTTCAGCGTCTCTCTCTATTAACAACAAAACTGTGAGTTTAATCACTTAAATATAGCGATGTAACCTCCTCTTTGCTGAGAAATATAATGTAGCTATTCAGTAGCAAAGCTATTTTATTTTTAAAAGTTGCGGGGCAGAGTTATAAATGTTCTGTGCTCCCGAATGTTTCTTTGTGCACTGCTTGATCTCCACTCTGTGCGAGTGACGTGTGTGTGTGCTTCAATGAAAACGGCGAGTGACTAAAGCCCAATTTATACTTCTGCATCGAGTGTACGCCGTAGCTACATCGTAGGATGTGTGTTGCACGCGTAGCCTACAACGTACCCTGACGTACAGCTCTCCAAAAATGTAACACTGCGTCAATTCTACACCAGAAGGTGCTATTATAACTCGCTATTGCGAGTTTATGCATATAAAGTTATAAAGTCAGAAGTTGTGATTGGTCTGCCAGAATCCCTCCCTCAGGGGTACACATGCTCCCTTTGCATGTGTAACTGCATGTCGATGCGGACAAGGACTCTGACGTATAAATGAAAATCGATGCATAGCCCACGGCATAGAGGCTACGGCACAGGTCCGATGCAGAAGTATAAATCAGCCTTTATGCGTGTGTGTGCGCTTCAGTGAAAATGGTGCATTTAATATAGAACGGTGACTCAACTGACTTGTAACTACCTGTGCATTAAACATTTTTATTGCACACCTTCCAGCCAATCAGAATCGAGTATTCAGACAGACCATGGTATAAAGGTAAATAACTAGGATAATGCGCATTAAATGATGCAACTATTTGCGCTACAAACCAAAAGTCAGTCTTTTTTCCCCTCAGAATTGGACTTTATAACTCGCTATTGCGAGTTTATGCATATAAAGTTATAAAGTCAGAAGTTTGCGAGATATAAAGTTAGAATTGCGAGTTTATATCTCACAATTCTGACTTTTTATCTTTTAAAATGTTTTATTCAGTGTCTTCCATACACAAGCCATGTACATTAGTTAAAAAATAAGGTGGGGTAAGGTATTGAAAGTGAGTATTTTAATGTTTGCAGATTGGCCCGCTCACTTCCATTCTAAGTGCCCCACTGTAACCTGGATTTTTGGTTATTTTAAAGAAAAAGGGGACACATTTTCAGATCAACATTATTCCACGTGCTGTTGAGCTTAATTTGTTACGAAAGCCATAATGTTTCTTTTTATCCTTAAATGGCCTCATTCAAACCACCAAACTGACCCCCAGTCAGCTGTCTGAGGCTTTACTCTGCAAAAGTTGACACATCATGGCCCCCTGCTGTCTACTCAGAGAAATGCACTGCGTCCCGCAGGTAGCTCAACGTTAGTGTCCCCATCAGCCGGCCTGGCTTTGAGTATGAGACTAAATGAATGAGTGAGCCGTGTAGTAATGAGATAATAAAGAGGAGTTACTTTGTCAGTGCATCGCTCGGTCGCAGCAGCTTCAGCCGTAAGCCCATTCATTGCCTCTCCTCCTTGTAAAACAAAGGCCTCTTAATAATACCATTCCCACCTCAACAGTAAATCAAAAAGGAGGAGGCTCACAAAGGCTGATAATCTGCTCCCTCAATAGAAGGGATTCACAAAAAGCCATGGGGGCACTTTGTCATGGCCGGCAGTCAATGGCCGAGCGTCTTGTGCCATATTGATCCCTGTCACGTGGTGGCTCCCCAAGTAATTGCGCTGGACCCGAGTGATAAATTTGCTGTGTTTGTACCATCCATAAGGGTGAGAGTAGCGGGCCAAAGAACTAAAGACTTGCAGTGTGAGTCTCAGTAACACTTCGCATACTGATAAATCCAAGAATCAGCCAATTTATCGCTCTATCAAAATTATACTATACAATCTTTTGCTCTGCACAGAGAAGAGACAACGTAACTGTTCAAGCGTCTTGTGGTTTACATGTTGGAGTTTTGGTGCGCAAGCATCCGTAGTTACTATTAAACACATCGGTATTGTTTAAGAGATTTGCGTTTGTGCCACCCAAGCGTTTTTGCGGGGTCACTGCGGAAATTGCTCCCACTCGCAGGAAGTTAATCCACAAAAGGGCCAGTCAAAATTACCATGCAGATTAATCCCTGAACATGAAAGCTTTAATTACAATGTTCAAACATTTAGGACGTAATCCTGTCTTTATTTTGGTATTAAAGGGCCATTTTAGCAGTAGCTTATCGGGTAGTGCAACGTTTCTTGTTTGTTGCCTTGTTTTGTACTTTGTTTTTTCAACTAGTTCTAGATGTTCTCAAATGACATGTTAGATCCTAGAATAACAACGATGTGCATCCAATGTCATTTCTGTGGACATGAATGATACCTGAAATCATGCAGCTTGTAGTGGAGGGTGTGCTATTACTTTTCTAAGCAATCAGACTTTCCCTAGAGGTATGATAAAATTGGCACAAAAAAAAGATCCCATAGCTACTGATGAAATGACCGAGCCATATGTAGGGATCACAATGTCCGAGACTCGAGGTGGGCTCTTTTTGATGACTTCTAGTTGGTTGCTATGTTGTTGGTAAAACTTTAGTTTAAGGTCCATTTCTCACCATTAACTAGTTGCTTATTAGCATATGTGTTACTATGCCAGTACTTCTAAAACACACATCAATGCCTTATTCTGCATGACCTTATTCTACATTTCTTATTCTACCCAATACCTAAACATAACTACCTTACTAACTATTAATACGCAGTAATTTGGAGTTTATTGAGGCAAAAGTCATAGTTAATAGTGAGAATTGTATGACCATTTTTTATTTTATTTTACTATTCTACATTAGTTTTAAAGATTATTTGAGTGAAATTATTTAATGTTTTAGAAGTCTCTTATGCTGTGAAAATTATTACAATTTAAAATAACGTGTATTTTTTTAATTATAACTTGTTTTGTATTTGTAATGTACTGATGGCAAGGCAAAGCTGAATTTTCAGCATCACTCCTTCAGGGTCACGTGATCCTTTAGAAATGATTCTAATATGCTGATTTGCTGCTCATTATTTTTGTGAAAACCATTTTTTTTAATGAATAGAAAGTTCAAAAGAACAGCATTTATGAGACAGAAATCTTTTGTAACATTATAAATGTCTTTACAGTTGCTTTTGATCAATTTAATGCATCCTTGCTGAATAAAAGTATTAATTTATTTAAAGGAAAAAAATAATCTTACTGACCCCAAACTTTTAAATGGTAGTATCGTTAACATTACATATTAAATCCCTTGGACAGTAAAACCAGCAATCTGTCTTATATCCTGTCTTTTGCAGAACGTCTGTACTTTAGGACCGATCAATTTATTCTGATCCTCTCTAACAAGACAACATTATCATTTAATGAGAGCCGATATTAATCTCCGTAGTGATTTTTCTGTTGTGCCCCTTTGCTATCTGTTCTCGAAATTTCCAATCGGGCCTTAAGTGTTCCAAGAATTGCTCTGATGTTGGTGATTGCCCGTGTCTCTTTAAAATGCAAGATGATTGCAGTAAAAAACTGCAGTCGGGAGCTAATTTAACTTAAATATATCCTCTTCCCTTTTATCCAGGGAGATTTAGAATTGTACATTATGGTATTAAAACATCGGCGCTGTCATGCGTTATCTCTCTAATCACAGGGCTGTGTAGACGAAGGCCTCTGCCCTGAACCCGGCTGACCAGATCAGCCTTTAAAAGGAGCGTTGGGCTGAAATAGAGTTCTAAGTGGAAGGATGAGAAGAGATCAAGCAACAGAGCCACCGGGCTTTCACCCTGCGCCGAGAAAACAGCGAGACGATTGGGGGAGGGGGGCTGAGCGCGCCAGGGGGTCTCTAAGAACTCCTCTTAGAGATTAAACAGTAGATGAAAGAGGATACGCATCGCTAGCCGAGAGCAACATGTGTCACAGACAAAAGCAATCAATCGTGTTTTTCCCCTCACCTCACATCCCAATAAGATTACATCAATCAATAGACTCTCTTATGAGTGATTGGATTCCGTCCGAGATCGGAGGAGAGAGTTGGAGGGGAGGAGAGAAACGAGCAGCTCAATTTTCCCAATGATTAAAGCGGACCCAAATTGCTTTGATAACATCAAGGACTTTGTGACGGGGTCCAGAAGGGCAGTGCACGGAGCAGATAGAAGTTGGCGCATGCGTGTCTCAGGAACCGTGAACGATACGTCACCTCACACCGCAGAAACTTCTCACATAGTGCTGGTGGAACGGTGCTTTGTTTTTAATAGACCGCATGTATTTCTTTCACAAGTACAATGAAGAGTTTGATCATCTCCCTGTTGAATCATATCCAAATCAGTGGTTCTCAACATGGCTTTGCTGCAGATTTTACCTTGAACCTCAAGTGGCAACCCAATTTTGTTTGTTATAGAAAAGTAAGCAATCGTATCTTTATAATAAAACTTAAATGTAAATGTATTACTATGAACTGCATAGGTCCAACATTTTGTAAAATGATAAACATGGTTAATTAGGAAAATTGACAACTTCATCAATACTCAAAAACATAACGGAAGCATGGTTTATCTGCCTATGACCTTAAACTGGTCATGTATACAGTCAAACCAAATTTTATTCAGACACATTATCACAGTTTATTCACTATAGTTTAGAAAATGGTAATAAAATATGACAAGAACTCAAGAGTTAAACCTTTGTCAGAACAAATTAATCTTGATAATGTCAGATGACTTTGATAGAAAGGTATGTGATGGATTACAATCAACCAATCAGCTGTTTAAGTAGACAATTAGATAATACCAATTACCAATGACCAAGCAATGCTTAATTTTGTTCAGTCTGTGGTGTAAAAGGTCACTTTAGCAATTAAAGAAAACTCTTAAGCAAAACATGGTCAGGTCAAAGTGTCTGAATAATTTTGGTTATTCAGACAGAAATTATGTGAAAAAATATGACTTTTTTTTTTTTTTTTTGCTATCCTCATTTACATAAATGAACTATAGTGTCCTGCACCCACTGGTAAAAAAATATGTATCTGGTGTCTGCAGATGTAAATTAGCAGTTAGCTAACTCTGGTGCAATTACTAATAACTGTGCATTGTCCCTGTAAAAATAAACAATAAAGTAAAGTAAAAAATTATATTTGGTTTGACTGTGTTTTATATATATATATATAAAAATACAGTAAAAACGGCAATATTATGAAATATTAACATTTTAAAGAACTGTTTTCTATTTGAATATATTTTCAAATGTAATTTTGTGTGATGCAAAGCTGAATTTTCAGCATCATTACTCTTCAGTGTCACATGATTCTTCAGAAATCATTCTAATATGCTGATTCAATTTTGTTGAAAACACTTTTTTTGTGGAAACAGTGATGCATAGTATAAAAGTATAATTATAAAAGTATAGTCTACTTTAAGAAGTTCATAAGCCTATATATTATTTTAACTATGCGTGATTATATGGTTATTTGCTTTTTATTAATTACGTTGATCTGGAACGAGACGTCAACACAAATTGTAGCAATTTACAAAGAGTAGTGATATATTATGTATGTAAATAAGGTAAATTTGTTCTCAGTGGTCCGTAGAAAGATGTACCGTTTTATTTCTTTATTCAACTGCACATCAAAGAGAAATTAAAAGTATATATATTAATTTTGAAAGGTTACTTCCTGTTGAACCACCTATGATGATTGGCCATTGTCAATTTGAATTCCAATTAAGCATAATCACCGGCCCGTCTGTCTGCTTGGGTCTGCATCACTGAGCAGTGTTTTAATTCAAAGATGTTAAACCGTGATACACAACAAATGCTACAAAAGGTTCATTAAGGCAAAGTAATTAAAGAAGTAAATGGCGAATCGGGACGCGCTCCGCTAATAAAATGCAAGCCTCCCGTGGCTGCTGCAGGTCCTAAACTTTCCCCCCACAGGAAGCGAGAGGAGTCTTTCACTCTTTCTTTATTTGCCAGAGCAAGGGATTCATATGAAATCAATCGGCGACTGTGTGCAACAATAGCCGTGTGCTCATTAGCGCAGCACACACACTTCTGGTCATTTGTCTTCTTTTCACAAGGAAGCCTGGAGGTGATTTAAATTCCCCTTTCCTGTGCAGATATGCCTGCTCAGCCCCTCCATATATATGTATGTGTGTGTGGTTGTGGTTGCCGCTGTGTGTGTTTGTACTCGTAACACATCCTCACATCTGCTCAGGCAAAAGAATGTGCTCTTGAGGTTACGGTTGTAATTGTAGTTGTCGCCTTGCTCTTTGATTTCATTGTTTGTCGCATGTTTGTTTTTTCACCTATAGTATTGCAGTTAATTGGACTTTCAAGATAATTGCCGCTTGTGTTGCTTTCATGATTTCCTTTGAAGGTATAGTTCACCCTGAAATTAAAATTATATCATAAATTACTCACCCTGGTGTTGTTCTACTGCCGTATGCTCTTTATTTCAAGTGTTCTGGGCATATGTGATATGAAATTGTATGTATTTTTTGTAGGGCTGTTGATTTAATGCGTTAATTAGATTAATTAGTTACGGTAAAAAATAATGCATTAAAATTAACGTATTTAAGGCACTTGCCCCACCCCAGACCTACTTATGTCATCTAACATTTCATACAGTTGACTGATGAAGAATATGATGCAGGGCAGCAACTCACAGTATTATGAAGCCTATAGAATGCAGTTAGAATCAGTGTTGTAGTCGAGACCAGCTCCTTTGAGTCTGAGTCAAGACCGAGTTCAGAGAGGGTTGAGTCCGAGTCGAGACCGAGGTCAGAAAAGGTTGAGTCCGAGTCCAGAGAGGGTTCAGTCCGAATCGAGACCGAGGTCAGAGAAGGTTGAGTCCGAGTCCAGAGAGGGTTCAGTCCGAATCGAGACTGAGTTCAGAGAGGGTTGAGTCCGAGTCGAGACCGAGTTCAGAGAGTGTTGAGTCCGAGTCGAGACCGAGGTCAGAGAAGGTTGAGTCCGAGTAGAGAACGAATTCAGAGAGGGTTGAGTCCGAGTCGAGACCGAGTTCAGAGAGTGTTGAGTCCGAGTCGAGACTGAGTTCAGAGAGGGTTCAGTCCGAGTCGAGACCGAGTTCAGAGAGTGTTGAGTCCGAGTAGAGAACGAGTTCAGAGAGGGTTGAGTCCGAGTCGAGACCGAGTTCAGAGAGTGTTGAGTCCGAGTCGAGACTGAGTTCAGAGAGGGTTCAGTCCGAGTCGAGACCGAGACAAGAGAGGGTTGAATCCGAGTCAAGACCGAGATCAGAGAGGGTTGAGTCCGGGTCGAGACCAAGATCAGAGAGGGTTGAGTCCGAGTCGAGACCAAGTTCAGAGAGGGTTGAGTCCGAGTCGAGACCGAGACCAGAAAGGGTTGAGTCCGAGTCGAGACCGAGTTCAGAGAGGGTTGAGTCCGAGTCGAGACCGAGGTCAGAGAAGGTTGAGTCCGAGTCCAGAGAGGGTTCAGTCCGAATCGAGACTGAGTTCAGAGAGGGTTGAGTCCGAGTCGAGACCGAGTTCAGAGAGTGTTGAGTCCGAGTCGAGACCGAGTTCAGAGAGGGTTCAGTCCGAGTCGAGACCGAGTTCAGAGAGTGTTGAGTCCGAGTCGAGACCGAGTTCAGAGAGGGTTCAGTCCGAGTCAAGACCGAGACAAGAGAGGGTTGAATCCGAGTCAAGACCGAGATCAGAGAGGGTTGAGTCCGGGTCGAGACCAAGATCAGAGAGGGTTGAGTCCGGGTCGAGACCGAGTTCAGAGAGGGTTGAGTCCGAGTCGAGACCGAGACCAGAGAGGGTTGAGTCCGAGTCGAGACCGAGATCAGAGAGGGTTGAGTCCGGGTCGAGACCGAGTTCAGAGAGGGTTGAGTCCGAGTCGAGACCGAGTTCAGAGAGGGTTGAGTCAGAGTCGAGGCCGAGTTCAGAGAGGGTTGAGTCCGAGTCGAGACCGAGTTCAGAGAGGGTTGAGTCAGAGTCGAGGCCGAGTTCAGAGAGGGTTGAGTCCGAGTCGAGACCAAGATCAGAGAGGTTTGAGTCCGGGTCGAGACCAAGATCAGAGAGGGTTGAGACCGAGTTCAGAGAGGGTTGAGTCCGAGTCGAGACCGAGTTCAAAGAGGGTTGAGTCAGAGTCGAGGCCGAGTTCAGAGAGGGTTGAGTCCGGGTCGAGACCAAGATCAGAGAGGGTTGAGTCCGAGTCGAGACCAAGTTCAGAGAGGGTTGAGTCCGAGTCGAGACCGAGACCAGAAAGGGTTGAGTCCGAGTCGAGACCGAGTTCAGAGAGGGTTGAGTCCGAGTCGAGACCGAGGTCAGAGAAGGTTGAGTCCGAGTCCAGAGAGGGTTCAGTCCGAATCGAGACTGAGTTCAGAGAGGGTTGAGTCCGAGTCGAGACCGAGTTCAGAGAGTGTTGAGTCCGAGTTGAGACCGAGTTCAGAGAGGGTTCAGTCCGAGTCGAGACCGAGTTCAGAGAGTGTTGAGTCCGAGTCGAGACCGAGTTCAGAGAGGGTTCAGTCCGAGTCAAGACCGAGACAAGAGAGGGTTGAATCCGAGTCAAGACCGAGATCAGAGAGGGTTGAGTCCGGGTCGAGACCAAGATCAGAGAGGGTTGAGTCCGGGTCGAGACCGAGTTCAGAGAGGGTTGAGTCCGAGTCGAGACCGAGACCAGAGAGGGTTGAGTCCGAGTCGAGACCGAGATCAGAGAGGGTTGAGTCCGGGTCGAGACCGAGTTCAGAGAGGGTTGAGTCCGAGTCGAGACCGAGTTCAGAGAGGGTTGAGTCAGAGTCGAGGCCGAGTTCAGAGAGGGTTGAGTCCGAGTCGAGACCGAGTTCAGAGAGGGTTGAGTCAGAGTCGAGGCCGAGTTCAGAGAGGGTTGAGTCCGAGTCGAGACCAAGATCAGAGAGGTTTGAGTCCGGGTCGAGACCAAGATCAGAGAGGGTTGAGACCGAGTTCAGAGAGGGTTGAGTCCGAGTCGAGGCCGAGTTCAGAGAGGGTTGAGTCCGAGTCGAGGCCGAGTTCAGAGAGGGTTGAGTCTGAGTCGAGACCGAGTTCAGAGAGGGTTGAGTCTGAGTCGAGACCGAGTTCAGAGAGGGTTGAGTCCGAGCCGAGACCGAGACCAGAGAGGGTTGAGTCCGAGTCGAGACCGAGTTCAGAGAGGGTTGAGTCTGAGTCAAGACCGAGTTCAGAGAGGGTTGAGTCCGAGTCGAGACCGAGATCAGAGAGGGTTGAGTCCGAGTCGAGACCGAGATCAGAGAGGGTTGAGTCCGAGTCGAGACCGAGTTCAGTGAGGGTTAAGTCCGAGTCGAGACCGCAATATCACACAAGATCTGTTTTTTTGTTGTTAACAGTTTAATGCAATAAATAAGTTAATATTGTGTTGTTTTAGACACAATATTGTCTGTTTTGCTAACAAAAATATAAAGACAAAGCAGAACTGTTCGCCTCCGAGTAATAAACGGTGGCATTTCAATTCTGAATGCGCGTTTTGGATGAATCGGGTGAACCAGTGATTCAATGGACCATAAAGAGAACCATTTATATTTACCATTTTCATAAAGAGAACCATTTTCTTTACTCCTGAATGAATCAGCCGTTTGAACGAATCAAATGAATGACTCGATGACTTACTCAATTAGACATTTACAGCCACCTACTGGCAGTTTTATTTTCTTATTTAGAGTATAATTGCATAAAAAAAATTCATATTTCCATATTAATAAAACTGAACACTAAAGGTATAGTTCCCCCAAAAATATTTCTTACCGAAGCTACTTTTTTAATGTCTATTTGTTTCGTTTTTTATAATGACTTTAAATAATCATTTGGGAGTAATTTCTCAGCCAAATTTGATGTGCAATTAATTTGCGATTTAATTAGATAACATCGTGTAATTAATTAGATAAAAAAAAGTTTTATCAAATTTTTTGTTAATCTTGATTCCTCACAAGAATATAGCTGTGTTAGCTGTACTATAGCTGATTACACTACACATAGTTCTCAAAATCCAAATGTTTCATAGTCTCATGCGAGATCAGTTCATGTTAGCTGTCTGGCTAATTTAACCGCTCTTTTATGTACAAAATATTAATACAGAAGGGCATTCGTTAAGGCAGCCATCATTGCAAGGTATAATGGGGTGTAAGCAAAACTCTGGGACTCTTTCTGTAGCAGGAGTTTTTTTCTCCCTTTCCCCACGCTCTCTCTTCAGAGGAGGATCATGTAATGGAGGCAGCTTCGAGTTGACAGTCTGTCGCAGAGGGCAAGCCATTTTCTCATTGCTCTGTCACAATAAATATAAGGATTAGAAACAGGAAGAAACCGTGCATGCTGAAGCACAAGCAGTATGCACCGGCTAAATGAGCTTGTGAATTGACTCGTGTTGAATAAAGAGATGAGGTGTGTGTTTGTTAAGGAAAATTAACACGTTTTATAGTTTTCTCATTTAACACAAGATTTATATTGTCAAACATGACTCTTCCCATATAACTGGCTTTCAAAGAGTGTTTTCTTTCGTATTACTGACCATTTGATTTTAAATAAGATGTTTTTGATATTGCCACGTAAATATTGAATAAGCATTGATATGTAATATTGGGCTGTTATATGTTAAGTACGTTCATGCTTGTCATTTTAAACCTTGCTTAAGTACAAGCTTCATAAATTGGGTAAAACATATCAAATAGCTAAACCGAATCTCACCAAGGCTGCATTTATTTGACCAAATTACAGTAAAAACAGAAATATTGTTATTATATATTTTTAAATTTAAGATTTGATGTAAGTGCATTAAAATGTAATTTATTTTTGTGATGCAAAGCTGGATTTTCAGGATCGTTGATCCAGTCTTCAGTGTCACATGATCAGAAATCATTCTAATATGCTGATTTGATGTTCAAGAAACATTTCTTATTATCAATTTTGAAAACATTTTGTGGAAACCGTGATACATTTTTTAGGATTCTTTAATGAATAGAAAGTTCAAAAGAATAGCACTTTTTAAAAACAGATGTTTTATAACATTCTAAATGTACTGTCACTTTTGATCAATTTAATGCATCTGTGCTGAATAAAAGTTTTTACAGTCAAACCAAAATTTATTCAGACACCTTCAACATTTTCTCACATTATCACAGTTTATTCGCTATAGTTTAGAAAATGGTAATAAAATATGACAAGAACTCAGAGTTAAACCTTTGTCAGAACAAATCCATCTTGATAATGTCAGATAACTTTGATAGAAAGGTATGTAATGGATTACAATCAACCAATCAGCTGTTTAAGTACACAATTAGATAATACCAATTTAGGTCAACCAATGACCAAGCAATGCTTCATTTTGTTCAATCTGTGGTGTAACAAAGTCGCATTAGCAAATTGCATTAGAAAAAACACTTAAGCAAAACATGGTCAGGTCAAACTGAATATTTTTGGTCCCAAATGTTTTATCAATTTTACTGGCAGTCCACTGTAGGAAGAATTGTTGGGTATAATATGTCACAATTTCCTTTATTTTGCTATCATCACTTACATAAATGCACTGTCCTGCACCCACTAGTAAAAAATTATATATGGTGTCTGAATAATTTTTGGTTTGACTGACCCCAACCTTTTTTTATGCCCAAAGATTTGCTAGTCTATATTCTTTAAAAATCACGATTTCTGAATGACCTGAATTTGCCGTTTGTCACATACTGTAGTACATCAAACTCTTTGAAAGAGCAAGAAAATTCATTTTTTCCATTAAATTCCCCATTTAAAGATAACATGGTAACAGGTTTTTCCATTTACTCCAATGCTATGTTCACACTGTCAGTTCTTGGGATTGACGACTGCATTTACTTACAGGTGTGAGTCTCAAAACGTCCCATTCATACAGCAACTTACAGTAGCGTCTCTAATACTGTCTGTATTAGAGGTCGACCGATAGTGGATTTTACAAATAACGGACCACACTGGCTGATAACACTCACACTCCAAGTAAAATAGTGCTGAACTTTATAAAAATAAAAAACTGTACTGAAACATGAAAATGTACTCTACTTTTTAATTGAAATAAATGTATGAATGTTAATCTCGGCTCAAATACTGTCTGTATCATGGGCGTCGGAACAATTGTATGTGGGTGGGACAAGACCCACCCACTTTTTACGATCAATGATATTGGACCCACTCACTTTTATCGTCTCTAACATTCAGCACATGTGTGTTTACCTACCCCTAATCGATAAACACTTATTATTAAACACGTTAGATGCTTTATTTCCACTTTTCTAATATTTTCTTCATTTTTATTGAAAATAAATGCCTTTCCGATCTGATATGTGATGGGAAAAGGGAGAGGATTGAGTTCGGCGAAAGGCGGACTCGAACCGCTGGTCGATTTGTGTCAAAACTAGATGCCGTGCGTCTTACCCCTACACTACTGACGCTCTCAATGATATGGCGATTTCCTTAATTTTGTCTTTCCGAACTATACGTTTAGCAAGCAAAGCTGTATATTTGTACTTAAAGTAATTGGCATCTACTCCATTAAAAAAATTATGAGGACCCACCCACATTTTTTTTGCTTCTGACGCCCATGGTCTGTATGAACATGCAATGGGAGTCAAGGTCGTACTCTCTTACCTAGGAAGCCTTTAAATGGTGGTGGAAAAAAATATGGTATCATGGGAGGAAAAAATATATTTCAATACTTTTGCCTTGTCACGAGACATACAGTGCTTGAATAACAATTAAAAGAACATCCCCATCAGTTCTCTTAACTCAAATAAGCATGACAAAATATCGGTCGATCCCTAGCGGTCTTCCACTGATGGCCATGGCATTAGCTAGCTTTGTGGTTAGCTAAAGTCTAGCTTTAGAAATGGACTGCAAAATATTGTAAAACATACTTTTTTCAAAGGGGAGAGATGATACGTCTCATGCTGTCAAACTGTCACGCTATTAAAGAATCGTATTCAGTCACATTGTCCAAGTTAAACTGACAGTCAGTCAACTATACTGTAACAACCTAACGTAAGCTAATTCCGTTTCACTCTTGGCTTACATGTAACAGCAAAACTGGACTTGGCAGTCACAAATTTTGTCATGCTTATTTGAGTTAAGAGAACTGATAAGGATGTTCTTTTAATTGTTATTCAAGCAATGTATGTCTCGTGACAGTTGCCACCTTACCATGCACTTCACGGATGATGATCTGTGAATGTTCGCTCGCAGCATGACTCCAACCTGCACGTTGTAGAGTGCCCTCTGGTGGACAAACTATGAAACGGCAACACTAAGGTTGAGCGGTGTTTCGTCCGGGTTTTTTTTTATTTATTTTTTTTATATTCATTTATCAGCCATCACAAATGCCGATACCGATAGTTTGGAAAATGTCTAATATCGGCCTGCCGATATATCGGTTCGGTTCTACTTGTTTTGTTGCGTTTGTGAATGTCAGCATTACTTTCGAAAAGGTGATTTGCTTTATTTTGATCGCTACCATATAGATATCAGTGTTCATAGCCAAACTATACATTTTTATCCCAGTACACATTTGTCCCCTGTTATTTAAATGTTTGTTACACATAAATAACAATAATGTGGTTGAAAAGACTGTTTGTGAAGATGCTTCATACTGCACATCTACATGGAACTGCTTTTGCAGATTTGTATGTTGCATTGCAGTGATCGTACTTTACAAGGTTAACCAAAGTGCATAAAATCTTTGGTTAAAAGCCTGTTTCACATCACTAGCATCAGCGGATCGTGAGCAGCGTGTGTTTTCAATGCCCATATGAATGACATGGTGCGCGTCCACTGGCGCGGAGCAGAATGGGCGTTTTCAATTAATTCTTGCTAAACTTCCATAGGAAAGAACTGAAAACGCTCAATCTGCTCCACGCCAGTGGATGCGCACCGTGAGAGCATGAAGCGTGGCGGTCAACCCTCTCATTCATTAACATGGGAAAATACGTGCTCCACTGACGCTTGTGACATGAAACAGCCTTAGTAATAGATGCGGAATCGTTGTCATTTAGAAATAAGTTCACGTGGGTGTTTGAATCGAGATTGCGATCTTTTAACAGTTAATCGTGCAGCTCTACTTACTAGACATGTGATTGTGCAGTGCAGAGCGGATCTCTTGCACTGTATGATGTGAAAGACAACTAATTAATAAGTTACATTTATATAGCGCTTTTCTGGGTACTCAAAGCGCTTTACATGGAAGGAGGGAATCTCCTCAACCACCACCAATGTGCAGCATCCACCTGGATGATGCGACGGCAGCCATATTGCGCCAGAACACCCACCACAGCTGATTGGTGGAGAGGAGACAGAGTGATGAAGCCAATCAGTATATCGGTATATGGGGGTTATTAGGAGGCCATGATGGACAGGGGCCAATGGGCAAATTTGGCCAGGATGCGGGGGTTACACCCCTACTCTTTTTTTTTGAAGGACATCCTGGGATTTTTAATGACCACAGAGAGTCATAATGTCCCCATCACTATACTGGGGGTGTTAGGACCCACACAGACCACAGGGTGAGCACCCCCTGCTGGCCTCACTAAAACCTCTTCCAGCAGCTACCTAGTTTTCCCAGGAGGTCTCCCATCCAGGTACTGACCAGGCTCAGCCCTGCTTAGCTTCAGTGGGAAACCAGTCTTGGGCTCCAGAGTGATATGGCTGCTGGCCAACCAAATATTGCCCCTGACAGAGTAACAGGGCAGGACTAGTACTGCTGTGTGAACATGGCCTATATAAGTACCCTGAATGTGTTTGTCTTTGACTGCCCTGTTACTCTGTCACGGGGAATATTTTGTTGGCATGGTAACCACAGGTGAGAGTCGGCTCATTCCCTTTTGCAAAGGCACCTTGAAGTGTTCCCTTATGACTTGAGAAGTTTATTTGGCTGCTTGATGAGAAACAGTGTGAAATGTGCTGTTTGACTGTGGATATGTGCAGCAGGCGTCATTGTTAGCTTTTTGATCTTCAATAAAACTCTTAATGGTGTGCAAACCTGTTGAACATCAATGTGCGCTAGTTTTTGGTGTCTCTATCATCATATTTCTTCAATAAATATGGCTAATAAAGCAGAAATCAGTTGTGCGTTTGACCTTTTTGCACTCTTTCAATGATACACAGTACTAATGACCAGAAATCTACATGAATGTGATCAGGTTAGCCATTATATGCTGTATTCTAGCCGTTGGGTGTTGACAGAAGGTGTACATGTGTCTTCGGCATGAGACTCTCTGCTCATTAGCACTGAGCCGCGTCCCCGTCCAGTCCTTTAATTAGCATTTGAAGTCTGTGATGGGCCCGAGTTTGAAAAGGGCTTCCACGTCACACAGCATCGGGTTCGGTGACACCTAGAACAACCCTGCCTCTGCAAAAGTCTCACAGTGTTCCCACTCGTTCACCTGGCAGCCAAAATATGGCGTCTGTCCCTGTCTTTTTCTATCTCCTCATCCTGCGGACTCGCTGATAAGACCGCCATTCCCCCCATCCAGTAATGGAGACGAGGATGGGGATTGGGCCTATTGACCTCCCCGGCTCTTATCAGCTTTATCTGATTTACATTGCCAAATCAGAATCTACTATATTGATTACAACATAATTAGTTAATTATGGACAGGAAGGAGAGGAGAGCATGGACTGCAGGGTGAAGGGCATGTGGGGCTTCAGCAGATGCACCGTATGAATGTTAAATGAGAGCTGAACTTCATGCACTTTGTGTTTCTTACAATAGTTTTATGAATTTAGAAATAATGTTTTTTGTTTTTTACAGATGTCATTTTAATTTATTGCAGTTCATTATAAAACAGCCCCGAGTCAAATTTAAGGATTTTTTGTAACACTTTACAATAATGTTTCATTAGTTAATGTATTAACTAACATGAACTAACCATGAGGAATACATTTGTTAATCTTTGTTAACGTTAGTTAATAAAAACACAGCTGTTCATGGTTTGTTCATGTCAGTTCACAGTGCATTAACTAATGTTAACAAGATTTTAATAATGTGTCAGTAAATGTTGAAATTAACATTAACGAAGATAAATAAATGCTTTATAAGTGCAGTTCATTATTAGTTCATGTTAACTAATCAGTCCCTCCAGAAAAACGCGATTATGTGATCGTGTGATTTAACGCATAATCAGTTAAAGTCCGCATATTTATGCGGGGGCCGCATTTTTTCAAATACGCCGCACTTTCGCCGCATACATTTTCTATTTCCGCGTGCAAAATAGAAATGTTCGTTTACTTCACACAAGAGCCGCCATTTCCGCCTATTGCCATGGGAACGTTTTGAAGTGACGTAATTACCCGACGCGAACGTCATCGAAAAGCTACAAACCCCGTGTTGAAACCATAGATATCGGTGAAACCATGATGAAGCACGCAAATTCCCATTTGCCAAAAAAAATAACAGCAAAAGACAGCGCAAAGCAGTTTCCCGGTGTGTTGACCGATTTCAAAACACAGCATCATGAAGCTTTGAAGCGTTAAGAATCAAGAATCGACTCGCTGATTCATAGCATCATGATGCTGTGTTTTGAAATCGGTCATCACTATATAAGTCGTTATTTAGGTTTTTTTTGCGCACAATAACTATTATCATTGCTTCATAAAGTTATTGTAGAACCACTGTAGTGAGATGGACTTTGTAACGGCGTCTTTAGTACCTTTTATGGGTCTTGAGAGTGTACATTGTGCCAATGGAGGCCTTTCTGAGCCATCGGATTTCAACTAAAATATCTTCATTTGTGTTCCGAAGACGAACGGAGGTCTTACGGGTGTCCAACGACATGAGGGGAAGTCATTAATGACAGAATTTAAAATTTTGGATGAACTAACCCTTTAAGAGATTGCACTTTGTGCATTGGAAGCACTCAAATGTCTGTTTTGTATAGCTACCTCTGTAAAACAGGAAGTTATTTATTCATTTTTCAAGTTGTAGCATATTCCTTTTGTAAAGCTACAGAACTTGTTTGACTCAATGTTTTGTAAATTTGAGCCATGTGTTTATTAAGGTCTTCAATAAAACAAGATGGGAACTTAAATATTCCCAGCACTTTCTGTGACTTTCTGTTTTTTCTCTTTTTCATCAAACCGCAGTTTTTGCAAGTTCCCGCAATTTCATTGCATAAAATTGCATAAATACCCCGCATTTTCTCTCATTTTTCATCGCATTTTTTAAGAAAACATGCCGCATAATCAAGGATTTTTGCCCGCGACAATCACAAAAAAAAAGCTGCATTTTTCTGGAAGGACTGACTAATGTAGTTAACCCTTTAAAACCGCACGTATCATATTTGATACACGAGTTTCTAAGACATATATTGAATCAGTGAGAGCAATACTTTCTTTGAAAACCTATTGTATCTATTTTGGTACGTGTATTCTGCCATCTTGTGGAATTTCACTGTACTGCAGGCAGTAGAGGGGTGTTTTTTTAGCTTTTCAAAATGGCGACTGCGATTGGATCTAGACAGACGCTTTCGGCAGGAAAATAAAGGCTAATTTCAAGTTGTTAAGGTAAAAAATAATATTGGATTGCGCCTGATATAATTAATTTAACACTTTCTGAATTGAAATAATGCATAATTACTTAATAATTGAATCGTTAAATTACAAGTAAATCGTGTTGGAAATTGTGTATCAAATTTGATACTGCAGGTATTAATGGTGCTACCACAATGCAAACACACACAATATTGGGATGATTCAATTAATGGTAATAATGACTGAAATGCCATATTAAAATATATATTGTGTTAAAAATGCACATATTAAATTTAAAACTGCAGGAATACGGTTCTTTATCCCTGAATAGTAATAGATTTTTTGTATATAAGGTCTACCCTGTTGTAAGCAAAACGTTCCCCAAAAGCCTGATGTATCAAATGTGATACAAAAAAATATACCACAAATTTTTTTTTGTTTTTTTTTTTTGATTCAAGGCTTAATAAACATCTAATTTCCAAAAATATATAATTTTCTGCCATTTTTTTAATGTGTCAGGCTTTAAAGTTAACTAACGAACCTTATTGTAAAGTGTTACCATATTTGTTGTAACACTTTACAATAAGGTTCAATTTGTTAATATTAGTTACTGACATAAATTAAATACCATGAACCAGCATTGAACGATGCTTTTAGTTAATGTTGTTTTTTTACATATACTAATATACATTTTTATCATTTCAAATTGTAGATAGCACCATTGTAAATTATTATTGTAAATATTTGTATTATGAAAAAATATTATGCTTTTGAAAGAAGTTTCTTATGCTCATAAATGCTGCATATATTTGATCAAAAGTACAGTAGAAATAGTAATATTGTTTTCAGCATCATTACTCCAGTCTTCAGTGTCACATGATCCTTCAGAAATCATTCTGATATGCTGATTTGCTGCTCAAGAAACAGTTGAGCTGCTTAATATATTGTGTGGTATAATAAGATTAGTTGATGAATAAAAAGTTCAAAACAACATGTATTTTAAATATAGATCTTTTTTAACATTGTAAATGTCTTTACTGTCACTTTTGATCAATTTAATGTGTCCTTGCTGAATAAAAGTATTCATTTTTTAAATAAAATAATCTCACTAACCCTCTTACTCCATTATAAATCTTACAAAATACTAATCTGAAAATACTGATTATTTGCAGTTAATGTGAGTAATTAATCACGGTATATAATGTAATTCATTTATTTTGACACTAATGTGAAATGTCCCTGAATGCTTCTGATGATGTTGCATTTTGTTTTGAGTTACAGTATTTAGTGCAGCACTTACAGCATCTTCAGAATAGCATAATAATCGAAGCAAGATGGAGGTCTTTTACGGTTTATGTAAAATCGGATAGCTAGTGGTTAAGCAGACCTATAACTAAGGACAGAATCTCAGTGTCTTTCTTGACACCTTGACTCTGGAATAAAAATCCTATAGAGATTTATCGACACGATGAGCTGAAACTCATTTCAGCAGGACCAATCGAGCAGCATGTTTTATGATGGCTGTACAAGGCCGTGTGAGAGGTTGTGTGCCAATGTGTTTTGAATCTATTAAGCATCTGTTACCTGACAGCAAATGGCTCTGTCACCATCTATCATACCTGCCTGGTTAGGGCCATACTGGCCTCTTGGCAGGGTATAAGCAGACTCTCTGTGTGTGTGTGTGTGTGTGTGTGGGTGGGTGCGACGGCACCGCAGCTGCATTTTAATGTATTCTCTCTGCTAATATGCTGCCTGTTTTCCTCATAGGTGTGATGAGTGTCAGCTCTGTTACCACTTTGGCTGTCTGGACCCTCCCCTGAAGAAGTCGCCCAAACAAACCGGCTACGGATGGATCTGTCAGGAATGTGACACCTCCTCATCAAAGGTGAGAGTCAACAGAATTCCCCCTTTACCCACTGCAGTCGTATTCATACATTCTCCCAGCATTCCAGCTGCATTATAGCAAAGGATGGTGCAAAAAATGTTTGAGTTATTGTTTGTTTCCCATTTTTGAGTTTTGCATCAATTGCCATCTAAAATCTAGTCAGCCGCCTACCTAGACAGCATTTTGAGTATTACAGGGCACTTCAGCTCTGAAATGTAGATAGCAAAAGAATGGTCCCTTGTTGCAATACCAGAATTAAATGCTCTATCCATTATGGCACTTAATGTGAAATATTGACTATAAATATTTTTCATTCTGGACAATATCGATACAATTCTTAATGTATTCTAATTTCCCTACTGGGAAAAAGAAAAAAAAAACTTTATAAACCAGCCTAAGTTGGCTTGCTGGTCTTAGTCTAGTCTCCCAACCTGTTCAGGCTGGTTTTAGAGGGATTTTGGGCACTTTTCAGTGGCCGGCTGCATAGTTAAGGCCATTAAATACTCCGCAAGAACAGATAAAGCGAGAGCGAGAACCTTTTTAGGTAACTTACTTTATAGGGGTCAGGACTCCCAAACCAGGGCTGCTAGAACAAAATTATGTCATTTTGTTCTCGCAGCCCTGGTTTGGTAGTCTAGAAATCTAGACGCACCCTAGCGGCAGATAATGTATTTTGCCGCGAGTGTAGTCTAGCAACTCTCGGTAGACCTGAGAGCTGGAAAAACCAAACTCTGGTCAGGCCAATCACAGCGTGTGTAGAGTCGGTGGGCGGGCTTAACATAATGACGGCACGTCACGGCAGTGTTGCGGAGGTTCTGCGTGCTACTCGTAAACAAAGAAGCTGACGAACAGCGGCTTTTGAATCGGCTTTGGCCGCGACTCTGGAACTTGGAGTTAAGCTTTTCTTTGAGAAAAGAACAAAGAACGGCACTGAAGTCATTCTTAAGAAAAGAAGATATGTTCGAAGTTTTGCCTACCAGATACGGCGAAAGTCTATCAACTAACGTTAGCTCGGCTTCACCTTCTTCTTTGCTCTGGCTGGTTGTGGCGCTCATGGCGCTATCCAATTGCGTGCAGAGGGAATTTGAAAGACAACCGTTTATCCCGCCCCTCGGATTGAGCCCTGTCAATGGTGAGTTTCCAGACCCAACATCTTGATGTGGATCTGGCTTGTCAGGCTACTGGTTTGGGAGTTCTCGCAGCTTATTCTCGACACATTATCTTTTTTAACTTTTATTAACTTTTTTCTTGTGGGTGTCCAAGAACTATTGTGTGATTGGTCAGAAATTTAAAGTGGGCGGGGTTAATGCAAAGAAACGGAAATGTTCGGCACCTGCTTTTCTCGTGAAGTATGGAATGTCCTGGCCAGAACAAACTTTGTTCTTGTTCTTGCAACCTTGAGAAAACAAACTAATTTCTTTGTTCTTCCAGAGTATGTACCAAGCTTTATTCATTCTAAAAAATGTTCTTCAAGACTAGTCCTAATTTTTTTAAGAGGTCATGACATAAGAAATCAAATATAAGAGGTCTTTCTACCATTCGAACATCCTGCAAGTTTCATAGCTTAAAGGGGCGGTAAACCACGATTTCACTTTTCTAACTTTAGCTAGTGTGTAATGTTGCTGTTTGAGCATAAACAACATCTGCAAAGTTACAACGTTCAAAGTTTAAAGCAAAGTTTGAAGCATTCAGTAGCAATCACTATAGATCCGCAGTCAGGTTCTGCTTGATCATCTTCACTAAAATTGTCTGGGTCTGATTCGGGCTCAAATTGGTATGGTTTTATTGACGCCATTGTTTCTAATACTACCCAAAGCACAGGCTACCGGTAAAGGTAAGGGGCGGGACGTTTCCAACAAACATGCACTAGGCGGTTAGCGAATCACAACACACTGGGCCAGCTAACCAATCTGAGCCCATTGCGTATTTTTGAGGGACTGGCTTCATAGAACCATCAGACCGCTTTTACAAGGAGGGAGAGAGCAGTGTAGAATAAAGGTCAAATATATGAAAAATAATGCAATTTTTTAAAAACGAAGCATGAACACATGTTACAGTGCAACCTCACAAACACAATCAAGCCTTTGAAAGAATGTGTTTTACCACCCCTTTAAAACGTCCTCCTCATTATGAACAAAGCATATATTTAATCAAGCTCTAAAGACAACTCATTTTGATATTGCAGGATCTTTGATGTCACACTGGCAAATACACTTGCATTTCCAGACCCCTATAAAGTTACCTAAAAAGGTAGATTGATCTAATTTGAATTGGAAAAGTAAGACTGATTACTCGTTGGCTAACTGCTAGTTGGTCAAACTACAGCTCTGGAAAAAATTAAGAGACCACTTAACACTGAGAAATCAATGTTAAGTGGTCTCTTAATTTTTTCCAGAGCTGTAGTTCTTTAGACACAGTCTTAACATAGTAGCTAAGTTTATGCCACTAGGCTTTGCTCAGCCAGGCTGGAGGACCATCTTTAACTAGTTTAGACCTGCTGAGTAAACTAGCTTAGGCCAGTTTAAGCAGGCTTTACCTAATATTTGTTGCTATGTATTTTAGGTACACATATTGCTGTTCCGTTAACTTAGTGACATGCTAATGCGAGAGTTGTGAATTACTTGTCTTTTGTGGTAGTGCTTTTTTTGAGTGGCAGGAATGAGACTTGGAAAAGACATGAATTTTCTAATTAAAATAGTTTATTAAATGATTTCATATAATTTGTTATTGTTATTTTAAGGTGTCCTTGTTTCTGTGTAATTAAACTAATAAGTACTGACTACTATTAATTAACAGCTTGCACTTACTTTAGGTTTGAGGTTTGGTTTAGTGTTAGTTTCTTGCAATTATGCATAATTTACTGTTATATAAAGTACATTTTAAGAAAAAAAGTATTACATTTGTATATATTTTATAATTTAATTCAAAAACATTCTAATATAATTATAGTTCATAAATATTTTTTTATGATTTACTGCAGTGTTTGTGGAATTATTAATTTCTTTAAACCCATAACACATTTTTTTACTAAATCAGAAAGGCTTTGAAAATTGGGAAAATGTTTTTACTTGACTGAATTTGGAGTTTAGGGCACATCACTGTGTTCATCACTCATGTATCACACCAGTTCTCTCTGAAACATTTCTTGACATGATTTATTACTTAGAAGTAAATAAATACAAATCTTTCCCACACATTCTATAAATACTCTCATCGTGTTTATCGGCTCCCTGGCTTTTTGTTAATTACAGATAAAAGCTAAGCAGATGTTGTTTAAAGATGCAGAAGTGCAAGTAAGTAAATTCACATTTAAACATAGCAGAACTTTCCAGAGTGCTAACATAGAAAAATAGAAACCGAGTAAAACCAAACAAAACAAACAGTAGTATGATAAAAACACAGAAGTATGATAATATTAAAATGCCAGGGAATAGAGATACGTTTTCAGTTTTAAAAATGGTAATGGAAGGTGCAAGGGCGGATGTCGGTTCCATAGACCGTAGTTTTTAGACAGTTATTAAAAGTGTCCCGATAGCACCAGTGGTGAAAATATACCTTCCTTCCTTCCACACGTCAGCGGCAGCCTAAAAGCCACAGTTGATTTGCGCGGTTGACTTAGACCTTAGCCTACGGTGATTGTTTTATATTATTTTTGGTAATTGGCGAGTGCATTCACGTTCTCCCAAACATTTAATTTCTATTTCTCATTGAATTACAGTGCAATCAAAGGCAGTATGTGTCTTTGTGGAAACCTAATTAAGTTAATTAATGCATGTGCTTTTCAATTTAGCTTTAAATGGACAGTTCTGCTAGCCAGACTCTAGCGGCATGGAAAATGGGGGTTAATTGATGTTTGCTGAAGAGAAAGTAAAAGATGAAAAAAGGTGGTGGTCTGGCTACATGGCGGAATGAGTAACATGGAATTATTGTTCAGGAATAAAATTAAAAGGTTAAAGCAGAGAGCATGATGATAGAATGAGAAATGCAGATGCTGCCAAATACTGTTTACCGTATATGTACACAAATCTTAGTCTGGAGATGCTGAGATAAATGGTAGTGCAATGGTAATAACAGTTATAATAATAACATGGTACGTCTTGTAACCGTCTTGGCCGTGATAAAATGATTGAATCCCTCAGAGATCTCAATACAATGTCTAATTCTTCCAGGACCAGTTTTATTTGAGCTATCAACATTAATTTTATAGCTCAGTGGAATGCTCTGACTGTATAACAATAATTTTTTTCTCTAGGTTTTTGTTAATAAAATATTGAGATTACTGTTGATTGTGCTAGTGGTATGTCACATATTGCCATGATGCTATGTCCAAAAACACAGTATTACCATATGTCCAAAAAAAATTGTATAACCATGGTAAAGGCACACAAAACATTACTGCGATAACGTGCAAAAATATAGTGTTACCAAAGTAAATGTTCAAAAAACAGAGTATTACTATGTCCACTAAACGTGGTATTGCTACATTGCTGCAAAAACTGTAGTACTGTAGTAAGTGTACAAAAACATATGGTATTACCAAAGTAAATGTTCAAAAAACACAGTATTACTATGTACACAAAACATGGCATTGCTATATTTCTGCAAAAACTGTTTTACTGTAGTAAATGTACAAAGACTGTACATTGTATTACTATGATAACATATCGAAAAACATGCCATTACAATAGTAAACATACAAAAACATAGTATTCCTAATGTACAAAAACATGGTGTTATCACAATACCATGTGAGAAAAACAAAAACAATTGTTTTACTGTGATACCATATCCAAAAGCATGGTATGTCAAATGTCCAAAAAACTTGATTTTACTCTGATACCAAAAAAATTATATGAAGTATAATACTTGGACATAAAAGTTGGTTAGTAATATTCACAGATATTTCTTTCATCTGTTCAAAAATGTGTTGATAAAATGAGATAAAAGAGCTCCCAGTCTACTCACAGCAGCCCTTTGTTTCAAATACATGTAAAAGTGCTTAATGTCTCGCTCATAAAATCGACTGATAAAGAATTATGTTCTGGCAGCAGACTCCCTTTGTGTGTGCTGTGTATCTCCTGTAAATAGGGCTATTATAAGTCAAAGGCGTTGAAGAAAAGCTGCAGATCGGTAACCTGCTGCTACAGAATGAGAGCTGTGCAGTTCAGAACAAAAGCGATGGAAGGAAGGCGAGTGGCGACAGAGAAAAGAGCTTTAGACAGTGGGAGGTGCACCAGGGCCACGGGGATTAAACAAGTCTTTGCCTTTAGAATGTGTTCAGTGACAGCCTGCCGTGAGACCAGCCGCTCCCCGGGGACTCGCAGAGACCAGACACAATCCTGTTTAATCACACACACACACACACACCAGGCCACATACCTCTACCTCTCTTTCTCTCTCTCTCTCTCTCTCTCTCTCTGACACACATGCTGTGCTTGGTTTTAGTAGGATCTGCCGTCTTATCTCACCCTCACTACCGGGTTTCTGTTGTCCTCCTTGGATTTTTCTTGCTCCTCCTAATGCCGTCATTTTAGATGTTTTCTCCAACTAAACTGTATAGATGCGATGACAGAATAGTAAACAGGAACACTCTCCTTCCTCTTATCTTTACTGTTATTTTCTTGCCTCTAAGGCTACGTTTACACCACAATTTTACTGTGCAAAAGTCTTAGGCATATTAGTATTTTCACCCAAAATTATTTATTGGCTTAAAACTAATCTTAATTGTTATTTTTATTAATTATGTCAATACTACAAATTTCCAATACTACAATAATATGATGTATTACTACAAGAAACATGGTCTTATCTTTATATTTCTTTATTTAATATCTCTTTATTCTTTATTTATTATTATTGGGGTTGTGGAATGCTAATTTGAATTGAAGTTTTGCATTAAAGATTTTTGGCTATTCACTCATCAAAACATCTACACTTTTATGCTTTTATCTACATATTTATCCTAGATAATTCAGTATGTTTTTCCTGAGTATAACCCATGGCCTTGTTCGCACTATACTTTACCAGATGAGATTAAGTTTCAGTAGAAATCAATTCATTGTGCCTATTTTTTGATAGAGTGGACATTCAAGATAAGATCTTTGTTTTTCAGCTCTAAAATCATCGACATATTTGGTTGAACAATCGTCATACTGTAAATGTAGACACATCTGACCCTTGAACCAAAAAGTCGGGGTGAAGGGTAAAAGTCTTCTGGCCGTGGCTGCAATTTGAAATATAAAAGATTCCATTATGGGAATCAAAGAGCACTCCAGAAATGAGAAGTGTATACTTAGGTTCTGTAATCTGCCATACTGTGAACCTCTTTACCTGCGGTTGGTCCGGATGTGTTTTTTTTAAATGCCATCTGAAAATGCGGCCAGCTCCTTCTATAATTCTCCTCCTCGGCAAGATTGTGGGGGTCGACATTAAAGGAGAGCGATGCTTTGGTTTTGCCGCAGTTGAATGAAGAAGTAGCAGTTCAGAAGTGTGGAACTGAAGAGCTGATTTGTTATCCCTTCCAGCTTTGGCTTCTAGATTTGAGCGGAGAGCATTAGCGGGAGAGGGGTTCGCACCTCGTGGAGCCATCTTCTTTTTCAGCCTCTCAATTAAAACACACGGCCTTTTGACAGGCTCTCCCCGTGAACAGCCCGCTGTAGACCCCAAACTCTTATACATTGGGACCAATGCATGGGTGGAAGAATTGGAGGATACCAGATGGTCTTGAGCTTGCTGTTTGGTTATCTAGTCTCTCACTGCATTTTTCTCACTCATTGCCTTTTAAAGGTCACCATAAATGGGTTTTTACCTCTAAGGTCTTGATTAATAAAAAATGTTGTTTAAGTTGTTTCTCGGTTGATGATTTGTCGCATTGAGACGTTTGTGTTATTGAATCACTTAATTGCGTTTGCCTTCCCTCCCTCGCGAAAAAACGATAGTGAGGAAAAGCTCATTTTCATTAGTTTACGAGCATGCAGGCGTACACTGCTGACACTGGTATCAGTTCATATGTGGCCCGGCAATAAAGGCTTTATTAGTAAGTGTTGAGTTCATTACGAAGGCTGTGTATTTCCCTGCCTGCGCACGTCAGATAACCCCCGGCCAACGAAGGCCACATCCCTCTGCTGTCACTTCGGAGCCCTGCCGAATTGATTCGGGTAATAAAATGACAGTCATGCCACAATATACGGATGGCCTTTAGTTCGAGAGCCCGTTAGGTGGTGGAGAGGGTCTTGTTTGAGCTTTATTTACACCCGCGTGTCACCGCGGCTCACCCTCGTGATAAAACGTTTCAGCAGATCTGTGGTGTGTTTGAAATGCCATGAGGCGAACCCGGCTCAGGCGGGAATGGAAATGCCTAAAGGACAGCTTTTGTGGATTGTTAATTCAGTCACTATCTAGACTTGGGGTCATAAGCCGTGTTACTGCAGCAATTATAACACTTACAGAAATGCATTTGTGTCGTCCTGAGATGTTCTTGCAGGCTGATTGGACGCTAAGTAGAGTTTGTTTTTGAAGTATGCTACTATTTGACCTTGAGGTTTAAATTGGAACTACTTTAATTTACTAAGCCTTTTTTCTTGTTTATCTATGAGACACTTTACTCAAGAAAAAAAAAAAAGATTTTTGCTGCTTGTTCGGTTTATTTAAGTTCATTCCGCTTACGTTTGTAAAATGGAAGTTAACTTAATTTGTGTTGGGATACATTCATTATTTTTTGGCGAAACTTTGACTGAAACTAGTCAGGGAGTTGTAGTTCCCAGCATGCTTTAGTAAAAACGTGATTGGGAGATTAAATGTTGAAATTAAGTGTATTTTATGTGTTTTAATGAGATGAGACAACAGCGAGACTTGATAGTGCTTAAAGGATTAGTTCGCTTCAAAATGAAATTTTTCTAAATTTTACTCACCCCCATCTCATCCAAGATGTTCATGTCTTTCTTTCTTCAGTCAAAAAGAAAATACGTTTTTTGAGGAAAACATTCCAGGATTTTTCTCTCCACCATCTGAAACCCTTTGAAACTGCATTGATTTGGACCTTCAACATTTTGGTTGCAATGGAAGTCAATGTTAGAGAGAAAAATCCTGGAATGTTTTCCTAAAAAAATCATAATTTCTTTTCGACTGAAGAAAGAAAGACATGAACATCTTGGATGAGATGGGGGTGAGTAAAATATCAGGACATTTTCATTTTGAAGTGAACTAATCCTTTAATGTCTATGTTGATACATGAAGAGTGTGTTGAATTTTGCTTTACTCTAAGTAAAAAAAGTCATTAGGAAATGAATCATGTCAGGGTCACGTGTAAAACCACAATAGCTTTTTAAATTAGTCACTAAGGCACGCGGTCCACCAAACCGTTTTTTTTTTTCTTTTCTTCCAGAGGCTAGCATATTTTTCCAGTTGTTTTCAATGGGAGCGCAGCGCTTTTAAAACGCCATCAGCATGATGTGGCCCTGAGTGTCTATTATGTTTTTTTTACCGGACGCCAAGAGTTGAAAAATTTTCAACTTTGGGTAAAACGCAGCACTCATCACTGTCACTGTTTACCCAGCCGTCCAATCACAGTGGAGGAGGGGCGAGACAAATACAACACAAATTAACCGCCGCATTCTGCTTGTACAATATAGAAACAATACAGAAACAAACTATCTGTGAAATTAGGTTTTCAACTGGCTAAAAAACGCTTTGGTGGACATGGCCTTAAAATTGATTTATTCCATCAAATGTACATAAACAAATGTTTTCTCACAAAGAATTATTGAACTAAACCAATTTTTTTTTATATCTTGATGTAAGTTAATTGATTTATGTGGAACTAATAACATTCAAAGAGCAGATTAAATAGACGCAAAGTGAAGGATTTTTCTTATATGAATGTTGTTATTTATGTGACAAAAGCAACAGTATTTTTGTCTATTAAAATGCTTCCTCTTATTGCAGCTTTCTATACACAGACAATTATAACTAAACCGTAGTCCTTTTGAAAATATGAAAACTCTTTTCAAAGACTCTTTTGTGTAGCATCCGAACCTAATGCAGCACTGTCTCAGCCAATAGTATGGGTTTGGAGGTGGGACTATCTGTTTGTTGGCCAATGAAGGACAAGTTAAATATTTGAGAAACTTGTTGGAAACTCCTTATTTTTGCAATTCTGTTTAGGAACACTAGTGCAGAAATGATATGCTCTAATATTCAGTTTGAGGTTAAATTCAGGTTCTTGGGATGATTATCTTTAAGCGCAGCTGTCAATCAGAGCCTGACAGACTGACCTGCTTAACAGCCTAATTAAGTTAGACTAATTAACTTAATTAAGTCCCTCTCTCAGCCAGCTTTATCATGGAATGAAATGAAGGGAAATTAGGGTCTGTCTTATTATTATTTTTCAAACATTTGATTTCCACCTGACAAGATCAAGGGCAAAATAACCACCTTAATATAAGCAATTGCATTTCGAAGCAGGTCTCCTTCAGTTTACCTTCTCACACTGTTGAAGGCCAGTTTGAATAAGTGTTCAATGAGGCTCTGAGAGGTTAGGCATAAAAAAGGCGAGATATTGTAGCTGTGCACCAGGCATAAATGCAGTCTAAACCAAAGGTTTCATTTCAAGAGAAGGTAGCATGATCCTGAAAGTTACCTTGCACCCCTGCTTGGTGAGTTGAATGGAGAGTGTTAAGACGTAGGAAAAATCAATGCACCGGAGTCACGTCCATCACTTTAACTAGGCAAGCTGGATGCCTCATTCCCTCTCAGGGGCCAATTTACAGAGTAAACAGGACCCTGGAGATGGCATGGCAAATTCCAGCTGTCCCGTTGGTCACTTTCTTAGCACTTATTGGGTTTTATTAACTCACTTGCATTGCCTGGACGACACAACCGTAACAAGATAGACCTGTAAAACCTTTCTGTGATGTAGAGGCTTTATAATTTGGTAAAATGGTGCAATTTACCACCAAAACCATTAACCTTTCAAAATTTTTAAATGGTTGAACTGGTCTGTCAGCCCCACACTGAGGCTTCTGCCCAAAAGCAAAGCAAAGCAGTGTTATGTCACGAAGAGTTTAGGGTGTCATTTGGGATGGGGCCTGACTGACTGACTGAGTGAGTCATTAAATCATTCACTGAATCAACTTGTTTAAAAACACTGATTAATTCAGGATTGATACAAGTGGCCCAAATGGCACAATGGCCTTGTGGGTTTAAAATGGCTGCTGTCTGTGCATATCCGTTAAGTCCACAAGACCATAGAGTGTCCCAATTGTCATTTTAGGTTTCACAAGGGTGCTTATGAGTGCCTCCTTTGCGGCCGATATGCACCCTCAATGGCAGCACACTTCCTCCCAACAGTCAAAGCAGCATTACGTTGCAAAAGTGTGGACTCTGAAGAAAATCGCGAGGGCTTAGGGTTCCATTTGGGACAGAGCCAGTGACTGTCTTTATGAGTGAGTCCTTGAATAATTCACTGAATCAACTTGTTCAAACACACAGATTCGTTCAGTAATGAAACAGTTGACTGCCTTTATGAGTGAATCATTGAAACGTTTATTCAACTGCTTGGTTCCAACGCACAGATTCATTCATGAACGAAAAAAGTGATTAGCTGCGTCCGAAATCGAATACTTCTCTACTATATAGTATGCGAAAAACAGTACACCAACAGAGTAGCATGTCCGAATTCATAGTATTCGAAAAAACAGTAGGCGAAAAGTACCCGGATGACCCACTACTTCCGGCGAGATTGTGAAGTGTGCATACGATGGACACTTTACTATCCCATGAGGCCACGGGAGACGATTTATGAATGGAGGTGATGGGACGCAACTGACGCTGGTAGGTCACATGATCTTGACAACATGGCAGATGTAGTACGTTCGTATTACATTCATACTACGTTCATTCATACTCTATAGAACATAGAGTTTAATATCTGAAACTCCCATTTTTATCGGTTGACCTAGGTAGAGCCTTTACTTTCTTTCATTTTAGTTCATCTTAATTAGCTACAAGATATAAAACAACACTAGAAGGATAATTTAAATAAGTAGGTGACACACGAAAGTAGCGCTTCTCAACCCACCAGACAACAACAGCAGAATAGGTAGAGGAGGAGGCTTTTTCCTCCGCATGCATTATTAATAAAGGACCAGGAATTGCCTTATCACACTCCTTAAAGGTGACATTGAACATGACAAGACTGTACAACCCTCTGACCTCTGTGCTTCTCAGAATTGTGACGAGTGCATTAAGTCTTGGACCATGAGTGTATGCTCTGCCTTGTTTAATGTGGCTGTATTTGATGGGATATCCACCCAATCTGCTGACAGAGGAAGATGCTGTAAAAACTATAGGGGTTGTCTCCACACCTGCAAACACACCAACAGATCTGTTCATAAATTGATTCTCTCACACTCCCATATGCACATGTACCGACCGGCACACTGTTTAACAAATGCAGCCTTAGAGGAGTGTTACTTTGTGATGCTATAAATCACATTAATGGGGATCAGCAGACTGCATACTGTTCATAACAGAAAGGCCACACACACATAGTCTTGAGGTCTCCATTCTTTCTTTAAAGGGATGGTCCACTGAAAAAATTAACTTTGCTTATTGTTTACTACATAATTATTTCAAACCATTGTCTTTATCTTCCATAAAACTGCAATTACCTATTTTCAATTAGATTTTTTTTTTTTCATATTTAAAAAAAAAATCTTAAAGACCCTGTGGTGAAAGTCAAGTTTTTAATACTGTTTATGTCTATATGTGGTGTTGTTGCAAATTCATAAGTCAACACCATTGCTGAGAACATGGTTTGAAAATCACCAGTGTTTCTTACGTCACAAACTGCCTTGTAACCAATCAAGTCAACGTGTGGGCGAGCTTTAGCATGTCATTAAGGCGAGACACTACAGGTGAATAGGGAATTTTTTTTTTGATTACAAGATATCACTGTGAAACTTCTCCAGATTATTACTGGCCTAAACATAAGAAAAAAATGTATTACAAGTTTTGTGTAAATTAATGTTTTAATATGCAAATGAGGCCTTATATACTTAAATATACGCTCATTTGCATACTTTTCGAAAAACAAAATCTGGAAATTGGAAAGGACCATGTTTAAAATTCTTGGTTCTATTTGTTGACATATTAGAGAGGGCTTTTACAGAGGGGATTCTGGGTATCTTATTCTGTGCTTTAGTAAAAAAAAAAAATTTTCGCCATGTTTTTTCGAGTTAAAGAACCTATAACTCAGGATATGAATGATATATCAACAAATCCCTCTGTAAAAGGGTGGGCGGTCTGAGTATTTCACAATCTGCTCAGTTACTGGGATTTTCACACACAACCATTTCTAGGGTTTACAAAGAATGGTGTGAAAAGGGAAAAACATCCAGTATGCCGCAGTCCTGTGGGCGAAAATTCCTTGTTGATGCTAGAGGTCAGAGGAGAATGGGCCGACTGATTCAAGCTGATAGAAGAGCAACTTTGACTGAAATAACCACTCGTTACAACCGAGGTATGCAGCAAAGCATTTGTGAAGCCACAACACGCACAACCTTGAGGCGGATGGGCTACAACAGCAGAAGACCCCACCGGGTACCACTCATCTCCACTACAAATAGGAAAAAGAGGCTACAATTTGCACAAGCTCACCAAAATTGGACAGTTGAAGACTGGAAAAATGTTGCCTGTTCTGATGAGTCAGAATTTGGAGTAAACAGAATGAGAACATGGATCCATCATGCCTTGTTATCACTGTGCAGGCTGGTGGTGGTGGTGTAATGGTGTGGGGGATGTTTTCTTAGCACACTTTAGGCCCCTTATTGTTTAAATGCCACGGCCTACCTGAGCATTGTTTCTGACCATGTCCATCCCTTTATGACCACCATGTACCCATCCTCTGATGGCTACTTCCAGCAGGATAGTGATAATGTCACAAAGCTCGAATCATTTCAAATTGGTTTCTTGAACATGACAATGAGTTCACTGTACTAAAATGGCCCCCACAGTCACCAGATCTCAACCCAATAGAGCATCTTTGGGATGTGGTGGAACGGGAGCTTCATGCCCTGGATGTGCACTCCACAAATCTCGATCAACTGCAAGATGCTATCCTATCAATATGGGCCAACATTTCTAAAGAATGCTTTCAGCACCTTGTTGAATCAATACCATGTAGAATTAAGGCAGTTCTGAAGGCGAAAGGGGGTCAAACACAGTATTAGTATGGTGTCCATAATAATCCTTTGGTGAGTGTGTATATATATATATATATATATATATATATATATATATATATATATATATATATATATATATATATATATATATATATATATATATATACACCATGTGTACCATCTTTTTAAAAAGCATAGGGACTGATAACACAGTCGATTCACACAAGCAGGTGTTTGCTACTCGGCAGATATACCTCATCTGTTTTCACCTGCGAGTGCGTGTTTTAGTTGCTACTTTATAAGCGTGCTCTTTATTGCTTCTGCTTTTATAGTGGATGTTGTTTAGCTTTTAGTTTGCTATCCATTCATTTGCTGAGAGCCTCCATCCATGCATGTAGCCATGTAACCAATTTCCTCGCAGAGTTTGAGCACTTACATTTATTTGTGATTTAATATTTCACCAGAAATTGGAAATGGAGAGAAAGTAGCTCTTCCTTTCCATATACCACACCTCATCCCCGCAGGATTGGCTCTTATCAGATGCAAGTAAAAAAAAAAAAAAAAGATTTTTTAAAAAAAGGAAAAATCTGTGGCTTGTGCATTTTACTGCTGATTTAATTAGCCATCTCTTGGTAAGTTCACCTCAGTATCTGTCACACCTCACTAAAATGAAAATCCATTCTCTAGGAAAAAAGGTAGATTAATGAATGCCCTTTGTAATAAATGAAAATGGGAAGCGCAAATATGCATAGTCATGAAATTTAATTGTGCTTTCTGGTGATTGGGTTTTGCTGGGAGTGGTTGTGCGAGAGAAAAGGCGATAGGGCCAGAGGTGGCTCAATGTAGCGCGTAACGCACCGCTTCAGCTGCCTAATGAAGCGAGTGTTTATGACTGAATGCAATTGTGTCATATCCACTACAGTGAAACACACACACATCCTTAGGTATGTGCTTACAGACCACCATCACACTCAATTTGTTTACTTGTGTAGATTGCTGTGCAAACCCAGACATGCAAGTTTGATTCTCATGAATACAAACACAATCGTAATGTATTTATTACTGTCCCTTAAGCTCACCAAAGCTGCATTTATTTGATGAGAAATATAGTGAAACAGTAATATTGTGAAATAATATTTTTTTCTGTTTTAAAATCAAATTTCTTCCTTTGATGGCAAATCTGAATGTTCAGCACCATTACTCCAGTCTTCAGTGTCACACGATCCTTCAGAAATCATTCTAATACACTCAAAAAATTAATGTAAGCCTTTTTTTCTTCAAGATTTCAATTAATAGTAAAATTCCATTCCATTCCATTAAATAATACTTGCATACTCATATTATGAATTTTTTTTTTAAACTAGAGCTTAATAAAACGATACTCGGTTACTTAACGTAACCTCGGTTCTCTCTAGAAGAGGGAACGAGTATTGCGTAAGTTCCTTACGCTACGGGAAAGTATTCTTTCTTCGAGATTTCTGAAAAACCCAAAATTATCCTTAATTTTGTAACATTGTCAACGCAGTGCGGCAGCCTGGCAGACCATAGCAGGCTATTCCAGCGTGCCATTGGCTGCTCTGCTGGCAACTGCAGCAGCCTATCGGTGAGCCCGCGTGACGTGGCGACCAATGAGGGCGCTTCGCGCCCACCTGGCTTCATTTGCCTACAGGTGGGGCGTGGCCACGTGTATATAAGCAGGGCTCACGGGCTGCATATTCGGTTTTCGTAGTTCTGAAGCGTAAACGCCCGCGGGGCGCACGGCAAGGAACGCAATACTCGTTCCCTCTTCTAGAGAGAACCGAGGTTACGTTAAGTAACCGAGTATCGTTCTCTTACGAGAGGTTCTCTCGTATTGCGTAAGTTCCTTACGCTACGGGAACATATTGTCAACGCCGTGCGCGCCTCGCATACAGCATATGTATCCCAGGGAACCGGGGACCATAACACTGCTCGGGCAGGGTGGCCGGTAAAGGAAACGGGCCACCACATATACGGACACTTCGTTTGAACTGACGGGTGGTTACAACGGGTGGTTACAACACCCTGCCTTATGAATGAGGGAACGGCACCTGCCGGTCGCCTTCAAATTCACCACACCTTGTCTCATGAATGAGGGAACGGCAAGGCCGGTCGCCTTCAAATTCACAATAGCTCTTTTCGTAAATGAGGGAACGGCACCTGCCGGTCGCCTTCAAATTCACCACACCTTGTCTCATGAGTGAGGTAACGGCACCGCCGGTCACCTTCAAACTCACAATAGCTCTTTTCGTAAATGAGGGAACGGTACCGCCGGTCTCCTTCAAATTTACATAAGCCTTGTACCGAACTTACTACCAGTATGTGAGCTATGTCTGCGCAGAATCACCGGGCAGAACCAACAGCCTTATTGAACTGATAACACTTTCGCCTGTAAGGCAGGAACTTCCAGATTGTAAAATCTCACGAACGTAGACGGGGAGGCCCAGCCTGCCGCCACGCAAATATCGTGGATGGAAATCCCTCTGGCCCAAGCCCACGAAGAGGCCATGCCTCTGGTGGAGTGTGCTCTGACACCTAGCGGGCACTGCAGGTGTTTGGAAGCGTATGCAGTTGCAATCGCGTCCACTATCCACCTGGACAGGGTCTGTTTCGAGGAGGCGAGACCTTTAGCGCGCCCTCCAAACGAAACAAATAGCTGCTCAGAACGCCTGAAGGCGGCGGAGCGTGTGACATAAACCCTCAATGCCCTGACAGGGCAGAGGATATTGCCACCGTCCCCCTCGTCGGATGCTGGCAGAGCCGAGAGGGAGATAATCTGCGCCCTGAAAGGAGTGCCGATCGCTTTGGGGACATAACCATGCCTCAGTCTGAGAATGACCTTAGAGTCATTAGGACCGAACTCCATACACGTCGGGCTCACTGAGAGCGCGTGTAGATCCCCCACGCGTTTCACTGAAGCCAGAGCTATCAGGAACGCGGTTTTTAGCGAAAGGAACCTTGGTTCCACAGTCTCGAGCGGTTCAAAGGGATGAGCCTTCATGGCCTCTAGGACCAAGGCCAGATCCCAAATAGGAACCGATGGGAGCCGCGGGGGATTCATCCGTCTAGCTCCTCTGAGGAAACGGATGATGAGCTCGTTCCTTCCTAGCGTGCTGCCTAGCGTCGTCTGGGCGAACGCTGCTATAGCCGCTACATACACTTTGAGCGTGGAAGGGGACCTGCCCAGTTCCAAGAGCTCCTGGAGGAAGGAGAGCACCCGCTGGACCCCACATTGCTGCGGTTCCAATCCCTTGGAAGCACACCACTCAGTGAACACCGACCACTTAGAACTATATAACCGCCTCGTCGAGGGGGCTCTAGAGTGTGAGATCGTGTTCATAACCCCTTCGGGCAGGTCAACGGGTATCCGTTGGTCACCCATACATGCAGAGACCATCGCTCTGGATGGGGATGCCAAACTGACCCTCCTGCTTGAGAGAGGAGGTCTGTTCTCAGCGGAACTGGCCAGGGGGGTGAGTGCGACAGCTTCACCAGCTCTGGGTACCAAATCTGGTTCTCCCAGCGCGGCGCTATAAGGAGCACCGGGCGGCGCGTTTCCCTGATTTTCGCTATAACCTGGGTCAATAGGGAAATCGGCGGGAAAGCATACAGCGGGAGGCTGGGCCAAAGTTGGGACAGCGCATCCTCGCTTTTGGACAAGAACGTCGAGCAGCGGGCGTTCTCTTTTGTTGCAAAGAGGTCGAGCTCCGCTCTGCCGAATAGGCGCCATACCAGCTGGACTGTCTGGGGGTGCAGGGACCATTCTCCTGGGAGAATGAGGCCCCTGGACAGCTTGTCCGGGCCCACGTTGAGGTGGCCCGGAACGTGCGCCGCTCTCAGCGAGCGCAGCGAGCTGTGTGCCCACACGAGCAGGCGTTCCGTCAGATTGCCCAGACACCTGGACCTGACACCTCCCTGCTTGTTCACGTAGGACACCACCGTGGTATTGTCCGACCGGACCAACACATGGTGTCCCCGTATAAACGGGAGAAACTGCTTGAGCGCGTTCTCTACCGCTATCATCTCCAAACAGTTTATGTGTAGGAGTTTTTCTCCGCTCGACCAGAGGCCCGAGGCCGGTCTGCCCTCGAAAACGGCGCCCCAACCCGAGGTGGAGGCGTCCGTCGAGATGACTTTGCGGTGTGAGATGGCTCCCATTGTCACTCCCCGCTGGTACCAGTCGGCTACTAACCAGGGCTCTAGGGCTGCAACACAGCCCTGAGTCACTCTGATCCTGAAACCTCCGGCAGCCCAGGCTCTGTGAGGCACTCGGGCGTTTAACCAGCGTTGCAGCGGGCGCATGCGCATTAAGCCCAGCTGGAGCACAGCTGCAGCTGAGGCCATACGTCCCAGCATCCTCTGAAAAAGCTTGAGAGGTGCGATTTTGCCCGGCCGGAAGTACGCAGCCATGCGCCGAACTTGGCGCGTGCGTTGTGGTGACAGGCGGGCAGACATAGCCACAGTGTCCAGATTCAAACCCAGAAATGAGGTTGATTGCGTGGGCACTAATGAGCTCTTGGTCCAGTTGACCGTGAGCCCCAGGCTGTCCAAATGGCTGAGCAGCATCGCCCTGTGGGCGAGGAGCTCGGCCTCTGACTGCGCCAGGATGAGCCAGTCGTCCAAGTAGTTCAATATTCGCATCCCCCGGTTTCTCAGGGGAGCGAGGGCCGCGTCCATGCACTTCGTAAATGTACGGGGTGCTAGTGACAGGCCGAACGGAAGGACGGTGTATTGATAAGCCTGGCCGTCGAAGGCGAATCGTAAGAATGGCCTGTGACGCGGCGTTATCTTGATTTGAAAATATGCGTCTTTCAAATCTAGGGAAATTAGCCAGTCTCTCGGGCGAATATGCGCGAGGATCTGCTTGGTCGTAAGCATCTTGAACGATCTCCTCAAAAGAGCTTTGTTCAGACGCCTCAGATCCAGAATCGGTCTGAGCGACCCGTCCCTTTTTGGCACGAGAAAATATCGGCTGTAAAAGCCTGACTCGCTCATAGAATGGGGAACCGGTTCTATAGCCCCTTTGCACAGCAGCGTGGCTATCTCCGCTCGAAGTAGATGTGCTACTTCTTCGCTCACTCTCGTCTCTATACGCGCACAGAAGCGCGGAGGGCGGCGAGCGAACTGCAGAGTGTAGCCGTGCTTCACTGTTCTCAGCACCCATTCTGATACACCTGGAATGGCTTCCCACGCTTTTGCGTGTGCCAAACGGGACAGAACGGCCTCTGGGCTCGAAACGCCGCGTTTCGCGGGTTTGACGGCCCGTATAAGAGGGGCGGGCGCGGTGCGCGCGCTCTCTATGCTGTGGGCCAGCCGCTCGCTTTCGGTGGCTGGCCGCCTTACACACTGTGTCTCTACCGCTTTGAGCGGGGAATGTCTTGTGTGTGGCCCTACACTCATCGCTTCGGCCACCTTGGGCGGAAAACAAATGGTGTGTGGCGCGGCGCGTAGCGCCTGGGGCATAATGTTCGCGAAAATGTGTGAGCGCGTTTGAGCGGGCACAACTCTTACGCGTGGAACATGACCGGTTAAGAGTGGCTGTGTGACAGCGCGTGTGGTGGCTAGGCGTGGACGCAGACAAGCGGACACGTGACCTAACTCTAGCACTCGAGCGGCCGGAGGCCGCTTTATGTGAGTGGGGGACACGGGGTTTATTGTGCTTATGTGCAGGGGTGAACACAGAAAAGTGGGCACATTTACTGCATTTGAAACACATACGGCGTGAGCCGTGCAACCAGAAATAATGCAACTTTTGTGATTTCTCTGGTTCGCCGTAAAAACGGCGGTGGTTGACAGGCGAGAGGGCGTTTTTGCCGGCTCGTTGGCTGCATGAAATTCCTCTGCAGCAGCCACAGTGGTGGGGGCTGACAGGAAAAAGAGTTTTGACGGTGGTCCGGCCGCAGCGGGACTTAACCGTCGTTTCTTGCCTCTGGCTAGGAGGGCTTTGGAGGCTCGGACTTCAGCACGATCCTAGGCCGGGGGCCCCGAGGGGGAGGCGGCTTACCGTGGCTGGAAGAGCGCGATCTGGGGCGGCCGCTCGGTCTTCGCTGAGACGAAGGGGGCCGCGCTGGGCGCTGCGTGGAGCTCGGTGCTGGCTGGTCGCGAGGACGGCGAGCAACGGAGCTACCGCTGGCGCCTGGGCGTCGAGGCAGGAAGAGGTTCATGGCCTGCGTCGTCTTCTGTACTTCGGAGAAACGGTCGACGATCCCCTTGACCGCTGGTCCGAAGAGCCCAGATGGAGAGAGCGGGGCGTTTAAGAAGGCCGCGCGCTCTGTTTCTCGCATGTCCGCGAGCGTGAGCCAGAAGTGGCGCTCAGCTACCGTGAGGGAGGCCATGGAGCGTCCGAGGGCCTGTGCTGCGGTCTTGGTAGCGCGGAGGGAGAGATCCGTCGCGCTTCGCAAATCCGTGATCAGCTCAGCGTCACAGCTCCTCTCGTCCAGATCACGGAGGAGATTGGCTTGGAGGATTTGCAGCACGGCCATAGAGTGCAGAGCAGACGCAGCTTGACCGGAGGCAGCGAAAGCGCGGCCGATCAGCGATGACGTCACTCTGCAGGCCTTAGACGGGAGGGCAGCCTTTGAGCGCCAACCAGAAGGCGGGCAAAGGTGCGCTGCGACCGCCTCTTCCACCGGAGGGATAGCATTGTAGCCTTTCTCAGCCGCGCCGTCAACTTGTGAGAGCGTCGAAGAAGCCTGAGACGAGACCCTCGCGGAGAATGGCGCGTTCCAGGACTTCGCGAGCTCCTCGTGAAGCTCTGGCAGAAAGGGTGCAGTCCTGGCGGTGGGCGCACGGCGGCGACTGTTCAGGAAGCATCCGTCGAGCCGATTCGGCGCTGCCACCTTAGGCGGGGCCCATTCGAGGCCTAGCTGCTCGACAGCCCGGGTGAGAAGGCGCAACAGTTCGGCGTCCTCACCCGCTCGAGAGCGTCCGGAGGCTCGGACTGAAGAGGTCGCGGAAGACCATTCCTCGCTGTCGGAAGCCATGATGGAGCAGCTGTCGGCGCGTTCCGC